>ML682006.1:28607770-29138546 GCA_007922195.1 Podocnemis expansa
ACACACACACACACACACACACACACACACACACACACACACACACAGTGACTGCAATTATGAACAGGTCTGGCAGTGTGTGCCAAGAGGTGGATGGCTTGTTGCACAGTCCCCTGCCCAGCACACTCTTTGAAGGAAGGGGTGTGTCACAATCTGGTCCACAGGTAGGCCCCAATGGCTTAAACAGCCCACACAGAATCTTGTAGGCTAAAGCAGCTGACCAAACTGTGGGCAATGAAATCATGCAGAAGCAAGCCTGGACATTTCAGATGGCAACAATTTACTGGCAGAAAAAACCTGGAGTTATAGAGCTACAGCACAAAGATATCAGTTTGTGTTACAGAATCATAGCATCATGGAATATTAGAGCTGGAAATGACCTCATGAGGTCATCTAGTCCAACCCCTGCTAAAAGCAGGACCATTCCCACTAAATCATCCCAGCTAGGGTTTTATCCAACCAGATCTTAAAAGTTTCCAAAGATGGAAATTCCATCATCTCCCTAGGTAACCCATTCCACTGCTTCACCACCCTTCTAGTGAGAAAGTTTTTCCTAATATCCAACCTAGACCTCCCCATCTGCACCTTGAAACCATTGCTGCTTGTTCTGTCCTCTGTCACCACTGAGAACAGCCTGGCTCCCTCCTCTTTGGAGCACCCCTTGAAGTAGCTGAAGGTAGTTATCAAATCCCCCCTCAGTCTTCTCTTCTGCAGACTAAATAAGCCTAGTTCCTTCAGTTTCTCCTCATAAGTCATGTGCCCCAGCCCCCTAATAATTTCCGTTGCTCTCCACTGGAATCTTTCTAATCTGTCCACATCCTTTCTGTAGAAGGGAGCCCAAAACTGGACACAACATTCCAGATGCAGCCTAACCCGTGCCAAATAGAGGGGAATAATCACATCCCTCACTTTACTGGCAACGCTCCTGCTGATGCAGCTCAATATGCCATTGGCCTTTTTGGCAACAAAGGCGCACTGCTCACTCATATCCAGCTTCCCATCCACCATAACCCCCAGGTTCTTTTCTACAGACCTGCTACTTAGCGGGTCAGTCCCCAGCCTGCAGCAATACCTGGGATTTTTCCATCCTAAGTGCAGGCTTTTGCACTTGTCTTTATTGAACCTCATGAGATTTTGTTTAGCCCAATGCTTCAATTTATCTAGGTCTCCCTAAATCTTATCCCTACCCTCTGGCATATCTACCATTCCGCCCAGTTTGGAGTCATCTGCAAACTTACTGAGCATGCAATCAATCACATCATCCAGATCATTATGCTAGTAGGCGAGCATGCCAAGATTTACCCTGCTAGGCAGACTCTGGCATCACCATACCTATATGCTATATACACTACATTAACAAACGAGGATTGTCACACTAGAAAGTGCAAGAATACCGTGATCATTTCTGAAGTATATAAACAGCCTCACAAGTTCCTAAGGGGAGATAACCCACAAAATAAGAGACTCTGGAGATCAAGCAAGGAGCTGAAGCCAAAGCTTGGAAGAGTGGCTCCAACAGAGGAGACCTAGCATTTTGACTCAAGAAAACACAACTGAGAGCAGGGGAAGAAGTACAGCTCCGGACAGAGCCCTTCACCCACTTTTTTTAGGTCCTGGGTGTACCAGTAATTCATGAATTATGTTGGGCATATCCTTCCATGTGACAGGCTGCTTTAACCACAGGGCAACTAAACTAAGGACATAATCACTTGTGACTTCCTTATCAAAGACATCTGAGCAGAGCAGTGAGTCATTGTCCTAAGCACAAACACCAGGAATCCCCATGCTTTGAGAAGCCCTAATAAGGGACTGTCTTGATATTCTATGGAACATATGAATTTGACCCAAACACAGTCAAAGAAGTCATCTTCATAGTGCTGATACGAAGCAGAGACTGCTAAGAATACTACATACAGGACAACTCTGTAACCATACACTGAAAGATCTGCTTATTACACAAGTTAAGGAAGACAAGCTTGCATTATGATAGGCTATCTCAGGCGTCAGCAACCCAAAAGATAAGAAGAACCATTTTTTAAAATTACTTCAATAACGAAGTGTTTTGAGAGCCGCAATGGGTGTAGCCTCCTGGTGGGAGGAGCTCGAAGTTGGGCAAGGGTGCTTGTTGCAGGGCCCCTAGCAGTGAGGAGAATCCAGAAGTAGGCACCGGTAGTGATGAGGGGAGCCTGGAGCCTGGTACAGGCAACCTGCAGGGTCCTCCAGTGGAAAGGGGGAGTCTGGAGCCTGGAGTCACAAGGGGGAAGCTAAAGAGTCACATGAGGCTCCAGAGCCAGTGGTTGCAGACCCCTGGGCTACCTGTTGTAGAAGTCAAATAATCTCCTTCCTTTACCCCCCACTCCACCCCACCTCACCCCCACCACCACCCCAAAAAAAAGAACCTAAAAAATGGCATAAGAGTCTGCAATCCTTGAGGACAGGCTTGTGGAGTCTTTACAAGCCAAACAGAGAGGCTGAGATTTTTAGATCACTCTAAGGGGATTTCCCCATTAATTTAAATTGAGGATGCATTTAAATCGCCTTAGACTTATTTGAAAAGCTCAGTACAGAGCATCCAGACCATCTGTATGAAAGCACCAACTGCTGCTGCAGAAGAGGAGCCATGAAGTGTCATAAAATCAGCAAAATTTCCTCTCTATTGCTATTCTAATTGTGACAGCTCTGAAGCTCTAGGGAAGGAGCTCTCTATTGACAAGGCAGAGACAGAATTAACAGACTTCATTTGCGTGTGTGACACCCTCACTCCTGCTATGAACATTTGGGTCATTTCCATTCAAATTAATTTAAGTTTTGGGAAGCAGGGGTTAATAACCCTGTCATTTGACAAAAGGACAGCAGAGCTGTTCTTAACAAGGCATGAGTGAAGACTCACTCTAACCCATCCTCCAGTCGATACCACTGGTTGTTCTTCGAGTGCTGCTCACATCATTCAGTTACGGGTGTCTACATGCCGCAGTGCACAGTAGCTTGGAAAGTCTTTTAGCCTTAGCCTTTCAGGTCAGGGCACACGGCCAACACCCCCTCTGTGCCACGACTGCGGCTATATAGGTGACTGTGACCCTGACTCTCCCAGTTCCTTTCTTTCTGCCCTCAACGAGTTTTGGAACAGCCAAAACTTGCAGAAGCAAGTGCCTGTCATTCCTTTGTTTGTAATTAAAGATGTTGGGGTTTAAACAGTGCCTGTTGTGCTGCAAAGCCTTTCCTTTACGACCCCCATGAGAAATGCCTTGCGTGCCTTAGTGAGTCACATCTCGTGGAAAGCTGCTCTATCTGCCAGTCCTTCAAGCATAGGACTTGCAAGGACAGAGAGTGGAGCCTGCACACCCTCACCAAGAACTGCGCGTCTCACCCAGCGTCCACTACCTCTCGCACGCCAAGCACCGCATGTGACCTCTGCACCGGACCCCGCCCAGTGCCACTCTCCAGCTCAGAAGCTGAAGCCGCGATTGGCATCAAATTCGGCACTGATACAGTACTGTTCACCTCCGTCCTCACGCACCCTGCCGTGGGAGTTGGGACCAGGGCACCTCTTGGTACCATCAACACCGGAGGCCATAGCAGCACTGTAGGCCCTGTTCCAGGAGCCAGTTCCAGTACCGGCAAAGAAAGCCCAGTCGAAAGGGAAACCAGTGCCTTTGGCTAAGGAGTGGACAACACGGGGCTCGGTACCGCCCCTGATCTTGGCACCATCGAGCCCTCCTCCAGCACCATGAAACGGTACCAATGACCACTCCCGATGACCATTTCTCTCAGCACTTGTCTGTGAGCCCTCAGTACTGTGTTCCCAGGATCTGAGAAGACAGAGGTCTAGTTCGTCCTCATCATCATCTGCCAGCTCCATTCAGTCCCCTGGATCTCCTAAAGCCATCTCCGGTACTGGGGAATGAGCGGGTAAGCATCACTGAAAGCGTTCCCCAATGCCCAAGCCAAGAAGGGGTACGACCCCAGCAACCTCGGTGCAGGTGTTGCAGGCCAGCTCCACCCATACCAGTAAGGGGTCCCAGAAGAACAGGGGCCGGTCCCCCTCATACCATACCATGGCCATGGATTCTTTCAATGACTGGTTGCATGAATGGCTCAACTCAACAGTTGCCAACAGTTCAGCTTCCCAGGACCAGTCGGTACCATCCCTGTCCCAATCTCCTAGTATGTATCCAATGATGAGCCCTACCCAGACTCCACCCAGCATAGCAGATCACAGGCTCCCTCGTCCTCTTCTCCAGATGAGCATACCTTCCAGAGACCCCTTCTGTACAGAGACGACCCTTGCACACAACAGGATTTGCTTCACCATGTGGTAGCAAACCTCAACGTGGAGGTGGGAGTGGTCCAGGAAGAGTGTGACCCTCTTTTCGACATAGGGGACATTACCCCACCAGCGAAAGTATCTGTTCCCCACCATGAGGGGGTGTACAGGATCACTAGGGCACGATGGCAGACCCCATCATCAATTCCTCCAGTATCCAACGCAGCAGATAGGAGGTACCATGTCCCTCCGACAACTTTGCATTCCTTTTCCAGCACCCTACACCAGCGTCCCTGATGGTGGATGAGGTCAACCAAAAGGAAAGGCAGGGCCAGCCCGGCTCTACCCCCAAGAATAAGGAAGCAAGAAAGCTTGACTTATTTGGTAGGAAGGTTTACCCTACTTCAGTGTTACAGCTACGCATTGCTAATCATCAAGCCCTCATGGTGAGGTAGATGTTCAACCTTTGGAGAGCTATGAAGGGTTTCCGTGATGCTATCTCTAAGGACCGCCTCAGAGACTTTGAGACGATGGTAGAGGAAGGGATCTTGGCTTCTAGAGATGCCCTGATGTCCACCTGGGATGCATCTGACACAGCTTTGTGCAACATGGCCTCTGCCGTGACTATGCAACGCTCAGCCTGGCTTCAAGGCCGCAGATGCAACTCATTCAGGACCTACCATTCGAAAGCCCTGATCTCTTTGCTGAGTCCATGGGCGCAAAGCTGCATGGCATGAAGGACTCCAGGGCCACCCTCAAATCCCTGGGCACATACACGCTGCAACCCACTTGGCACTCCTCCAAGCCCCAGCAGCTACTGCAACAGCAGCTGAAGCAGCAAGTCCAGATGCAGGGATCTTTCTCCCAGTCCTACCAGTACCCCTAGCGCCAATATGGGAGTCTGGATAGGGATAAGAACCGCCCGAGTAGAGGTAAAAAATCTTAGGCCTCCCAGACGAGTTGGCACGGACAAGGTACCGACTGTTCAGCGGGGAAGAAGCAGCACTTTTGACAGTCAGCCAGAGGGCAGCAGAACCACAGCCTTGACCTGAACCTTTGCCAACTGCCTGGGCCGACATCACAACTGACCAGTGGGTTCTGGAAATGGTCTCAAAAGGGTATCTCATACAATTTCGGTAAACACCTCAGGACAGAAAACCATCCCCTCACTTAAATCTCAGAAGCCAGGAACTGGATCACATGCTTGAAGAAGAATACGAGAAACTCCTCTCTCTTGGGGCCATAGAGAGGGTCCCAAAGCTAGAATGGGGAAAAAGGTTTTACTCCTGTTACTTTCTGGTTCCCAAATCAAATGGGGACCTGACACCCATTCTGGACCTCAGAGCTTTAAACAAATATGTAAGAAAAATAAAGTTCCATATGGTCTCTCTGTCACAGATCATCTCATCTCTCAATCCCGGGGATTGGTTTGCAGCCTTCAATCTAAAAGATGCTTACTTTCACGTAGCAATATGCCCCTGCCACAGAAGGTTTCTAAGGTTCATGGTGGGGGGAAAACACTTTCAGTTCACATCACTCCCCTTCAGGTTTTCCTTGGCCCCCAGGGTGTTCACGAAGTGCATGGTGGCAGTCACTACGTTCCTACATTGGCAGGGCATAAAGATCTACCCCTACCTAGATGACTGGTTGATAAATGGAGGATCGAGAACTCAGGTAAAGCACAGGGTCAAGGTAGTGGGCCAACTGTGCAGACACTTGGGTCTCTGCATCAATCAACAAAAGTCAAAACTCTGCCCATCCCAAACCATAGAGTTCATAGGAGCCCTCCTGGACTCCTGGAAAGGGAGGGCTTCCCTGCCTCCCTCAAGATTTCAGTCCATCTGCACCATCATTGCAGAGATGCAGGACTCACAGGTAACCACCGCCCAACGCTGCCTGCAGCTTCTCAGGCACATGGCAGCCTCCACCTCTGTGATATGGACAGCCCACCAGAGAATGAGACCCTTTCAGATATGGTTGTCCACAGTGTTTCACCCACAGAGACATCCTCTGTCCAAGGTACTGGCGGTTCCCCAAGACATCCTGCGGATACTGGAGATCTGGAGGAACCCCCTCTTTGCTATGGGGGAAATTCCTTTCCAAGCCTCTGTCCCTACGGTGACACTGATCATCGATGCCTCGGATTCGGGGTGGGGGGCTCACATATCAGGGGTCTTTCCACCCAAGGACTTTGGTCTCCATCAGACAGCCTCCTTCACATTTCTGCAGGCCATCAGATTGGCTTGCAAGATCTTTCTGGACAAGATAAAAGGCAAGCTGGTCCAGGTCCTGACAGACAACACAGTGACCATGTTCTACATGAACTGGCAAGATGGTGTCCACTCCTGAGCTCTCTGCAGGGAGGCATGCAGACTCTGGGAATTAGCCCTGAGGTACAATTTCACTCCGGTGGCAGCTCACCTATCATGAGTGGACAACAAACTGCCAGAGTCACTCAGCAGAAACCCCCTAGCCCACCACAAGTTATCCCTTCACAACGCGTTGTTTTCCCACCTAATAGATAAGTGGGGAGCACCCCGAGTAGACCTATTTCCCACACAATAGAACCTCAAACGTTGGTGCTGCTGCTCTCTCAGGGGTAGGGAGGAGTGGTCACTCATGGATGCCTTGCTCCTCTGCTGGTTGGGCCCTCTACTGTCTGCCTTCCCACCAGTCCTGTTGATACACAGGGTCCTTCTGAAGGTCAAAACAGATGGAGTGAACATGATACTGATAGTTCCAGGTTGGCCCAGACAACATTGGTACTCGCTTCTACAGGACCTGTCCATAGACGTTTCACTCCATCTTCCCCTGTGGGCGGACCTTCTGACACAAGACTTGGGGTGCCTCCGACACCCAAACCCCGGTCTCCTGCATCTGATGGCCTTGAGACTTCTTGGCTGAGCGAGCAGGAAAAACTCTGCTCAGAAAGGGTCAGGAGGGTATTGGTTGGTAGTAGAAGGCCATCCACCAGGGCCACGTATATAGCCAAACAGAAACAGTTTTCCCACTGGGCTCGAGGTAAAGGGGTCAAGCCTACATTTGCCCCCTTGCACCTAATCCTTGATTATCTGCTGGATATTAGAGACAAGGGCCTCCCCCCTTCCTCCCTGAGAGTACATCTAGCAGTGATTTTGGCCCTTCATGAGAAGGTGGACGGTGTCCCTATTTTCTCCCATCCCACTTCCACAAGATTTTTGAAGGGTTTCAAGAGAGTCTTCCCCCAGCCCCGTGAACCTATCCCTCAATGAGATCTTAATGTGGTGCTCCGTGGATTAACAGAGCCCCTTTATGGGCCCGTGGACTCATGTACCTTACTGGTTCTTGCCTGGAAGATAGCCTTTTTGGTGGCAATTACCTCAGCTAGAAGGGTCTCCGAATTGAAGGCCCTTTCCTCAGAATCCCCATATACGAGGTTCTTTCCTGATAAAGCGGTGTTCCATCTGCACCATTCCTTCCTTCCTAAGATGGTTTTCCCTTTTCACCTTAATCAGGACATTTGTTTGCCAGTATTTTTTCCAGACCCTCAGGTTACAGAGAACCAGAAGTGGTGGCAAACCCTGGATCTAAAGAGGGCGCTCTTGACAGACATTTTGTGCACACATCCATTCTGCAGGACTTCCCAACTTTTTGTGGCGGTTGCAGAATGTAAAAGAGGCCTCCCGGTGTCGTCACAGTGCATTTCCAGATGGATAGTAAACTATATCAAAGACTGCTACAGAAGGTTGAATGCACCCCTCCTGGGGAATGTCAGGGCTCATTCTACCAGGGCCCAGGCTTTGCCAATGGCCTTCCTCGCTAAGGTCCCAATCCAGGAGATGTGCAGGGCAGCTATGTGGTTGTCAGTGCATACCTTCACAATGCACTACGCTATCATCCTACAGACCAGAGAGGATGCCACGTTGGGCAGAGCCGTACTCAATGTGGGCAAGCTGTAACTCCTCCCATTATCCTTGGGTATGGCTAGCAGTCACCTGTAACTGATTGATGTGAGCAGCGCTCGAAGAACAGTGGGTTACTTGCCAGTAACTGTCCTTCAAGATGGGCTGTTCACATACGTTCAGATCCCTCCCACCATCCCCACTAACTGGAGTTAGCAAAAAAGAAGGGACTGAGAGGGTCAGGGTCACAGTCACCTATATAGCCACGGTCCCAGCACAGAGGGGGTGTTGGCGGTGTGCCCTGACCTGATTTTCTGAGCTACCATGCGCTACAGCACGTATACACATGTAACTGAATGTATGTGAGCAGCCCATCTCGAAGAAGGACAGTTGCTGGCAAGTAATCCACCAGTAATCAATGCAGAAGCAAGGAAAAGGGGTTCTTCATGTGTAGGCAGGAATGAATCCCTGTTATCCAGGACAGTGCTTAAACAGGATACAGGACACTGAATCCCCCCATCCCATCCTCCCATTGCCCGGGCATAATGACATTTGTGATAATGATCCCTGACAAGGACCTGGACCGATCATTGGGAGGTAACAGCAAGGCACCCCTACCACGGGAGCAGTATATCACTTTACCTGGGTTAAGGAGCCTACAGATAGCCTTGCAGCAAGAGATAAGGCAAAGCTGGTGTCACAATAACTTCCTCAGCATCACCAGAGTAGTAATCACTAGAGCTGGGTTAAGCAATAATCTAAGAAGCCACATACAGCACTGAGTATGAGTGTTGCTAGCCCCAAAAACTTTTGGGCCACAGACCCTGCCCTCTCATCCCCTGCCGGGCCCAATCCTGGCCCTAGGCCCAAGTCATTGCTGGCTCAGCAGTTCACACGCTGAGCTGCCGCTGGCCCCAAATTGTCCTGTGGCTGCCAGCTCACAAGCCCAAGTTGCCATCAGCCTGGGTCTCAGCCCTCCACTGTCCACCAGGCTGGCCCTGGGTCCTGGCCTTTCACCAGCTGGCCCTGGGTACCAGATCCTGGCCTGCCACCACCTGCCAGGCCAGTCCAGGGTCCCAACCTGCCACCATCCAGGTCCTGGCTGGCCCAGAGCCTGCCTGCTGGTACTTGGTGTTTCCCAGCTGGGCTGGGGCCAGCTGTTGTTGCTGGCCATGGGCTTGTGCAGGCTCTGTGAGCCTGTGCTGCTGGGGCTGAATGGGACTTGAGGCACTAGGCTGGGACACTCTGGGCCTGTGCCCCTCGTGCTCAGTGCCAGCAACGCCCCTGGCACTGAGGCAGGAGGCGACAGTGCAGTGAGAGATAATGAAGAGGGAACATAATGGTGGTAGATGATGTGGAGACGACCTCACAGCCACAAGCAGCAGCAAAGTATCTCACCCATCGGTCAGGCAGCAAGACCCCAAAGAAAGGGGAATGGACCTGTCTGCATGCACCCCCAGACTTCACTAGCCACTGTCACTAAGTCATGAGGGGGGTGCACAGAAACGGGAAGTGGTGTGTGGAAGTCACATATCATATATTGGACATTCACACCAGCAGGTGGGTAAACTGAGTCAAAGGACAACTGCCCAAGAAACAGTGGGGGCTGTGACTTTTACTTATTTGTATAATGTTGACTTATCCCAAATTAGCAGTGTTCCTTTCCCCATCAGGAAAGGTTTCCTCATTTTACATACAAACTTAGTGACAGGCCACCTAGTTTTTCCCAATTTTCTGGGTGGGAACTGGTGGTGACAGTTGTTAGTTTCAAAAGGGAGCTCTTGATAGGTTCATAGATTCTAAGGTCAGAAGGGACCAATATAATCATCTAGGCTGACCTTCTGCACAATGCAGGCCACAGAACCTCACCCACCCACGTCTGCAATAAACCTCTGACCTATTTGATTTGATATTTGAACTCAGCCTTTTTGGCAGCCAGCAATTCCTGACAGAAAGGTTATACTCACAAAATGTTTTGAGTGATCTAACAATAAAAGGGAAGCTCTGTTAGAACCAGGATGTGCCTTGCATAGGAGTTAGACAGTTAGAGATGGGGGGGGGGACCAGCAAAGTGAGCAGCAAGACTGCCATAAAAAAAATGAATAAATTATGAGGAATATCAAGCAGCCTGGAAAGTATGAAAAGAACAATACAAACTAAGGAGAAGGTAGAGGAGTGAGGGTAATAGAAACAAGAAGTTCCAAAGGGGCAGCCATGTTAGTCTAGTAAAAGGGGTAAGGAGATTGAAAATAGAAGAGAAAAGCAAACTAGGAAGCCTGCCTCAAGACATAAACACGCTCTTGGTTAAAGAAGCAAAGAGTCCTGTGGCACTCAAAGACTAACAAATTTATTTATTGCATGAACTTCATCAGACACTTTGAAGACTAGGGAACTTACAGAAACGGAGGAAAATAAATGCAGAGGAGTGTAAGTTATGGGATCAGGTCACACTGTAACAGCAAATCAAAGCAGTTGTTGAGATTCAAATTCTGGGAAACAACACACAGAAGAAGGTAAAGTCAAATCACTTGTTGTAATGGGAAAAGAAACCATAGTCATGATTTAATCCTGCCATCACACAACTGAATCTGCACAACAATTCTAGTTCAGCTGTTTGTCTTTGAAGTCTTGATGTCTCATTGAATTGTTTGAGAACAGCTTTTAACAAATCATCCACAGAGTGATTAGAAAGATGGAAGTGCTCAGCAACTGATTTTTGAATGTTCTGATTTCTGATGTCAGTTTTGTGCCCATTTATTCTTTTGTCCTGGGATTGTCCTATTTGTCTAATTTATAACTTGTGGGGGCATTTCTGGCACATGATGGCATAAATCACATGAATAGATGAACAGGTGAATGAGTCCTTGATGGAATAGCTGGCTTGATTAGGTCCTGTGATGGTGTCTTTTGTGCAGATATGTGGGTAAAGTTAGCAATGTGGTTTTTTGCAGGGGTGTGTGCCTACTTTAATATTTCTGTTTACAGATCTGTAGTTGCTGGTGAGTATCTGTTTAAGGTTCAGGGGCTGTCTGCAGGTGAGGAGAGGTCTGTCTCCCAAGGCTTGAGAGAGTGAGGGGTCATCTTGTAGAATAGGCTGTAGATCCTTAATGACCTGTTGTAAAGGTCAGACTTCAGGGTTATATGTGGTGACCAATGGTGGTCTATTGTTTTCTTTTTTGAGCCTCTCCTGCAATAGCTGACTTCAGGGTACCTGTCTGGCTCTGTCAATCTGTTTTCTTAATTCCCCAGGGGGGTACTGCAGTTTTAAGAATGCTTGATAGTGATCCTGAAGGTGTCTGTCTCTGTCTGAAGGATCAAAGCAAATGTGGTTATGTCTTAGGGTTTGGCTGTTGACAAAGGATTGTGTGGTGTGTTTAGGATGGAAGCTTGAGGAATGTAGGTAACTATACCAATCAGTAGGTTTTTGGTATAGGGTGGTGTTGATGTGTCCATCCATAATCTGTACTGTAGTGTCCAGAAAGTGGATCTCCTGTGTGGAGTGCTCCAGGCTAAGTTTGACTGTGGAGTGGAAATTGTTGAAATCTCTGTAGAAATTTTCAAGAGCATGCCTGCCATTGGTCCAGATGATGAAAGTGTCATCAGTGTAGCATAAGTAGAGAAGTGCAAGGGATTTGACTTCAACTTCCTCTATGTGCTGTTTCCCAGTGTTTGACTCTTAACAACCGCTTTGATTTGCTGTCATGGTGTGACCCGATCTCATGTCTTCCACTCCCCTGCATTTATTTTCTTCCTATTCTGTAAGTTCCCCCATCTACAAAGTGTCTGACGAAGTGGGATTTTCTCCCACAAAAGCTCATGTGATAAATAAATTTGTTAGTCTTTAAGTCCCACAGGACTCCTTGCTTCTTTTGCTAGACTAGACTAACCTGGCTGTCTACGCTCTTGGTTATTTTTCACTTTACAGATAGTGTATGAAGGAAAGATTAAAACTGCTTCCCATCTGATCATTAAAGAAGCTACTATACTTTTATCTGGGTGGGGACTTCTCAATTCTTAAACAGGAATTTGTAGGCTCAAATAGAGTGAACAGGGCTAGCAGAATGACCCTATGTCAGCATTTCCTCCACCTATAAGGAGTTTCCAAAGAACTGTGACAGCAGTGTGTCAATACCGTGTTCTCATCTTGCCCCTCTGGTTAGTATTTCACTACCAGGGGCAACAGCGTCCAGTGCTCCTTTACCGAGAGGAAGCTGAGCCAATATGAAGTGCCCTCAGACCTGAGCTCCCCCTATCACCACCATTATTGGAGGAGGGGGGACAAAAAGGATTAGAGTGATTATCAGGAACATGGCTATCTAAAATGCTATAAAAGTTCTGTTCATGTTATCTCACTGTCCCCTTACCACAATTGCTCTGAGTACAAGTGAAGTAGTTCTAACAGCCAGCTCAAACTGGGATAATCTGAAAGTCAAGCTAGGGTTTTTCTTCCTGATGCATCATCTCATGTAAGGAAAACTGGGCAGCCAAGTAGAATCTGTGCTACACCCACTATCAAAGCTATGGCCTCAATTTCACCTGAACCATATTTTACACTGCTGGGCATAATTTATAGACATTAAGGTGTAATTGAGGCATACTATAGTCTGTAGGACTTGGTTGTATCAGCACTGAAATTAAAGTTCAAAGTTTTACAAGGGAATGCCTGATCCCTTCCTTTCATATACATCAGATTTCACAATTTTACACATTTAGCAGGAGTAGAAAAGGGAAGTTCCTCCCTCAATATCTAGAATAGCCATTTTTGTAAACCACTCATTAAATATTGCCTTGCCTTTTTATGGGTGAGCAACAATCTTCATCCAGTAACTGAATTCCATTAAGAGGTACTATTTTTACTCAGGGACTACAGCTCAACCATGGGCCCCACTAGCTCACATAAGCTGAAGCTTTTCAGGACTGAGGTGGATATTTCCAAAAGACGACAGAGGTTTGGACATAAAAAGGAGGTACTATCAGTGGTTGACAGAGCTAGTATGTGTTAAAAGCTCAAAGACCTTCAACTCAGTGGAGAATGAATAAGTGGCTGCAGAAATGCACTGGTAAGTGTAGCTGGGACTCATGTTGATTACGGGTTAAAAAAGAGAACGTGAAGAAGAGGGAATGTTAGCAAAAGCCGCAGGAAACAGTCAAGCACAAGACGCATTTAGAGGTACATTTTCGTTCTGTCTATGCGAAAACTCTCTGTCTCTCTCTAAACATGCGTTCAGTTACTTTTTACAGGGAGTAATTAAAGGATAAATTTACCATGCAGCAATGCCACTTGATTTTAGGCCAATTACTGCAGATTTCATCACAATCACTTCACTTTGCTTTTTCTCTCTGCATGAGAAACCCATTTCAAGTTGGGTACAAGTCTTCCATCAGGAACTTAGCTTATTAATAGCCATCTGTGTGAAAATCTCAGGTAAGCCACAAATTTGCTTTTCTATCTGATGACTAAAGGAACACTTCTGTATAATTCATCTGGCACCAGCAAGAAAGGAACCTGTGCCAAGCTCCTGGTCTTGCCCACCTCAGCTGAGGGAGTGTGGGAGGCTCTCCCAGAGCACATAACTTGCATGTCTCTTGTACCCAATTCAATCCTCTCTCCTCTTAAGGCCTTCTGATTGCATCCTTATACTGCATGGTTTTCCCCCACTCCTCCCAACTTTACTTGCAGGTAATCTTGCTTCATCATCTGCCACAGAATAGGATCCCATGACACAAGGCATCTATGGGGCCAGCTCCTCCACTGAGAGAAGCATGGTCTCTGGGAAAAGGAAAGCTTAGGGCAGGCTGCTCCCTTGCCCTCTCTTTGAAGCAACCCAATGTTAGAGCTAAGAAAGTCAATTGTGCCCCACTGCCTTCTCTCCAATCAGTTTAATACCACCTCCAGGGGAAGCCGATGGTGGCTTACTGCCTCCTTTCTCTGGAGAAGGGGAGAGCTCATTGGGAGACGGCTCTCTCCCTCAGTTGCAACATGTTTCGGGTGTGGCAGTGGGCTGATTCTCCACACACAGCAGAGATGTTTGGGCAAAGCCTGTTCCCTCAGAATGCTCCAGAGAAGAAGAAAAGGTTAGGACACCCTGCAGCATTATGAGCCCAAGGTATATGTAACATGACATTAGGGAAGCACTATCAGGGCAATAGTAGAAGAATTGGAGAAGAACCCCTCCTCCAATACCTTATATAGTCTAATCAGTTCCTTCATTCCTCCTGCCTCCAACAGCTCTCTACCCCACTGACAGTCCAGGGAGGTTTATTTTGATTGAAGCACTCACTTGGCTGGGCTCTAGCTGCTCTTCCCATCTTGTGTGCAGTTAGGGTTTCCCCAGAATCCATTGCCCCAGAAGAGATGAAACTCACCACATATGAAGGAAGCAGCTGGTCTAGAAGAGACCACTGAGGGAAGATCTATTAGGGTAAAGGAGGACTTACCTGAATATTTTCCAGCTCATAACATGAGGATGTTTTTCTGCATCCCTATAGAAATGCAGCGTCCCAGTGGTGGCCCAGTCAGCCTGTTTATTCATCTATAGAACAAATGGCTGAGTGCACAGAACCAAGATTGAGATGGCTGTAGCAGTGCCTCAGCAAGAGCTTGCATGATGCCAGTGGGCTTCACACCCAACACTTTCAGCACTAACTGTGGCTAAGGCTGAAGAATGTAACAGTGACTTTCATGTGCTGGATGCAGGGAGTAAGCATAGAGGCTTTTGCCTACATATGTAACTGAGATAATTCTAATGCCCTCGGCACACAGAGCTAAGTAACTAGTCTTCCCTTTGCTATCTGAAGGGACTTGGATGAAACTATGAGCCCATGTTTATTAGCCAACAAGTTTACGCTCCTTTGTGCCAGACCTGGAAAGCCATGTCCTTTTTCCTGTATATCTAATGACTGTTGATGGCCATGGGATGGCTTCAGAGGAGGGTCTTTTATAAAGAGGAAATTCCCCACCTAGTAATCATTGCTCTCCTTATCTCTGTCTCAGCATTTTAATTATGCGTCATCCCTCTACAGATGTCAGTGGAGCTGTATCTGGGATGCCTCTGGCCACCAAACTTTAACCACTCTATGTAAAAGTCATCTGCTATTAAAGGACTATATTTACTAGTATAATCTGGTGCCACTTCATTAGTTTCAGTGGAGCTGCACCAGTTTGCACAAGCAGATAGTTTGGCCCAGTCAGTCCAAAAATATTTCAGACAGACTCTAGGAAGAAGTTTGGGTCACCCACATACTTGCACAATATTTTAACAATTACCAAGTATGGACTGACTCTTAGTATCCCTCTATCACTCCATATCAGCTCACTTCTTTTGTCCTCCTTCCCCCTCCCCTCTCCAGGCGGGAGATAATAGGTTTGCTAGTATGACACATCTAGTTAATGGGAAGCTTTTCAAAACACTGTAAAGAGAAAAATTTCCTTTCTTGTAAGTTTATAACCCCCCCTCAGAGGTCATTTCCAGTGGAACAAAATAGTGTCACTTCCAACCCGAGCAGTTCAGACATCGGGTTACAGACAGGCCACAAAGCGAGAGTGAATGGCATTCTCCTGTTCTCTGAACCGTGAATGAGGCTGTCAGTGACCCACAGGGAGTTGAATAGCAGCATAGTTTATAAACTTATTATGAAGTTCCCCAAGAAGAACTGACTTTCAAAAAAGTTTTTCCTAGTTAATTACAACATTCCACTGTGCAAGACCCCTTCTGACATCTGGGGGCAGCAAGCCCATCAAAAAAGTTGATGGGCTGAACACTCCTTCAAGATTTATACTTTGTGATATTGTAAGCTGTGGCTCCCTTTTGACTTGTGACCACTAAAGCCATTATCCTGGATCAGGCTGTGTCTATTGTTGTGCTCAGAAATATGGTAGCCAAGTGCATCCTAAACACAATGAATTTGACAATGCCTTTAACCACACATCCATCCCAGATGCTTGTAACTTAAGTATGCTTCCTCCATAAGCACACTCAGGGAATATTTACTTCTGCCATTTAGAAGAATGTCCACTTTTGCATCTGCAACAGTGAGGCAGAATGGGCTTTCAAGAAAATCCATTTTTATAATGGTAGGAGAGATACCTGTGCACAGGAAACTGCAGGGCCTGTGGTGTCCACTTAGGACTTTCCTAATCTACAGTCTGGCAGCAATGAGGTAGAAACAGTTTGGCAGCTCTAGCTTGTTTGCATGGGGTCACAGCCACAATACCTGATGTGATCCTGTCAGATCTTGAAGATTAAGTAGGCTCCAAAGACAGTACCCCTGCTTGCCCCCACCCCTTGTGCACACCCCTGCCTGGGTCAGGTTACTACTTTGATGAGAGGCCACCAAGGAAAGCTTGAGGAAGCGGTGCTGGTGAATCAGTAGTCAGCATTCTTCTCTGAGAGAGAAAGTTCAATTTAACCCCATGGAGCAGAGAGACTGGGAACCCTAAGAGTCCCAAGTTACTGCACCCTGGGCTTTTTCTTAGGCCAACCTGGGGCAATGGTGCCCTGAGATATGCCAGTTTGTTTCTGTATACTCAAGCTAAGAGGCAAAAGCCTGTGTGCAATCCCCTGTGTATGCTGCCCTCTTGGTTCTTTAGTGTAAAAAAAGCAGAAGAGTCACACAGACTTTTTAAGCTCAAGGTCACACACATCTGTAGTTCATTGCACTGGGCTGGATGCAGTAAAACAGCCAGAATCCAATCCATATGCTGTGATTTATAAATATAAGACACATGTCAAACCCACCCCAAAACAAAACTCCGACTCCAGCCAGGAGTGAAATACATGCACATGCAGGCCTCCAAGCTGTGCAGATGCTTATCCCAGTCTCCCTGCTTCAGCTAACAGCCCCCATCGCTCACACTATACAACTTCACCTAAGGTATTTCATAGCAGATGGGAGAAAACAGTTGTAGTGTTACACCGCACCCCAGATACCAGGCACTGTTTCTCCACATTCTCACACTGGAGAGCAAAGTAATAAACAGTTATTCCATAAACAGATAAACCAATGATTGTGCTGGTGAAGAGGGCAGAAGTCTGATGCAGATCATTCCCACTAAAGGACAATAATGAAGGGACTGGTTGACAGTTCAGTGTCACTAAGTGTCTCTCTCCTACCCTCCACCCCCCAGCTTACTTGTTTGCAGGCAAGCAAAATTCAGCTTAGTGTAATACATTATGCACATACATAGCAACTATCCTCCCAGATGCTCAAAGTGCTATGAAGCAGGCAAGATTTATCTCAGGCACCTGTGGAATGAAGTCCAGCAGCTGTTTAATTGTTGTATAGTATTGCTGTGCACTGCTCCTGGTAGGAGACGAAGGGAACTGCAGTCATCTGAATTGCAGGAGGGATTTAATAGGCAGAATGAGATTTCCTCGGCTAGAATTGGACCGTGACTGCATCCTACTGGTATTAAAGATACAATGGCACATCTGTAACATCAGGTGGTCAGGACCTAAGTTCCCACCTCTCATTCCAGTGGAGGCATTCAATACCATACTGGGGTAAGGGTTCACCAGTGAACCAAGAGGAGGAATGCCACATACTAAATTATCAACACTACTTACTGCATCACTTAACAGATTCCTTCCCCAAGCAGGGCCACCAGAGGGGGGGGGGCATAGGGACAACTTGCTCCAGGTCTCCACCAAGGAGGGGGCCCCCTGCCCTGGCCCCTGCCTCAGCTTCTGAATCTCCAAGTCCCAGGGAACATAGAGGCTCAGTAAACAAAGAGGAGCTTAGTAATTGAGAAAGTGGTCGGAGTGAGCTGAGATAGGAGGAGACCTGGGGGTGAGCAGAGGCGGTATGAGTTGTATGTCTGGAATGGGGGGGGGGCTCACATCAAATCTTCCCAGGCCCCATAAGTCCTCTGGGGGGGGGGCCTGCCCCCAAGCACTTAGAGGCCCAAGCCTGCTTATCTTGCAAAAATCCATTGGATGCACAAAGTAGCTAACTTCCAGGCAACATATAGCTTTGCAGGAGTAAGACTTATATAACATGTTGTAACTTTGAAAAGCTGTAACTAGTACAGCCTATGGACTTCCCTCTCTGCTTGTATTTTTGTGGACAGTTGCAGAGGCTGCCTTAATGAAACTACATAAATCACAGGGTGTGTTTCACAGATACATTAGGTCTGATCAGCTACCCAAGCAACACAATCATCTACACACCCCCAAAGTTTAACACCACAGTGGGAGACTTCTTTGGGGAAAGGGGAGCACAGAATCCTTTTGCTAAATATTTTACCTCTCAGCCCCAGGATTGGGGATTTCCAGCTAATCACTTACCCTATAGAGTCCAAAGAGACCCTGGAAGGCTTTAAGAGGAGGAGAAAAAAACTGTTTTGGAAAGTTGTGTAGCATTTAAGTTCTCAGATCATTAGGAGCTGTCTGCTGTCAGTTTTCACTGCACTACAACATAGAGCTATTTGTTTCTTAGGGCTAAATCCCATGCCGGGCTACATAAACATTCCTTCTGTGTCTCCGTAGGGGTAAGGCAGATACAGCACTTCCAGCAAAGAACTCATGTACTCAAGTGAACAAACTCTCTGGTTCACATTCCATACCAGCTTGTGAACCACTTGCCAGACCATACAGAGCCAAAGCCAACAGTAACAGCTTCAGCATAATAGTGGATGTGTTTTGGGAAGTGTGGGACTGAGTCAAGGCTCTGGGACACCTTGGCAGTAAGCAGCCATATTGAGTGGCTGAAGATATGCCTGTGCTGCTGCTGGGAGTGTGCCTGGATACCAACAGCCTGCAATGAAGGATCCAGTAGATCCAAAAGCTCCTCAAAGACCAATGACAAAGCAAAACTACCTGATGGGAGCCTTGTTGGAAGCTATACCTCAAGTAGGGTCCAACACACTCCCAGAGAGAGGTCACGCTCCCTCCTACATCCAAGAGCTGCCTTCTCCAGGGACGGAAGTTTGCTGATCTACTCTGAAAGAGGGCACAGACTGAGAGGAGGCATTTGGAGGACCCTGTCAGAGATCCTGGGCACCAATTTCCATGGAGGCAGGGTAGGGGTTGTGATAAGAAGGAGGTAATGGAGATTGGATAGGGAAGAGTGGGAAGGTTGCAGGGGTATTTAGCACAGATAGCAAGCCTCAGGTGTACCTTATGTGACTTGCACTCCAAGGAGTCAAGGGGTATTTTGGTTGAGCACCTCTGGCATCTGAAGTCAGATGTGATCAGTACAGCTATATTACCTCCAATCTACTTTAGCTCCAGTTCAATGCTAACTCATCTGGAGAAAGAGGAGTTAGTAAAACACACGTGCACACATACAGAGAACTGATCTTGCTATGCAAGCAAATCAGTATCCTCATTCATGAGGAAGTCGCAGGTGTCAACAGCCTTAGAGTTTGTCGGACTTCCCTGCAAACAGTTGGTCTGAGGGTGTAGGGACTGTCTGTCATTTGCCCTCCTGGCCCTGGACCAGGAGAAAGTGTTCAACAGGGTGGACCACAGGTACCTTCTGGGCACCTTGCAGGCCTTCGGCTTCGGGCCATGCTTTGTGGGCTTTCTCCGGGTGCTGTATGCCTCTGTGGACTGCCTGGTCAAGCTCAACTGGACCCTGACCAAGCCGGTCAGCTTCGGGCGAGAAGTGCATCAAGGCTGCCAGCTGTCGGGCCAGCTGTACACTCTGGCCATCGAGCCCTTCCTCTGTCTCCTCTGTCGGAGGTTGACAGGGTTGGTGCTCCGTGAGCCAGAGCTGCGGCTGGTCCTGTCAGCATACGCCGACGATGTGCTCCTCATGGTCCAGGCCCCAGGAGACCTGGGGCGGTTGGAGGCTTGCCAGGCCATCTACTCGGCAGCCTCCTCTGCCCAGGTCAACTGGGTCAAGAGCTCTGGCCTGATGGTAGGGGCTGGGTGGTTGGCAGGCCCCCTCCCACCTGTGCTCCAAGCCATCCGGTGGAGCGCGGGTCCGCTGCTCTATCTCAGTGTTTATCTTTCTGCCACCCATCCCTCCCTGGATGAGAACTGGCGCGATTTGGAGGACAGGGTCTTTGGGCAGCTGCGGAGATGGACAGGACTGCTGCAGTGCCTCTCCCTTTGTGGGAGGGCACTGGTGGTCAACCAGCTCATCCTGTCCATGCTCTGGCACCGGCTCAACACCCTGGTCCCGCCCCCGACGTTCCTGGCCCACCTCCAGAAGACAGTTCTGGAGTTCTTCTGGCCAGGACTGCACTGGTTCTCTGCAGGGATTCTGAGTCACCCCCTGGAGGAGAGAGGGCAGGGCCTGTGCTGTGTCCGCAGCCGGGTCCATGCCTTCCACCTCCAGGCCCTGCAGAGACTCCTTTATGGTGCAGGTAGTCCGGCATGGAGCCAACTGGTGTGCACCCTCCTCCGCCACTACCAAGGGCTCCAATACGACTGGCAGCTCTTTTATATCCAGCTGAGAGGTGGTCCGTGAGACCTCTCGGAGCTGCCGGCCTTCTACCAGGACCTCCTCTGGACCTGGAGGCTTATCTTAGCCTCCAGGGCCCTTGTGCCCACCGAGGGGGAGGACCTCCTCGCGGAGCCCCTGCTACACAACCCCCATCTTCGTGTGCAGTTGGCGGAGGCCCCCTCTGTGAGGTGGAGGTTGGTCCTGGCAGGCATCACCAGGGTCGGAGACCTCCTGAACTATGCCCGGCAGGACTGGGTGGACCCCCTCGCACTTGCCCAGCGCATGGGGCTCTCCACCCTTTGCAACCCCTGGTGCCTACTCCAGGAGGTGAGGGCGGCTCTGTCCCCCGCTGCTCGGGACTGCCTCGAGCGGGTTCTGCAAGAGGGTACTCCCCACTCCCCTCTCAGTCCTGGCCCTCCGGAGCTTGTCATCAGGCGCCGGCCCTGCAAGCCAGCCTGGCAGCCCCCGTCCCACGCCTTGAGCCGGCTGCTGGACTTGCAGCCGGCCCCCTTCCGAACTGCGCCTCGACAATATCTGTACACACTCATGCTTCATACTATCCATTTCCTCGCCCTCGCGTCCCACCCCGATACCAACTGGAGGGACCTCCTTCCACCCGTGGAGGGCGAGGACCCCCGGTGGGCCAGCTTTTATTCCTCCCTGACCCCACGACCCGCTGGGGACATCAGTTGGCGGCTCCTCCATGGAGCCGTGAGCACGGGCGTGTACTTGGCACGGTTCACCCCCCGCCCCAAAGCCTGCCTCTATTGTGGCGTGAGGGAGACCTTGGTGCACGCCTACTTAGAATGCGCCAGGTTGCAGCCCCTTTTCCAGCTCCTCCAGAACCTCTTATTGAGGTTTTGGCTGCACTTTTCCCCACACTTGTTCTTCTATGCACTTCCTATCCGAGGCCCCACAAAGTCGTGCGACCTCCTCACCAACCTCCTCCTGGCCTACGCTAAACAGACCATCTACAAGACCAGAGAGAGGAGGTTGGCTGAAGGAGGGGCCTGTGACTGTGGGGCTTATTTCCAGTCCCTTGTTCACACACGTCTCTGGGCAGAGTTCCTCTGGGTGGCATCCGCTAGCTCCCTCGACAGCTTCTGGGAGCAGTGGGTGCTGTCCGGGGTTCTCTGCTCGGTGTCCCCTTCTGAGTCCCTTGTTATAAACCTATGACCTCACACGCCGTCCTTGTTTTCTCATTAGTTGTCCCATGGAATTTTTTGAAAAAGGGTCCAGTGCCACCTCCCCATAGGCTGGGGGAGGGGTTTTAGAAGTGGGTGGGCTTGCGCCCACCCACCACCACCTGCTTCAATTGGAACAGCTGGTCTGATGATTTTCCCTCATTTTTCCTTTAGTTGTTCACAGTATTTACAAGTGTGTGGAAGTTCATTTTTACAACTATAGTTGAGTTACAGATGATTTTTGTAAATTGTGCATGATGAATATTCGGTGAGCATTAGCAGTTTGAAAGTCAGCATTCAAGCACTGCAGCCTAAATCTGTTGTTCTCTTCTTGTTTAAGTTGTCTGTTTGGATGCCCTGAGCTTCATACTACTTCCACCTGAAGGTGATTCACTTTCATCATGAAATGAATTGAATTTCTTAATTAAACTGATCTCATTTACAGGCCTGAAGTCTGAATACTCAGTATATGTGAACAAAAATATCAGTTTTGTGAATGTTTACTGTTAGCTATTAAGAGGATACAAACAAGCCAACTCAAACCCCCATTTCAAATGCAGTGAAAACTTGTATGTAAGTAGTTCACATTATTCTAGCAACTCTATTAGGAACTGGTAGTAAAGATCAATTAGCAAACAAATAGCGTTAAGTTGCAGCAAGGCAAACCTAATCAATCCCAAACCTTGAAAGCATGGAAATATGGTAGAGGAAAGATCTGTATGTTTCTTTCCATCTTTCTGTTACCCGCAACCATGTCAGTAACACTCCGACGCTCCATAAGACTTTCTCTTTTATCTCCTGCCTATCAGAGCAGTACACATCCCATTCAGACCGACTTGTACTCTAACATGAAATCTTGCCAGTGAGCCTCGTATGCTTTTATACCAATTATATCAACAGCTCAGCTCAAAAGACTGTCACAGATTCCATACATTTGTGAAGTTATGTACCACAGAAGTCACAGAAAAGGAAAACCTCCTCAGAAATGTATGACGACATTCGCGTGACAGCAGATTTACCCTCAAATTGAAGTTTGTTGTGGTGGGTTTGCTTCGGCAAACATTTCATAAAGGCTACCAAGAGAGTACTACAGATGAACTCCATCTATAACATTCTAGGAATTGGCATGTGAGGAGCAATAGTGTGGCCAAAAGATAACTCCCAAATGTTTAAAGTCTGGCAAATGCACTTCAACAAAAAGTAAGATCATACAGAGAATAACCAAAAACAAACACCAAAAGGAGAGGCTTTTTGGAACTTACAGAGAATAAATAAGATCATATTTCATCAAGCAACCACAAAAATCTCAAGTGAAGCTTAAGATTTATATTCTGTGTTTCAACTTTTGCCATTTCAATGAGCTTTCGACAAAATAAAAAGCTCCTGTTGAAGTTGAACTCTAAGAATACTAATTATTGTGAAGCTATTGCTTCATCATAATTACAAAAGTTATATCTGAAAAATACTCTTCCTGCCGGAATGCTTTTTAAAATTTACAACACGGATAAAAGAATTCCCCTTCTTGTTCCTCTACCAGCAGACCTTAGATCTTCCCAGAATGGAGTATCTACCAGTTGAGTGTCAGATACATCTATGGGAGGGGTAGAAATTTTTAACTGGGTTTAGACTGAGTCAGATAAGCAATCAGTTATGACACATTTAGATACAGGGGGCAGATTCTCAAACTGAAACTATGATCATTGGATTCCACTGAGTTTGTTTGCACTGTTAGTACAGGCTCCTTTGTTCTCATATCTGCTCCCTACTCTGTGCATGCTGGCGGAGGAAGGAGAGAAAAGTAACTTTATTGTGCCATTTTATATTTGTTTATTTAAACTCCATGAAATCCTTTGGTTATGGGACACTAACTGAACTTCCAGTGCTCATATTACCTTTCTATTAATTGAGTTGTGTAGTTTGTATAGCTTCATTCATGGCAACTAGCATTTTCCCCTGCAATCAAGGAGTGGTACTGCAGGGTAATGGCTAAACACATCCAATTAATGAACAGTTTTCAGTATTTCCCTTTCGTATGAGCTGCAGTCACAGGATGTTCACAGCAGCCAGGAATGCTATTTTCTTGGCTGTACTCAGCTTTCTTTTTTGAGCTGCATGCACTGCAAGAACTTTAATACAGGGTTGGGGAAACAGGCAGATGATCACTTCAAAACATCTTGGCCCCCTGTTCACCAAGCAAGCTTCTGGGACATTTTCCATTCAATATTGGCTCTCTGCTCACTTCTCCATTAGTTGTAGTGTTTCAGGAAAACTGGCTCACTTTTACTTCAAGAGTGACTGAACTTTGTTCTGTAACTTTGTTCTGTAAGTCAATCTCTGATTAAGAGTCTCTCTCCCACCCCCAGACAGCTGTTTAGTATTTCAGCTGGAAAGTACATTTTCAATAAACCATACTATTAGCACTTTACAAATCCCTAACACTGCTTTTAGACATCTTGAACAAAGTCTAGCCACAGAAGTTCACATTATTAGTAGCAGTAAACTGCAGCATAAAGAGACCCCCATGGAGATCAGGGTCCCCATTGTGCTAGGCACTGTATAAACTCTTCAGAGACAGTCCCTGCTACAAAGAAATGTATGAGCTGTAGACCTTGTCTGTACCAACATTTGTGCTGGCGCAACTTTTGTCGCTCAAGGCTGTGAAAAAACACCACCCTGAGCAACATGGATTTTGCTGACATAACCACTTGTGTAGCTGAACTAAGCCCATAGAAGAAAGCTTTCCTGCTGACATACTAACACCACCTAAACAAGGGGCAGCAGTGCTTCTCCAACCAACACAGCACTGAATACAAAAGTGCTTATGCTGGCAAAACTTACATTACTCGGGGTGGGAGGTTTTGTTCCACACCCTTGAAATGACAAATGTTTTGCTCGCATAAGTGCTAGCGCAGACAAGGAGCAAGTGGAGAAGACAGATCAGCTTGAGAGAAAGCAAGCATTCCTATACTTGTTTTACAGATGGGGAACTGGCACTAGGGTTACCATATTTCAAGCTTCCAAAGAGAGGACATTGCTGGGGTAGGGAATGGGAAGTGCTGGAGAAAGCATTTGGGAGTACTTGGGTGGGGGCGGGGGGGAGTGTGTATGTATGTACTGGGAGGAGGTGTTTGGGGGATGCTGGAGGGTGGAGGTGCTAGAGGGGTATGTATATGTACAGGAAGGAGGTGTTTGGGGGTGCTAAGGGGGGTGTGTGTGTACTGGGAGGGGACATTTAGGAGTTGCCGGGGGTGTACTTGAGGCCTCACTTTTAAGTGACACTGCTCCCTATCACAGTGGAAGGGCAGTTGGTCACTGCTTTGTTCCTTTCCCTGTTGTAGGAAACTTTCCCATTTCAAATGGCAATCACTTGTACAGGGAACATAGTGGCACATAGACAAGCAGCATAGGGACCTGGTCTGAAGCCACTTCATGCAGGAGATTCACCCTAACATCCTTGCTTACCCTCAGGAGTCAGCTACCAGCTTCTATGGCTCCCATAAACAGCAGATATAAGTGTCTTGGGGAGGCTTGGCCTCTTCCCCTTCATTCTCACATGCTACTCCCCTTTCCACCCTTGTTCCATCTCTTCCTCCAAGGCGCTGCCCTTACTTCACATGGGGGGGTGGCGGGGGAGAAGGCCAAACAAGAATGGGTCCTAGGGTATTCACTTCCCTGGTTCAGAGTTCTAAACATCCCAAATCAAGAAAGGCTGCCCTACAAATGCTGAAGACATTACACACAGCCACCTTCATTAATGATAAGATCCCATCTAAAGCCTTCATCCTATGTAGCCTCCCAATGTATCTAGAAAGCTAGACCATTAGGGTATCTGTGTTAAGTTAGCAAATCCTGGTTCTAATGGAGGAAAATACACACCCTAGAACTAATGTGCCCTCACCGAGAACATCATCTCATAAGCCCCTTGTCACTGATACTAGTAAGGACAACTACCTACCAGCACTGATCTCAGCTGTAGCAGTATGGTCTATAGAAAAGCAGTTCTTCAGGTTACTGGGTGCCAAAGTGAACAGCACTCTATAAGTTAAACCCAGCATAATGTATTTGCACAAAGGCAAATTGTGTTGACCTCCTGAAGATCTGTCCAGGCAGGATGCAGAGTAGGACTTGTGAAAATACTGACCAGTCAAAATATGTGTGTAGATAACATCAGACTCTTGTCTATACTCATACCTACTTCAATAGTGTTGCACCTGCTCATACCTGAGTTTGGCCCTATTGGGCAGCCTCACCAACACAATTTAATGCTTTCTGACATAACAGTTGTAAGGCCTTCTCTTAATAGGCCATTTATGAGTCACATAACTTCTACAGACTTCTACAGGAGAACCCAGTGCTATGTTCTAATGTCTGTATGCTCATTATATTTTCCTTCCAAAGTGACCTATTACAGTGAAATTTTTCATGTGGTATGCACTAACTCTGAGTGGTATGACAACTAGGCATTGGTACCCAAGGATAAAATGTAGTCCTTAACAGAAACTCTCTCAGCTCCTTTATGTAATCAAAATCCAAGGCAACTACACGCTCTATATTCACATCTGTGGCCCTCTTGTTAGATTAACTGGTACATTAGTATATAAGCAGGTGATCAAAGAGACAACTAGAAAATTCATTAAGTGGTGCAGTTTCTGCAAGAAAGTGTGCAAAGGTCAGATGTAAAACAGGAGCTCTCATAAGAATTCTCACCTATGTTTGTGCTGTTTTGGCTATTGATTCTATTCCTGTGCATCTCTAATTGTTAAAGTAACAAGATGGTGGTGATTTTCATGCTTGTGAAAGAAATCTTTTCTAAGAATGTTCAGCCATCAATAGTATGGACAAGTGGATTAGTCCTGGAAGTCAGTGGCAAAGCTATGTTCAACTTCATTCATGCAGAAGCAAATTTTAATTGGCAAAAGTAAACAAATTACTACAATACAATTGCCATAAGTGTCCAGAGAAGCCAAAACAACACTGAACTATTCTACCAAACAACCCTAAAGATATTGGATAGGTAACCCGGTAACTATAAATATGTCCTGTAAAAGGTAAGAGAAGTGTTGAACTGATTCTTCTGATGAAGTGGGATTTTCTCCCACAAAAGCCCATGCCATAAATATATTTGTTAGTCTTTAAATGCCACAGGACTCCTTGTTTGTTTGTTTTTCTAAGCCAGTTAATCCTTCCCTCCCTAATTCTGAAAATTAAAAGTCACAAATTAAAAAGTTTAAAAAATTAAAATTAAAAAGGTATTATGACGGCTCCAATATACAAAACTCTCTGTATAAACCCATTGTGACCTTGGCCTCCTGGGATAACCTTCTGAATGTGCCAAAATCAGGGCAAGCTGCAAAACCAGGGGCCAAACCCCCAAACCACTGATGGGTGGTACTTAAACCAGTCTCCCAGTCAGTAACAAAACATGCTTCTGATTCCCCACTCTGGTCATCACCAAGCATAACAAAACAGAAACAGCCGCCTTATTGCACATCAGTTCCTATGGTCCCCTCTATCCACTGTGTCTCTTAAAGAAATAGGTTCTCCCGACCCCAAAAGGCCAGCCACATCACCCAAAACAAAATAGGCTTCGATCCTGCCCAAAATACCACACTGCTAGCCAATCCTTTAGTAACTACAACTAAAGGTTTAATATAAAAAGAAAACAAACAAAATATGAGAAATGTTAAAGGGTCAAAGTGAATCACATACATACAAATGATTTAGAGTCCATAGAAAACAAATCCTTGAAGATCCTGTAATTTGCAGGTTAGTCCCACTCTTCTGGTGAGCACCCAGCAGCAGCAGCAGCTGGGTGGGTCTCAGTCCTTTGTTCAGTCCCAGGAGAATAGATCCAGAGCAGGGTGTTGGTTGCAGACAGACTGAAGAATGAAGACTAAACACTGAAGACAAGATGAAGATGGAGCTCCAGGCTATTATCTCAGAGTCCTTGCCAGCTCAAAATGGAGGTGGGTCACATGGTCAGTCTGGGTAACTGGTCAAACAGGTTTCCTCCTGGGCCCACTGCAGCTGGGAGCCAGCTGCTGATGGGCCATTAATATGACAATAGTTTGCAGATGCCCAGTCTGGGATTGCCTCAGCTCAAACAACTTGGAACACACAGAAACAAATAAGATTCCTAATTTCTAATACAAATATGATATCTATATATAAATCATATAATAATTTCTAGCAGATTACAATCTATTGATACCAAGCATGGCATATCACATAGGCTGTGTTCTCACACAGCGGGTCATTTCGATACGGTTGTTTCGAAACAACCGTATATCGAAATAACCCTTATTTCGGAACAACTTATTTCGAATTAACAAAATGTTAATTCGAAATAAGGGGAAAAAGCGGGAATCGAAATAGCAGGTTCACACTGTGAACTTGCTATTTCGGTACCTGTGTCAGGGGGCTGCAGCCCCCTAGGGGTGAGCCGCTGCGGCAGCTCACCCTGCGGCCCCCGGCGGGGGGGGGGTGAGCGGCTGCGGGGTGCTGGAGCCAGCCGCCCGAGCTGCCAGCGGGTCAGGGGCGCCGGGCTCAGCCAGCAGTGTCGGGGGGAGAGCCCCGGCTGGCGCCCCCGACCCGCTGGCGGAGTTTGGAGGCAGCTTGGGCGGCTGGCTCCAGCGCCCCACAGCTGCTCACCCCCCCCACCCGCCGGGGTCTGCAGCCCCCTTTCTGGGGCTGAGGGACAGCCCTCAGCACCCTGGCCAAGGTCCTGAGGGTTCCCTGGCCAGGGTGCTGAGGATCCAGTGTTGTTTTGGAAACAACACGTTCACACGCCTTGTTTCAAAACAAGGGTTTCGAAACAAGTTTGTTTCGACCCCAAATGGGGTTTAACTTGTTTCGAAACAACTAGGGCTTCCCCTTGTTTCGAAACAACTGTGCGTCGTGTGAACAGCTGAAACCTTATTTCGAAACAACCTCTGTTGTTTCGAAATAAGGAGGCTGTGTGAACACAGCCATATGGATTATTGCAAATACAAAATATTAATATGAAAAATAATCATAAGCAGTCCCCTAGGCCCAGCCAGCATCACACCCATATTGAATCTTTGATTCATGATTGGTAAAGTGTTATTTTACCCCCTGCTGTATGAATGTTCTGATAGGCAGGCAAAGGCTGGTATCTTAGTTATCAATAAACTGCTAGTAGTTTTTTCTCTAGTACTTCACATCTTCAAAATAGATTGGAAGGATTAATATTTGTAACATTCCTGTGACGTAATGGATGGAAACCTGAGAGGGGTCATGTCACTTGCCTGAGACAACAAAAGGAGTTGAGTGGTAGAATCGAGGAGCCCTTCTTCACAGTCCTGTGCTCAGACCAGAGGAATTCCCCTCTCTTTTTGTTACATTGAAAAATCAGTGGTAATGGTGCCTCTCTTTCACAGGCAGTGAAAGTATTTGTGTTTCACTTTCCAAACGGGCATCATCTATGTGTATATAAAATATATCTGAAGATGAGTTTTGGGAAAAATACCATCCATGTTCAACTGTTAGTCCCTGATAATATTTAAACTGACAGATCTTTTGCCAAAACTAGAGAAATAACACTCAAAACAGGAATATTAAAGTAGCCATTCTTTAGGTTTCAGGATGTAGTCAAACTTACAAATCTTTTGCTATATTTCTGAACTTGCCAGCAGAACTAGAAACTGTCTTGCTTCCACAAACTGGAGATGGGCTCCGGCTGCAAAATTATGATCTATATCTGGATTTTTGACAAACCAGAGTTCGGGGGGAGGTGGGATGTTCATCCCAGGGCTTCACACAGTAGGTGTTCTTTCCTGACTTATCTGACCTGCAGTTCAGCGTAGCATAGAATTTGTGCTTTCATCTGAAAATCCATAAACATCTGCCAGGTTGATGAAACCTTGAAATGCATCAGTATCTGTCAGTAAAATAATCCTGTTGTTATGTCAGATTGCCTTTTATTTTCTTGCAGCATTAAGGATACTAACTTTCTTTCTAAAGATCAAAAACTTTAGAAGAAGGTGAATGTTGCCATCTGAGCCTGCTGCCTGAGAAGAACATGGTATGTTAGCCTGATGCTGACCTGGATTCTTAGAGGTCACTGGTAGCATCTATCTCTAGCACTTGAAGCATGTCACCTAGGAATGCAGTCAGATCTGACCTCCTGCATTCCCAAATTCTGAGCACTGTAGCTATGTATCTGATTTGGATGTATTTCTTGTACACTGCTTGGCAGCTGCTTCATTGACCTTGTTAACAAGTAGGGATAGTGAAGCCAGCTAACCCAGTTTGTTTTCATGGACTCTTGCAAATCTATTGCCACTTAAGCAGCACCTTGTTCAGGGCCACTAATTTTTGCCTTTCAAGCCATGCATGCAAGGTAGCTGTCAATCTAGATTTCTCATTCACCAATGAGTCACTCCTTACAGAGTGGACTTTTTTCTTATAAAGTGTCTCCAGAAGGAAAGAAAAGGGATAGTGCCTTACCTACTATCATTTGGCACTGTGACACGGCCTTTGTTGGTGCTCTAACGACCTGCCTCATGTGAGGCTCTGACCCATGCCACCCTGGAAAATTTTTAGAGGAGAGGAAGAGTGAGTCAGACAGATCGATAACATCCTGTGTGCAGGAGGATTTTGGCCTTAGTTCCTTGTCTAATAACATTGCAGAGTCTTTGCATGAGGACTTAGGACACTGTCAAAGTCACCTATGTAGCTTCATAGCTGCTGCAGTCATCTAAGAACAGCAAACTGGCCTTTTTCATATGAAATAACAGCCTAACAGCAGAGTTCACTTAGGAGCTTTGAGTGACTGTTCATCTTGCCAGTTCCACAGGCCTCAACAGTGTGCAGTACACAAGGCACGGCTTCACACAGTGAACAATGAGATTAAAACAAGATATTGAATAGCTGCTCACTCAGAGAGCACCATATATTCTGTACAGGAGTCCTGTGGAAAGATTGTTATAGAATTACTGTATCAAAATGCACATGAACAAGGAGGTGGACAAGGGGAATTAAGGCTGTTAAGGCAACCGGGAATTTTCTAACTTGTGAGTACTTGGCTTCCTCTTCTTAGTATTCTCTTCATGTGATCTTCTATGTGTACTTTCCTAGATTTTAAAAAACACAGAATGAAAAAAACAGAAGTTCACTGATGTGGTATTGATGTTCACACGAGTCATCAGCAGGGTTGAAACCTTTAGTTCCACCGCAGAGACCTCTGCCACTTCAGATACCAGAGTAACTCACAGCAATAGTAGATGGTCATCCTCTTTATGGATCCATGCTAGAAGGGGGAGAGATATACCTTTCACTTGACGTTTCCACAGATATTTGCTGACCACAGAAGAATGGTGACAATCCAACCATATCTACAGTCTGGGCTCTACAGCAGTGTAGCTACCATGCAGTAGTGTCACTGGCCGGGGGAAGGACCCAGGGCACTGGCCCTGGCCCAGGCCCAGCCCCTGCCCTTAGGCCACGTCCCCTGGCCACAGACCATGCCCTCGGCCAGGGACAGGGCCAGGAGTGGCCATGGGCAGCTGGGCCCCGGATCCTCGGCTGGGGATGGGGCCAAGAGCAGCAGCCACGGAGACGGGCAGCTGGGCCCGAGATCCCCGGCCAAGGACGGGGCCAGGAGCGGCCATAGTGGACGCAGGTGGCTAGGCCCCGGATCTCCAGCCCCGTTGGGCTGGAAACCGGGAGAAGCTGGGCTCTGCAGCACCCAGGGCACTGGCACCGGGATTCGAGGCATGGGCCCCGTGTGTTGGGTGCCAGCGACGCCCCTGCTACCACGTAACGTCACATTGTAGGTGCGACCGACAGCAATGGAGGGATTTCTAGTAGACAAATCTCCTCTCTGAGCAGCAGCAGCTAACTCAACAGAAGAATTCTTCTGTTGACCTATCCATGTCCACTCTATGGGTTAGGTCAGCATATCTACCGCTCTCAGAGGTGTGAAACACTCCTTGTCCTAAGTCATTCCCCCCTCCCCAGCACCTCATCTGAACTGTCTCTCCCCTGTTTACCCACTAGCTTCCACTACCAATCTCCCCCTTCCAAGCTCCTTGTTCCCTGTATGTTTCTCCTCTAGCAACTCGGCTCATCGTCAGATCTGTCTTCCATCTCCCACAACTGGTTCTTGTACTAATCTGCTTGTTCAGCCAGTTTCAATCACTCCTTTCCCTCCAGCTCATCTGGTCTCAGTGCTTCCTTCCAACTCCTCTAATATAAGGCAGTTTCTCTGAAGCAGCACAGTCTCAGAGGGCCCCTAAAGGAATTATGCCTACACAGTGGATGACCACAGAGGGTGGTGAAGCAAACACATGTGGGAGAGAAAGTTAAACGATCTCTCCCACAGATGCAACCAGGGGTTAAAGTAAGCCGGAACGTTGTTTCAGGGCCCACTATTTTTAGGGGCTCAGCATTCTGGAGCCCCTAAAAATAGAATGTGGAGGCAGAATGCTGCATTCTGGGGCCCACCATTTAAAAATAGCAGGCCCCAGAACGCAGCATTCCGATTCCACATTCTATTTTTAGGGGCCCAAACGCTGGGCCCCTAAAAACAACAGGCCCCAGAGTGGCATTCTGCTGCGTTCCAGCAGGCAAGGCCAGGAGCAGGGGCATTGCTCAGGGGCTAAACCTCTGCCCCAAACCCCTCCCCTCCCATGCCATGCCCCCAACCTGAGGCCTGCTGCCTCTGCCCCAGCCACGCTGCTGCCGGGACCCGGGGCCTACCACCCCCACCTCCCCAGCTGTGCTGCCACCGCTGAGTGTGGGGTGGCCTGGCTCATGCTGGGTGGGTATTGGGGGCAGCGGGTGGGGTGCTGGCATGGGGGGAGAGGAGCTGAGGTCTGGGGGCCCACTGGTGCAGGAGGGGGGCCCACCAGTGCAGGAATGTTCTGGGGCCCCCCAAATTATACTTTAACCCCTGGATGCAACCTGTGTTCACCCCCGCTGTGAAGAGAATTGAACTTTTCTAGGCATTTGGGTCTTATTTTAGAAGACACCAAGAGAACACTACCATTTCAGAACTCAGATATTATGTAACTTTCTCCTGGCAGATTGCTGTTTCAGAAGTCAAGTCACAAGGACACAGCTCTGAAGCAAAAAGGCTACTGTCATTGTTTGGTAATACAATAAGATCCTTTGTGTTTTTAGATTGAGAAGAGGGAATGGTCAAATATGTTATAGAGGAAACATCTGAGGGGTTTAATTGTCAGCCACCTTGGACTTCCTTCTAGAATTCATATGAGAACTGAGAGAGTTACAACATCTCCAGGCTAGCTAAACACATCTATTTGGGGACCTGGAAGCTACAAGGGAAGCCACAATGCAAGCATCCTGCTACGAACAAAAGGAAAAAGGCTTGCTGTTCTCTCTCTAGCACACCCGTACACAGTCACTATCATTCAGCCCTCAGTAAATAGACAGATGAATGTGAATAAATAAGTATATGCCATTTATTAATCATCAGCAAGGAAACTCTGTGCAATTGCTAAATATAGACATTTTACCCACTGATCAGCATCATTAATCTGTAAGTGTAGATGCACTGTTTCAGGAATGACAGTTCATCCCCACCAGCATAGTCAGTCTTAGCTACGTGGCAGCCTGGGCAATTGCCCAGTGCCCTGCAGTAGGGAGGCACCTGTGAGGATGGGGCGAATTCTGGGAATTGGGACCAGGCTGAGACTGCCTGTTTTAAATCTCCTGGCTGCCTGCCCAGTGCACACTCACATATGGGCCATGGTGGGAGCAGCTAGCCCAGAGAACAATAGTGCCCTTGTAGCCCCAGCCAGCCAGTCAGGTGCGGACGGTCAGGGGGGCTTAATGGGGTTGGGGAGGCATGTGGAGTGGGGCCCCAGTGAGAACCAGGGGGGTGCCCCATCTTTGATTTTTGCCTAGTGCCCTAGAATCACTAAGACCAATCCTTCGCACCAACAGGTCATCATCTGTGTAATTCACATAGTAACACAATCCATTGCAAGCTTTCATAAATAAGTAAATTAAACTAGTCCATGAATTGTATCTTCATTCCAAGGCCCTCATCATAAGATTGTTCATTTGCAATAGGAGGGCACTTCCTATTACTAATGTAACTCAAGGAAGTTCAGTTTAAGTACAGTTAAAGTTCAGTAACAAAAACTTTATTAGGAAAAATACCTCCCAAAATGGTTGCACCAAGGACATCCTTATTCAAAGAGGGGATTATATAGGGATGGTGAAAACTGGTGAGATTTTTCCTACCACAGTAGTAGCAACTTATGCTTGTAAAGTGCTTTCCATTGATTTTATTTCTTCTCTTCTAGCAACTGTCCAGCTGCAGCTTTGTTAGATTGTCTCCTGTTATTAGCACTTGAGAAGATAACTCAAAATCCCTAGTGCTAAAATGCAGTGTTATAGACCGCTGTGCTGTGAGCTGGTCCAAATTATGCAAACACAACAGCTGTTGCTGAACTGTTAGCTTGGCATTGGAGCCCAATTAAATACTTACGCCCATGGTGGTGGCAACAGCTATTCTTCAATATGGGGATGATGTCTGCCAGGGACTTAACATGGGACTTAAGATGGCCAAGGAGTGGGCCTCTGATGGGACTTAAGATGGCCTCTGATGGGACTTAAGATGGCCAAGGAGTACAATTTGTGTTCTACAGATTTTTCCACATATGTGACAGCTGGTTGCTTGGAGACAGCACAACTGCTGTCCAGGATGTTGTATATTTTCCTTTCTCCTCTGCTATTTCTCAGACTCTTGAGCAAGGCAATTCTCTTCAAAACAGGCTGAGGCTTAGTGTATGACATGACACCATTTGTGTCTATTGCCTGCCTGCTCTTCCCAGTTCATGGGTCAATGCTTTCCTTCTTAAGACATACTTTCAAGGTGTTCTTGCAGCATTTCCTCTGTCCCCCAGAGGTCACCCTATCATAATTAAATTGGGAAAAGAGGACTTGCTTGGAGGACAAGTATCAGCCACCTACACACAATGACCAGCTCGATAAAGTTGTTTCATAATCTTTACCTCAACACTGGTGGTGTTAGCAGCAGAGAGCATGCTGGCATTGATGTGACAGTCATCCCATCTGAAATAGAGAATATTTCTAAGGCAGCACTGTTGGTACCACTCCAAATGTTTAAGATGGCTTTGACTTATCATCCATGTGTTGAACCCAGTGGGGATGACAGCTCCATTGTAGATAAGGATCTTGTTTTCTATACACAGATGTCTGTCAATAAAGACACAATGGAGCAATTTCCAAAAGATGCACCAGCGAGTACAACGAATCGTTTGCTCAATCTCCACATCAAGATAAGCTTCCTGGCAGAGATGGCTATCAAGGTAAGGGAAATATTCACTGATTTCCAGAGGTTCACCACTGATGACAATTTGTGGGAGAAGGGGGTCAACTAGTATTGGGGCAGGCTAGTGGAGCACCTTTAGTCCTCCCAATGTTGAAGGAAAGTCCTAGGTGATGATAGGCACCTGAGAAGAAATATAAGATGGACTGTGAATCAACCACAATGTATGCAAGGCTAGCACAGTCATTAGCACACTGAAGATTGATAACAACAATCCTGGTGCCTTTAGTTTTAGAATAAAGACAATGCACATTGAAAAGCTAGCCATCCACATGATACTCAATCTCATTTCCAGATGAAAGGTAATGAGTAAGAATCAAGATTATGGCAAGATAGCTAGAGAAAAGGGTTAGGGCAGTAACACAGCCCTGCTTAACACCACTACAGATAGTGAATGGGTCCCTCTCTAACCAATTACAGAGGAGTGGCAGTCATTCTATCACGAAGTAGCCTGAGAACTCGAAAAACTTCAATGAACTACCAAATCTAGACAGCACCTTTCATCATGCTTCCTGATTGATGGAATCAAAGGCTTTAGTTAGGTGGTGCCTCAAGAGGATTTAAAATCACACTGGGATTCTGGAATACCTCTGGCAAGAGGGAGGAATCAGTTCAAAAATGAGGCGAGCAATGGAGAGGACAGCAATATATCAAAAATTCCCACACATTGACTTAACCTTTTTTTAAAAAGTGGTCACAATTTTAGCATTCTTTAGGTAAGGTGGAATTCTTTCATTAACTCAAATTCTAACCAGAAGTTGATGAAGCTTTTTCATGAGTGCTATTCAACTGGCTTTGAAGACCTTCACAGGGATGTTGTCTGGGCATGACTGTTTCTAGCCTGAATGATGACACACCAAACTTCCTTAGTAGATATTGGATTGGCAGGAGAATGACAGCTGAGACCTCAGATTCACAGTTCAGTACAGTCTCAAAATGCTCCTTCCAACATTACTTGAGCAGCACATTGTCCTCAAGAAGGGTAAAGGTGTCACAAAGCGGTTACAATTTGAATTCAGTTTTTAGAAGGCTTTTGTTGCTTGAAAAAAGCTTCCCATGTCATTTTGTTCAGCAAAACTCTGGATCTCCATGGCTTTTGCATGCCACTGATGGGAGCTTTTCTCGTCTTTTTTGTAACAATATTACCCAATGTTAGGGAAATGAGAGTGTAGAAGGGTTGAAACATCACTGGTCAGCCCCTCACAACTCAGTGTTGCAGCTTTTTCCACACTGAAAGACCCCTGCCTCTACTCCTGCTGCTTTCCACTCCAGTCTACCCAAGAGCATACCTTCCAGCCAGTCGTCGTTCTTTCAGGCCCACTCTGGAAGTTGTCTTCACATCTGCTCCTTTATCCCATCAAACTCAGGTTGCAAATTAACTGCTAAAGCACCTCATTAGAATGCTTTTATGGGCTTTCTCCCTGGAGACCCAGGTCATACCCCTTTGTCAGGGCTCGTGCACAAAGCAAGCTCCAATCTAGTGGCTTCTCTAAGTTCACTGCTCACGGAAAGGCTGCTGAATTTTTTTCCCCTCATCCTACGGTCGGTCACCTTCTGTGTTACTCCCCCCCCCCTTTTTTTTTTCATCACCTAGCTCCTTCCCCAGGTGGGATTCGCCCTTAACTAGGCATGACCCACCCTCGAGGGGCCTTAATTAATAGAGCCCTGTGTCGATACCAAACCAGGGTCCACATCCGTTCAGTGATAGTATCTATCTGGTCCGCAACCCACAAGGCAGGTTTTAGCTATATCTGTAACTTCATCCACAACCAAGCCTTGGCTCACAGTCAGCATTTTAGCCGCTGATTGGCTCATTCCCCACAGGGATCCCACCGACTTTTTCCTTTTCTTGTTTGAGCTTCACATGCTGTGCTGTCAATCAGATTTCCTTTGCCACCAGTGAAATCTCTGATTGACAGCATGGCATACGAACTGCAAACAAGAAAAGGAAGAAGTAGGCAGGGAAGTCATGGGGAATGAGCCAATCAAAGGTCACCGTGCTGACTAACTGACAATGAGCGGTGACCCTCCAAGCCCCACCCTGCTGTGACTGAGACTCTGATTGCCTGGCAGACCACAATCAGAGCTGAGCTAGGACTGGTTCGAGCACTTCCTTGTTCCCGTGTGCTACTGACACAGCAGCAGCTGTGGCGATGCATCACACCCTGGGCAGATAAAAATAAAATCCACATCTGTGGGTCAGTCCACATCAATAGGTCTGCTGTTATCTACATCCACATCCACAGATGCAGATACCTGTGTATCTGCAGGGCTCTATTAATTAAGCTCTCCGGTTAACAACAGAGCCCTTGATCTCAGCTAAGACCACAAAATGATATTGTCAAGCTACTAATCAGTGAAGAAAAGTTAATAAGATGCAAGTATACAGGAAAAGTGGAAGGGAAGAGTTAATGAAGATGAGAAACAGTAGGCAAGTAGAAAAAGGAAATGTGAGAGAAACTAAATGAAAAGTGTTATACCTGCAAGCAGAGCTCTCGGTTGAACTATTATGTCCTACCTTCATATTAAACTACTCAAAAATGGACACAGGGCAGGAAATCCATAGAAATGATACAGTATAATGCGAGATTGTAGCATACAATGAATTGTTTCAGGTGACAAAATTATAATTATAATTAAAGAGCGGAAACTGGATTTTCTTTTCTTTTTGTACTGTTTAGGAATTGTGTGGTATTCCTTTAAACAGCTTGTGAGTCCAGCTCTAGTGACCTCACCATCTTATAAATTAAGGATTGTCTACCTTATATTGATATACCTTTCCCATGTGAAGTGTGAATTTAAACTGATATTGTTGAACTGCTATAACCCCCATGTGGCTACTTTTATTACAGTATAAAAACATCTTTTTCCAGTTTAATTTATAGCACTTGAGAAGAGATTTAAACTAAACTGAGAAATCCTATTCTTAAATGGAAGTAAGTACCCATATGGGAGTTTATATCAGTATGATAATATCATTTTACCTATATTTGTATAATTATACCCATATAGTTGGTAAAACTTTTTTGTGTAGACAAGCCTTCAGAAGCCACAGAGCTGCAGTGTAAATGTAAAAGTAGGCCTTGCATGTGGTGTATATAGTAAAACATTCTTATTTGGAGTCCACCATGCCTGTGGAGGTTCTTCATATTATTGTTCTATAAAAGGCAAAAGACGTAACACACGTATTCATTTAAGATATGAGTTATGTATTATTGGCAAGCTCTTAAATACAAGTTTATATCAAACTTAACTACATGTCTTTAGTGAAGTGCTGAGGAAGTCTGGTCTTAGGGATAAGATGCTGGTCTTCGAGTCTGAAAAATCTGTGTTCAATTTCTTACTCTGTCAACAACTCAATAACACTTTCTCTCTCTGCAGCATTTGTAAAATAGAAAGTGCTCCCTTTCTTCCCACCCTTTGTCTCTCTTTTCTATTTAGTTAGAAACTCTATAGGACAGGGACTTACTTAACAGAAGTTTGTACAGTATCTAGCATGAGCGTGCCCCAATCTTGAAGCCTCTACGTGCCTTCAGACTACAAATAACTAATGCTTTTTTGAAAGTGAGGAGAGGGATCAGTTTCTTCTAGTTGAGCAGACCAAGACTGACAATTTGTAAAATCTGTAGCTGGGTCCTCTTTTCACCAGTGGAGAAGTACCTGGATAACCCGCAGACCCAGTGCACACCACAACACCAAAATTCGCCTCCCAGAGAAGCTAAACTAAGAGCCATATACTTTCTGAGGAGATTGCTGTGAGTGGCTGTCACTGATCAGCCTTGAGAGGAAGCAGTGACAATAGCAGATGTCACTAAATGCACACTGAACAGAGCAGTGCATGCTGAGAAAGGTCTAATGTGAGGAGGCCTCTCTACTCTGTTTGAAGGGTGAGAACAGGAAGGGAGAAGACTAGATTGGGTTTTTTTGTTTTATTTTGCCCCAAGACATCATAATTAGGATTAATAGGCTATATCTCAAACACTATATTTGAATCATTCAACCACTGCTAATTGGCATCTTGTTGCCATGTTAGATTTCAAACTGCTATCAACAAAATTACCTTCACTGGGGAATTTAAGTCATGTTCCACTGGCAATCTGGACATTCCACCACTAAAATGTGAGTTTAAAATGAGAGCTGGTCAGAGAAGTTCCAAAGGAACAAAGTTTCTTCAGAACTTGCTGCTTCAGTTTCCAGTCTCCAATGGAACCTAGGCAGCGTTTGGAACCATGGTTGGTTTCCTGCCAGCTCTCCTGCTTGACTCATTGAAATCCTCCTGGTCAGCTACTGGATCCCCAGGGCCCCCAGGTGAATAGTAGCCAGTCAGAGAGACTACCCCAGGGCTGGGGCCCCCAGAGCTTTCAGGATCCACCTAACTCATTAGGCAGGCTGCCCTAGAGCACTGTTCACTTTCACCCAAAATTTCAAAACTTTTTGTTTTCGTTTCTACTTGGAACAAAACCAGATTTCAAAATATCATAATCTTCTGTGAAATGAAATTATCTTTCTCCACAAAAATAACTAAGTATTCCCTGGAGTGACAATTCCACATGTACTGCTACTTCCTTTTTCCTGTTGTTCAGCCTTAATTTTCTCTCACTTAACTGTATCCTATACTCCTAGCTAAACTTGGGTTATCCTCATAAATTCATCTCTCTGTTTACGACCTTCAAATACTCATTAGATAGTTAACATATTGACCTGGCTCAGAAATTACATAACTCTGCAAACTTCACAGTAAACGTTGCCATCCGTGGCAGACAGCAATGCAGAGGCAAACTATCTTGGCAGGATATACTTCTTTTAATTCCAACAGGATTTGGTGTCATATGTAATAACTGTTGTTTTCTTAGTATATTAATGTGTATATTTTCATTATTTTTGACAGCCACAGGCTAATCATATATTCCAAAACCATATGGGCTTTGTCAGGCCCTTTAAAATGTAAATGGGCAGACTGAAAATGTTGAGTTGAAAAGTACTTTCATCTTGTTTATACTACAATGCTACTGAGTTGACAGGTGATATCTGTTGTTTTGGTGAATGGTGCTCTGATTTTCTCTTTTAGAGAAGAATAACTCTTTGTAGATGCTAGGACGTACACGAGAAATGAGTCAGAAGAGAAACGAGTAAAAAAAAAAAAAGAAAGTAAGAGTGACACCCACAAGTGACCAGAACATAACTAAACTTATATTTTTTTCATAGGTAGGTTAACTAAAAGCTACTCTACACTTAAAATTTGCAGAGGCATGGCTTCATCAGTATAGCTGTGCAACTGTAAGAGTGCTTGTGTATCCACATTACATCAATGGGAGAGCGCTCTCCTGCCAACGTAGCTCTTCTACCAATATAGTGCTGTCCACAGAAGCATGTATGCCACCAAAACTTATGTCACTCAGAAATGTGTTTTTTTTCCCACACTCCTGAGCAACAGAAGTTTTGCTGGCATAAATGCTAGTGTAGACAAGGCCAAAATTTAGGGCTTGTCTACCCTTAAAACGCTGCAGCAGCACAGCTGTAGTGCTTCAGTGAAGAAAGGTGCTACCTATAGAGAATTCTTTCATCTTCCCAGCACTGCCTACACCAGGGGGAAGGTCAGCATTTTTCACACTACTGAGATGTAAATATACTGATGTAAAATCTTAGTGTAGATCAGGCCCCAACTAAATACAAGGTGGAAGAGATTGTTTAGCATAAGACGTTAACACCTATTTCAAGGGACCATTGAAGGTGAAGTGGCCAGTTAACATGTCTCCAATCCAGTGGCATAGCTACAGGTGGGCCTAAAAATAGGCCAACCCAATCTGTTGCTTCTGCTGCTGACACTCCACTTAAGTCTGGAGCTTCAAGCAACTTTCTGCAGGTCACTACCTGAACTTCCGGCTTCTCGTCACATCACCAAAAGCAGGAACTTCAGGAAAGCGACCAGCCGAAAACCACTAAGAGGCCAGACAGTCCAGTTGCCAAGGTAACTGGAGTGTCCACAGCTTCCAGCCACATGACCTGAAGCACAAAGTGGCCCCAGGCCCACCCAAGTCAATTATAGGCCCTGCCAGAAAACCACTTTTGTCTATCCCCTGCAACAGTCTTAGTGGGAAACAGTTTACAACCCTCTCAAATTTCACTCCCATAACCCTGATACTTGTATGAGTAATGATGACTGGCTGGTAGTTGCAGGTTTAGGCTGTAACCGGCATAAACAATATTCTCTTTGATTCTGTTTTCATGGTACAGAACCACCACTGAGCTTTTATTTTTTCAGTTGAGTGGTTGAAGGGCAGTCCCATAATGGACTCATCTGAGGCCCAGTCACCATACTTCCCTATATCTGATTAGTTAATTACTCTGAATATCTAATTACCAAAAAATGTTCCTTTATACCACATATTCTGGTATAAAAAGACAGTAAGGATCTTCCTTTATGTGAAAATTGCCTACGACAAGCTAGATTTTAAATACTGTAGTATATTATCAGTGTGCATTAGAATGACGATTCTCAACCACTGTGTCAGGACACAGAGGAGCATCACGAAGAGCTAGGAGGAGTGTCACGGAAAATTGGCAGCTTCTCTTGGAGCTGGTTTGGGGCTTCTGCTGTCTGCTGCCCTCTGATGCCCTCAGCCAGCCACCCCTGATGCACAACACAGGCAGCAGCCAGGGCCAAATGAGTAGAGGGACTCAGGGGCTGCAACCCAAAGATCCTTGGCGGGGGGGCACCACCTGCTCTATAACAATAAACCTGGCCCCATCAAGCAAGACCACCAGGGAACCAGCCTGTGCTGGCTTGACTCTGCCCTAGGGTTTCCAGATACCAAAGCATGGAAAGGAGGATGGGGAAGTATGAAAAGGAGGACATTGAAAAGGAGGACACTGCAGGACACATGGAGAAAATGTAGTATTAATGTAATATTCTTCTGTTTTTAAGAGGCCCTGGAATGCTTCCTCCTAAAAATAGGGTGTTCCAGGGCATTCCAGCATACTTTAACCCCTGTAAGTAAAAAGCCAGACAAAATCATGTATTTTTTAAATGGACAGAGGACATGAAAGTAAAAAGGAGGACATGTCCTTCTTTTGCCTGACATCTGGTAACCCTACTCTGCCCCCACCCAGGTCCCAGAGCGCCACCACCTCCCAAGTGCTCCCAGACCAAGCGCCACAGCCACTGGCAGATTGCACTGTGTCACGCAGGAGAACATCTTCTGTCGGGTGTGTCACCAGGGCAGGATTTTGGTGCTCATAGGCCCTAGGCACTTTCACTCCAAAATGTGCAAAAAGAGGGGTAAACACCAGTTGAATTACATTGATTGACATGATGCACTTTAAACTAGTCTAATGCTAAACCACGTGATTTTCCTTATTTTTTCTGCTTTTTTAATTTTTTCCCTCCTTCATAGGCCCTAAAAATTTCGTAGGCCCTAGGCACTGTGCCTACAGTGCCTAATGGGAAATCCAGCCCTGTGTGTCACAACAGAAAAAAGGTTGAGAACCACTGTATTAGCATATTGGTAAAATACATTATTCTACATATTGGAAGAACAGTAGGATATTTGTGGAATATCCAGCTCTACATATTGGTAGAATATACTGTTCAGCCAAACTGAAAACTAGGAGCTTGTTCTATTTAGAAAGTAAAGGTCAAATGTTCAAATGGTGTCAATCTGCCTATTTCCATTTCTTTAAATGGCACTACATCTGTTTGTACCAATTTAAAACTTAGCTATAAATCTTAACTATAGCATGTGGGAATTAAAACAATTTCATGCATTCACTTCCAGTACCAGTGTCTTAGCTTACTGAGGACTGTAGTAGAAAAATCTAAAAATTTTTAAACTTCAGACAAAACATATTTTTAAAAAACAAAACACAGTCCCCCTCCCCCCCAACATTCAGGAAGAGTCTAATCATAAAACAGTAACTTCTGAGGTATCCTCAAACCTATCATCCAAATCAGCTGAGTGGATAAAGAAATTAGATGGAAAATTAACTGACTTTGTTATGAACTGAATTTAATCTGCAAACACTATGCATCTTTGAAACTGGATTATGATAAAAAAAATCAAGATAACAAAAAAGAATTATCTGTTTTCTAAGGGGATATTGTTGAAAGATAAAACAGAACAAGATCAAAAGATGAAGAGCTCTTAAGAAATGAAATGTTAATGCATTAAAGGGGGAGATAATACAAAATAAACTTACTACAAAACAGTATTAAAGAAACACCGAAAAATGTAACAGTCAAGCAGTCTACTCCTGAAATGTACATCCTTTCCTTATTTCAACAGCCAAAATTGCAGAGGAGGACGGGGACTGGAAATGCAAGCACTGGCACCCAGGTGCCAGAGCCTCACAGTATGCCACTGATAATACAACCACCTTTGTTGCCCAATCTGACCTCTCCTTTGGCAACAATTTACAGCTTCAGTGATGCTAAATAACCAGAACCCAAGTGTGCTGTCCACAGGCTTGCTGATGCCAGAAGGTATTGCTAGACAAAGCATATTTATAGTGCCTATTGGCTGCTACAGGATCTTCCTGTCTGGAATTAGCCTTGCATAGCTGTTTGTTTTGTTTTGTCCCCCCCACCCCAGTACAATTTCTATTTAAGTCTGCTCAAGATTGAAAATGGCTACTAAGGGCTAGAGAGATTTCTACATTCTGGCTCCCAAAGTTGCTAACACGAATGCTCACAATGTCAGGAATTCCTTAGTGCAGAAATTAAAAAGGGGTAGTAGCCATGTCAGTCTAGTTCACTAAAACAAACAAGAACCTGTGGCACTTAGAGACTAAGAAATTTATTTATTGCATGAGCTTTTGTGGGAGAAAATCCCATTTTGTCAGACACTTTGAAGATGGGAGAACTTACAAAATGGGAGGAAATAAACGCAGGGAAGTGTAAGTCATGGGATCAGGTCACACTGTAACAGCAAATGAAAGCAGTTGTTAAGATTCAAACACTGCAAAGCAGCACACAGAGCAGGGGTCTCAAACTCAAATCTCCATGAGGGCTGCATAAGGACTAGTATTTTAGCCTGAGGGCCGCACCACTGAAACCTTTTCATACAATTATATTGCAAATATCGGTAATGATAATGTCATTGCAGACCACAGGAAATAGCTTTAGGGGCCATATGTGGCCTGTGGGCCACATGTTTGAGACCCCTGACATAGAGGAAATTGAGAACAAATCATCTGCTGTAATGGGAAAAGAATTCACAGTCCCGATTTAATCCTGCCGTCACACAATTGAATCTGCATATCAGTTTCAATTCTGCTGTTTCTCTTTGAAGCCTTGATGTCTTACTGACTTGCTTGAGCACAGCTGTTAATAAACAATCAACAGAGTGATTAGAAAGATTGAAGTGATCAGCAACTGGTTTTTTAATGTTATTATTTCTAATGTCATTTTTGTGCCCATTTATTCTTTGTTACAGAGACTGTCCTGTTTGTTCAATGTGTAAGGTGCACGGACATTTCTGGCACGTGATGGCATAAATCACATTGGTGGATGAGCAGGTGAATGAGCCTTTGATGGAGTAGCTGGCTTGATTAGGATCTACAGCTTATTTTAAAAGATGATCCCTCACTCTCTCAAGCCTTGGGATACAGACCTCTCCTCGCCTACAGACAGCCCCCGAACCTTAAACAGATACTCACCAGCAACTACAGACCTAACAACAGAAACATTAAACCAGACATGTACCTTTGCAACAACCCATGTTCCTGACTTCTCCCACATATCTGCACAAAAGACACCATTATAGGACCTAATCAAGCCAGCTACTCCATCAAGGGCTCATTCACCTACTCATCCACTAACGTGATTTATGTCATCATGTGCCAGAAATGTCCCTGCACCTTACACATTGGACAAACAGGACAATCTCTGCGCAAAAGAAAAAATGGGCACAAAACTGACATCAGAAATCAGAACATTCAAAAACCACTCGCTGAGCACTTCAATCTTCTTAATTACACTATTGATTGATTATTAACAGTTGTGCTCAAGCAAGTCAGTGTGACATCAAGACTTCAAAGAGAAACAGCAAAATTGGAATGGATATGCAGATTCAACTACGGGAAAGCAGGATTAAATCGGGACTATGGCTTCTTTTTCCATTACAACAGGTGATTTGATCTCACCTTCGTCTATGTGTTGTTTCCCAGTATTTGAATCTTAACTGCTTTGATTTGCTGTTACAGTGTGACCTGATCCCATAACTGACATTGCCCTGCATTTATTTTCCTCCCATTCTGTAAGTTCCCCCTTCTTCAAAATGTCTGACGAAGTGGGATTTTCTCCCATGAAAGCTCATGCGACACATAAATTTCTTAGTCTTTAAGTATCACCGGACTCCTTGTTTGTTTTGCTGAACTAGACTAACACAGCTACCCCTTTGAAAATTAGAAGTGTAGCATACAGACCAGAACTATATATTCCATAACTTGAACGAGGAGAGACTAGGAATAGAAACTCAGTAAGCAAGGTACTATAGGCCCTTGTTTGTTCTGTTGATCTGACTCACACACATATGAAAAATAAAAAGTATCTTGTACCACATCACCATCTAGAACGTCTCCCTCCTACCATTGATCAGGATCCAATTTTGCTGGATGCGGTGCAAACCTGCAACAAAAAACCCATCTTTTCCCCAAAAAAGTTTGTAATCTAAATTATGAAGTTTATTTTCTATCAATAATAGGGAAACTCAAGGGACAGACCTGATAATGGGTTAATATGAAAATGTATTTTAGTTGTAGTAAATCTCTTTGATGCATAATCAAAGTCTCAAAAGGGACAGTGGAGACGATTACATTGGCATCAGCCACAAGATAAAAACTCTAGAGCTAATTTAATTTTCCCCAACTGCCCACATTATAGGAAATACACCTAGGCCCTCTTACTTCAGAGCACTGTTTGTCAGTTTTCTTTAAAAACAGGACTCACCACTATTTGCTGGTGATTGTTGGGCTCCATTTTGTACCACATGACAGGTTGGGTCTTTGAAATTTGGCAGGACTACCGCTGGTATTTATATTTTTATGCAGCACCATCTAGTGCTAAGAATACAGTACTTCAGGAAAGGTAGCACAGCAGTTTCCCAATGGGGAATGAGTGGGAAGCTACTGAGTACTATGGGATACTTTTAGTACTGGCTTCTTGGCTCATGCTCACATAGAGTGGCTGTTGGTTGTCCACCTTGCTTCCTCCTGGGCTAACAGAGTAAGGTGGGAAATTGTCTTACTATAATAAAGACACCAAAGAATGAGAAAAGTGGAGGTAGTTGGCTGGATGAAGCCAAAGGATGGTGGAGCCAAAGAATTAAAGTGTGTCTGTCCAAGCTACTAGGAATTCAGTCTAGGTCAGGATTCAGTGCACCTTTGTCAGCAGCTTAGGTTTCCTAAGCAGATGTTGTAGTGACGTTGGGGAGGAAGGGGTTAACACCCGATCAGCGAATCCCGGGGAGCCAGTAGGAACAAAGCATAGGTTTTTTAATTGGAGCAGCAGCAGCCCTGCTGTTCTTGTTTGGTGGCAGCAGAGCTCCTGGGAGGATCAGCAGGAGGCCAAGCAGAAAGGCCTGAAGAAGTTTCCAGCAAAATCCTTGCCAAAGATAAGCTCAGTTTGTAACTGACCAGGCATGAGTAGAACAAGGAATGTTTAACTAGATGTGGTCAGGGTATTTCTTTGGTTTTAGTTTGTTTTTGGCTTTCTCTGTGCTGAGCCCAGGTACCCCACCTACCACCCTGTAAATACCTAAGTAAAATCCCAGAGAAGCAACTCTGTGTTTCTTATCTGTTCTTTTTAATTAAAGATTTTACCCTTTTAAAGTAAGCTCTGGTTCTGTGTCCTAAAGGCAAAAGGTTTTGTGTGGGTGTGTCTCAGACTGCACAGCCAACTACTAAAGGGGACGCTGTCCCATTTCTAGCAGATGTTCCAGCTGGGGCTAAATCTCTCTCTGGAGGGAGGAATAAAAGTGATTGAGGGTACCTCACAGGAAGGAATTCCCAAGTGCGCCTTCCTGGGTTTTCAAGAGGTTTTTCCATTTGGGTGGTGGCAGGAATACCACTCCAAGGCCAGGAAACCGGTGGCCTTGGAGAGCTTTAAGACCAGGCTTTAAGGCCCATGGGTTTTAAAGCTGATTGCAGGCCCCTACCTTCTGCAGTCCAAGTGCCAGAGTGGGAAAACAGCCTTGAACGATGTTCTCAAACTATGATTACAAGAGGTGATGTTCACTTGTTACTGGAAGTTCTTAGGTCAATAGACTGTACTTTATGGTGTTTTAAAGTAAAGCCCACAGTTTCTCATATTTACAGTGTGATCACAGCTTTTCTGCCTTTTCTCTTCTCACTAGTCTCATGAGTCTTCCACCTCTATCTCTCAGGCAACCACTGTCTTGTGACACTAAGATATACTAGCTTATTTCTAGAACTTTTTTTTTACAAGCAGAATGTAGAAATCCAAGCCACAAGATATCATCAACACCAAGCATGCTGCACACATCAAAAAAAGAATCGGCTACTTTCAAAGTACAGATATTACCTCCAGGTACATAAAACAGATAAATTCATGCTTTACAGGCCTCATAAGACTTCATTAGGGCATATGGTGAAAAGATGGAATTTACCCTCATGTGGGAGGCCTGCAGAATTGTCCATTATGGGGTTTCTTTCTCCTTCATTTGAAACAACTGTCACTCGCCACTCTCAGAGACACAATATTAGATTTAGACAGGCCACAGGATTGATCTTGTTAGGCAGTTACTATATTACAAAGTTCAAAAGCTGAGACTAAAATAATAGCAAGGTTCAAACAAGCCACAAAAGCAAATAGATTTGGAGTGCACTTTGGGAAAGCAATCTAATGCTACAACCTTAATTCATTTCCAGGGACTGTCTCTCTCCCCACTCCTTTTGAATTCCAATCAAAGTTAGACAGACAGCTTGCATTTCCTGCCTTCCCTCTTAATTTCCTTGCTTGTGTGGCTTTAAACTAAACTCCTAAGGCTCTTTCTAGGTAACTTTCTTGGGTTAATTTAATTACAAATTATCAGGATTAATTTTGATCTTGAGCCTTCTTAAAATTCCTGTTTCCTAATGTCACCTTCTTAATTCTCACACTTTGATTGTACGTCTTTTATAAAGCATGTTTTGATAAGAGACTGACAATCGCAATCTCCATGAGAAAACAGTGTGTGTGTGGAAAATCCCATAATTCTGTAATGTCAACTGGGTTGTAAATGTATCTGCGCTACTCTTGACAGTGCTGCCCTCACCCTCCCTAAACCAACATTACAGGCGTTTTGAAGTTTGAGAAAGCCTCAGAGATTGATCTTCTGTTTCTCACACATGCAGCTTTTATTACAAAGAGTAGGGTGGAAGTCACATTTTTGTCCCTGGTCTTTTTCCATAAGGTACATTTAGGGAGGGTCGTATACTAAAGGCACAATACTCAGATGATATTTCAGGGGCTCCTGCCATTTATGGACTATATTTTAAATCTATGTTATCAGCATTTATCTGCTCTAGAAATAACAAGCTTCTAAACTTCTCTGAAATATCAGGGCTGCAGCCCCTATGCTAAAACACAGAATGAGTGTTGTTGAAAGGATTCTGACCCGGACACAAAGGCAGACATGCTACAGAATGCTGGTTTCCTAATTTGGGATGCACGAGCCAAATGTTACAAAAATTTGAAAAGGAATGTGCTTCAAGAAGTGTAGTTGTAGTGGATACCTGTACTTGTCAGTTAGTTGAACTCATCTTTATAATTTATGGCAGCTACACTGAATATTAGCAGAGTTCAGGTGACTTACTGCATTTTCATGACTCATTTGAGTTCTGCTGATAACCCATTTAGCTGCATATCTAGTGATGTCCAATTATTTATAGAGTCAACATTGATTATGCTGCTTTAAGATTAATTTCATTACACATTGTCCTAACTTTTTGCAAGGAAAGAAACCACCTCCTGACTCCAGTGGTCCTCTACTCACTCGGTTCACCTTTTTCAGTTCACCACTAAATGCCAGCAAACAAGGGTAGTCCTTTTCTAATTAGCTCTTACCTCCTAGAGCAGGGGTCTCAAAATCAAATCACCACAAGGGCTGCATGAGGACTAGTACAGGGCTGCATGAAGACTAGTACGTTAGCCCGATGATATTGCAAATATTGGTAATAGTAGTGCTGTTGCTGGCCACAGGAAATAGCTTTAGGGGGACTCATGTGGCCCGTGGGCCAGATGTTTGGGACCCTTCTCCTAGAGTCAGGTGTACTAGTCAAAACCTTGTGAATGCATCTACCTTAGCATGGAACACTTGAGCCAATTCTTCTGTCAGGACCCAGGAATTAACCCAGTAGAACACTAAGATCTACTTACATAGCAGGTAGCACCCTGGTTCCAAATATGGCCATTATAGTCTCACCATCTACATTTTGTTCCTTAAACATAGATGAAAAGGGATGGCAGTATATTGGAGCCACCAGTGGAAAAATACCTTTTTCTGAATCTGACCAGTTAGCAAAAATACTCTGTGTGAGCCTATACCACAGAAGTAAGGAGGACAATAATCCTTCTCAGAAAACATGGGATCTTCCAAACACCAAGAAAGGAACTCTCCTCAACTGCAAATCACTTACAAAACTTAGACTGATTTCTCTCTGCCACAAAAGGCACTTGATATCAACAACTTTGAATACCACCCACTGCTAACACCTGCTCCCAAGGCAAGGTTATGGAGAAGTTGGTAGGGAATAGTCACCAGCAACATTTGCTGACATTCTGGAACCCACTTAATATGGCTGCAGACCACAGAAATGATGGTGGCTACAGAGATTTCTTTCAAGGGCTGGACAGAAAAAAAATTACTATACTGATGATTTTAGATTTTTTCACCCACATATCATATCCCCAGTTAAAAGCCACTATTTATCCTTCCTTTTCCTTTGTGTCTGCAGGACTGTGGGGGAGTGGTTACAGATCTATGATTCTAGGTAGCTGCTTTTCTGCACCTGAGAAGATTTGGGGAGGAGTCCTGCAAAGCACAATCCTTTCACTGCTTCTTAATCTCAATGTACCGTTGGGTGATAAAGCCAGCAATATGCCAATGACACACAGCTCTGCCCTTTTCATCAAGCCCAGACGGTCTTGCAGCTGTTGCAATGCAAGAACTTGGATGAAGAACAGCTGGCTCCGTGCCTCTCTGTGGGCTAACAAACCCATCCCCTAGATGGGTTACTGCCTCAGGATATCCACGTGTTTCAGCAACATTCCCGAACCATGTTAAAACCTGCAGGCTTTTGCATGCTTCTGGAGTTCAATTATCACACTACAAAATAGATCAGTGTTGTCTGTAACTGGGTTGGGAGATACCCATGTTGTATCAATCACCTGACTACATTATAAGTGTGGTGTAAACAAGCCCTTATATAACTGGGAAATGAAGGACTTAGTCCTGATCATAAATTTGGTTTTCCTACTTTGCAGCATGATGACATTACACAGAAGTCTGTAGATGCTGTTTGGTTGACCTGAACTTTTGTGGAATTGTACAGATTTACATGGAGCACCAACATGCTTCAGGGGATTTGCCTAGCTGATTTTCCTCTGTCTAATACTGCCTAAACTTGAAGTGTTTGAAAGCTACCAAGAGCATGTAGCACTTCCTGGTGGCCCTGTGAAACTGTCTCAGGGCAAGAGCCTAAAAATATAGCTGCATCCTATACTAGGATTGCCTCGTCATGAAGACTTTAGCACGCTTCTAGACGTAGCTCAGATGTTGTCTGCACTACAAATGGAACCATGTTCTAACAAGGTCAGGGAGCAACAGTGTTAATTGGTCCTAAGACATGGGCCATAAGCTAAAGCTTGAATGCTCCTTGCACTGCCTGGTGATGCACCCATTTTCCAATGAGGATGCAGGCTGATAGTCTTCCACCACCTTCCCACAATACCCTCTATATATCCAGAAGGAAAGAAAAATTCTCCCACAGTTCACTAGGAAATAATCATAGAATGGGTAATTTTACTGACATGCTAAGAACCATGGGATATGACTGTAGGAGTCCTAGCACCTAACATTGATGGGTGCAGCACCAATATGGCTGCTTTGGACTATGGGTTTGTAGTGTAGCCACTCACACCCACAGTAGGCTAACCTGGATGCTTGCACTCAAGTGCTGATAACTTGAGTTATCTCTGCAGCAAAACCCTATCCCCTCTGGTGAGAAAATCTAAATATGCAATTCCTTTTAAAAAAAAAAAGACTAAGAATTTGCAAGTTCCCCAAAGGAGTAGGTAGTTGTGATAGTCTAGTTCAGCAAAACAAAGGAACTTGTCAACATGCAAGGCACTGAATACAACCATTTGAAGTGGAAATCCATCAGCTTCATGAAATAATTTGCACAGATTGACAAATGGGATGTTCTCCCATGAAAACTCATGTAATAAATACATTTGTTAAGTGCCACAAGACTCCTTTTTTATTTTGCTGAACTAGACTAACACACCCTTTGGAACTTAGATAATAATTCCACTTCTCCTCTTTCCTAGTGAGATGCAGGGTAACACCTTCAGCTCAATTTTAGCTGGTCATGCCTCAGCCAGCCTTGATCTAAATTCAGCCACTTCTAGTTAAGAGAACCCCCTGATCTCCTTACTGATGAAAACCAATAGCAAATCATACTTAAGGAGACACTACCGAAGTTAAAATCCCTTATCTAAAAATCTTGCCTACTTTAGGATCAATGTCATTGTACTTGTGACAGATCTGATAATATAATACTGCTTATCATAAAGAAGTAACACCTACAATCCCAAACAGAAAGACATTGCAAGGAAACATTTTTATCTGCCTATTCAGTTTCTTCTTTTGAAAGCACTTTGATTCTACAGGGAAAACGTGAAACTATATGTCCAGTCAGCCACCTTCCCTCAGTCTGTATGTCTCTTTTACTGAAACAAAGGAGAAATATTTTTTAAATGGAAAAATTTTGCAAAATCACAATTTCCAGCAGAAATTGGCAAGGAAAAACATTATTTAAAAATTGAGTAGATGTCAGTACTGCCAACATAGAGCATTCCAAAATAACAAGATTTGCTTTAATTATGACATTTTAAAAAATAAATACTGTGCCAGGTTATTCTGGTTTTGTTTTCAACCAGAAGGACAAAAAAAAGGGGGGAGGGATTAAAACAAACACTGAGATTTTGCATTCATTCTTACAATTCCAAGGGATGGAATTTTGAGAAATATACCAGGAAGATTCAGGTCACAGTGTACAATTTTGAGTTTTTCCTATATTTGTCAGATTTTTAAAATCATTTTTATGATTTAACAAGAAATAAATACATTTTACCAAAAGACTTCAATGACTTCTCTTTTGGCACCAACTGCTATTAATAAGACTTCTAGACTGCCATTCTACACTCTACTGTAAAGGCTCTGAAAACATTTAACCTCTGTGTCTCAATTTCTCTTCTGTGAAATGAAATACCTGTTGGGTGTTGTAAGGCTTAATTTTGGTAAAGTGATGTGTCCAGGGGACAGAGCTGGAAATAACCATCAGTAAAAGGCTTAGCCTTTACTTATCCAAAGCACCATGGAAACTACCCATGAATTTGATCCAGGTCACCTAATTTGATCCAGGTCCTGTGCTCTAACAGCATAGTCCATGCTGTCTCATTTTGTATTCCTTGAGACCATAAATCTTTAGTACCTGTTACAATTTGATATATATTCATTCACATATATGCTTTCAGCTTACATGTGTTTGTGGCAAATGGTAACATAATTATAATTATCAAAATATACTAAATACATCAATGATCACATTTATATGGGTTTATGTTAGGAAAGCTACAAAAAAAGAAGAGATTTTTTGAAATTACTTTAGTTATTCAGGAACTCAAGTCTCATTGAAAAATCCATGGAATTTGTGTTCTTAAATCACCTGGGTTCTTTTGAAAATTCAAATTCTTCTCTGTTACACTGGCATAAATCTGGAGTGACAAATAATTAGATATTCCAGATTTACACTGTTTGGTTACAATTTGGCCCAGTGCTTAGCATGTTCATATTATGCTAGTTATTAAGACACCATCAATGTAGTTTTGTTTTAAAACAAAAAATCTACACTAGTCCCATGTGCAAGAGCTAACCTTCTGCAACCCAGGCACATGGTAGGTTTTATTTCTTTCTCCCCTCCAGACAATCTATAATCCTGGCCAAATGTGCTGCAAATATAACCCAATATGTGACCTTTACTTGAGGAAACTCCCATTGACTTTGGGGGTGGTGGCTCAGCTCCTCAAAAAGATTTAGGTGTCTAACTCACACTGATTTCAAATCAGTGTCGTTGTTGCAGTTTTGGCCCCATGATATTAGAGAGATAGGATAGGTGAAATAATGTCTTTTATTGGAACAACTTCTGTTGGTGAGAGAAACAAGCCTTCAAGCCTAAGAGAGGAGGACAAAGCAGAGCGGCTGCCACTGCTTCTTTCATCTTCATTATGTTCTTCATATGAAGAAGAGCTTGTGTGGGTTGAAAGCTTGTCTCTCACATCAACACAAGTTGCTCCAATAAAAGATATGACCTCATCCACTCTGTCTCACTGATTTCCATGGAAGTTAGGGACCTCAACACAATTGAAGGCCTGGGCCTCAGGGCTTCAATGACTGTCATATTTGGTATGATACTTACAACAAAGATCTTGATTACATGTGATAAATTGACTTTCTACATGAATCATATCACACCTCTGTGACAGACATGGAGTGGAGCTGGTATGTAATATTATGCATATTGAGATGTAACCATTTCATGACCACTGTGTGACCTGGTTAGCAAGGAAAAGTTATGGAATACCGGGTTATTAGAATTTCCTGTATTATTCTATTAATCTAATGTAATAGGGGATGTGGGAAGAGCAAACACAACAGATGTAGGTAAGAACTCCCCAACCACACTTTAATCAGTGAAGTTGTTAGCTTCACGAATCCTGTCTCCCAATTTTACCAAAGCTAGGTATCAAGAAACATTAAAGAGTTATAAAAGCCTTTCTTGAGAAAAGGGGGGAGTAACTTAGCAGCAGCTATTTAGGGAGACAGATTTGCAGAGAGAGAGAGAGAAGCACACTCTATGGATGGAGTGTAAAGAAATGGGCCTCCCAGATCCAGGGAACAGTAATCCTTGGGGGAAAACTAGCTATGCATACCACCATGCTGTATTGTTTTTAGGATATGTTTTCTCTGAAAATGTTGTTGTTTTTAATAAATACTTTGCTTTAGGGAAGTGTTTGGTCACTGGTTACCACGGTCATTGTAACAGATGGAGCAGCGGGATCTGGGCATAGGTCAGAGCTGCTGAAGTAATCACATTTGTAGAGCCCTGCAAATCCACAGATATCCACCTTATATCCACATCAGCAGATACAACACGGATATCCGTGGACCATTTCTTGTGGATGCAGATCGGATATGGATCCACATATTTTTATCTGCACAGAGCTAGAGCCCTGCAAATATGCAGATATCTGCATTATATCCATATCCATGGATACAACACGGATATCCGTGGACCATTTTTTGCGGATGCAGGTCGGATACAGATCCACTTATTTGTATCCGTGCAGGGCTCTACGCATTTGATAAATGGGGTATTACAAACCATGCCCAGCCTGAGAGTAGGAGAATCGTATGATCCATCCTTGAAAAACAGGTGATTGTTTGAGGATGGAGCCCAAGGGTGGGGGCTGGAGGGACTGAGGGTGCTTGGAATGACTAGGAGGGGTCAGAGGTGCCATTTACCAGCTAACTGTTACAATTTAGCTCCACAAGATTTTTTTTTGTCAACACTTCTGACTGTTACTGTCAATGGTGCAGCTCCAAATGAAGTATCAATGAGTATGGTATTGAACGGCCAATGGCATTCCATCCAAGCACTCTAACTCTGCTCAAAGCAGATCTAGATGACCACCAGGGTTAAAATGCAGTGGCCTGTCTACACAAGCACTCCTACCATTGTTTAGTGTATACCAGAGTGCCCAATGCATAGCCCATGGGCTGCACACAGTCCTCCAGAGCATTTCATAAGACCTGCGGCCTGCTTCAACACCACATACTAATGACAGATTCATCAGCATTTTGTCATCATGTTTACACCATTTAGTTTACACAGTTGTGTAAAAAGATAATGCTATTCATAGAAACAACTTACATAAATACATAAGAAACAAATTGAACTTAAAATATAAATCAGTGGTCCCCAACCTGGGGTCCACGGAGTTATTGTGAGGGATCCGTGAATACATCTGGCCCCAGTCACTGCTGGTCAGTGACAGGTGGCCTGGGCCCAATCCAGCCTCAGCCACTGCCAGCCAATGACTCATGTTGGAGAGGGCTCTAAAATTCTAAATGAATTGTATTTGCCTGCTGTGAGCAGGCTCACCCTAGATATGTCCCACCACTTGGGAGCAGGCAGGGGCCAGGTCCTCCACTGCCCTTCTGCAGCACTGCTGCCTGCAGTCAGTCTCCGATAACAACTATTTGATTTAGGGGTCCATGAAACTTTTTGACATTAAAAAGGGGTCCTTATACTCAAAAAGGTTGGGAACCACTGATATAAATCATTACTGGTGATTTTAAATAACATTAAAATAGGTAGATTCTGTTTAGCCCATTGGTTCATATGGCCCTCTGGTGTAATGAGGTTGAATATCAATGGTGTACCAGTGGTCTCCAACCTTTCACCAACAGATGGTGCAACACTCATAGGTTTTAATGGCAATTGCTTCTTCAGGAGTCAATCGCCATCAACCAGTTGGGGACCACTGGGTATACAAAGCCACAATACTTCTTCATTTGGGTCGCAGTTCAGCAAAGTGATTAAGCATGTGTTTAATTATCATTGACTTCAGTAGGACTTTAAACTTTAGCATGAATAGGGATGGATTTAAGCATGTGTTTAGATGTTTTGAGGAATCGGGGTCATACCTGAACTCAGCTTTGAAATCTCAGCGTTCAGGGCAAGATTCCACCACACTGAAAGAAAAATAAGGGTGTTAATTAAGAGCATTGGTCATGCAGGAGTAGGGTTACCAGATATCAAAGCATGAAAAGGGGGACAGGGAAGTGCGAGGAGGACACTGGAGGACACATGAAGAAAATGTAGCATTCTTCTGTTTTTAGGGGGGCCCTGGAATGTTTCCCCCTAAAAATAGGGTGTTCCAGGGTGTTCCAGCATACTTTAACCCCTGTAAGAAAAAAGCCAGACAAAATCATATATATTTTAAAATGCCTACTGGATGGAGGACGCGAAGGTAAAAAGGAGGACATGTCCTCCTTTTGCCTGACACCTGGTAACCCTATGCAGGAGTGACAGACATGAAGAATCTCATAAATCTCCCACTCCAAAGGTGGCTGTGAGTGTATTCATAAATGACCTGGGAAAAGGAGTGGACAATGAATAGGTAAAGTTTGAAAATGACACAAAAAGTCTTTAGGTCTAAAACTGACTGCAAAGAGTTACTGAGGGATCTCACTAAACTGGACAACCAGGCAACAAAATGACAGATGAAAGTCAGTGCTGATAAATGTAAAGTAACACACCCTGGAAAACATAATCCCAACTAGTCATATAAAAGGATGGGGTCTAAATTGCCCGTTATCACTCTAGAAAGAGGTCTTGGAATCACTGTAGATAGTTCTCTGAAAACATCTGCTCAATGTGCCACAGCAGTTAAAAAGCTGAATGTTAGGAACTATTAGTAAAGGGATAGATAGTAAGACAGAAAAATACAATGCCACTATATAAATTCATGGTTCACCCAGACCTTGAATATTGTGTGCAGTTCTGGTTGCCCACATCTCAAATGGAAAGGTACAGAGAAGGGAAAGAAAAAATGCTTATGGCTATGGAATAACTTCCTTATGAGGAGAGATTAAAAAGACTGGGAATGTTGGGGGGGGGGATGACAGAGGTCTATACAACCTTGACTAATGTGGAGAAGGTGAGGAGGTTACCATTACACGTTAAGACAAGAACCAGGGGTCACATAATAAATAATAGACAGCAGACAGATTTCAAACAAACATAAGGAAATACTTCTTCATCAAATGCACAGTCAACCTTTGGAACTTGTTCCTGCCAATGCTGTGAAGGCCAAAAGGATAAGTGGGTTCTAAAACAGATGAGACAAATTCATGTGGAGTATGCCCATCAATGGCCCTTAGCCAAGATGGCTAGGGAGGCAACTCCATGCTCTAGTTAGGTGTCCCTAATACCTCTGACAACCAGAAGCTGAGACTGGAGGACAGGGGTGAAACATTTGTTAATTCTCCTCATCTATTCATTTCCTCTGAGGCATCTGGCACCATCCACTGTTGGAAGAAAGAGTACTGGGCTACACAAACCATTGATGTGAACACATTCTCATGGCCTTTCTCATGTTTGTCTCCATTCCAGAAGTACACAACAATTCCCTACACTTCTAATATGTTAATCATTCTGCAATCCTTCTGGATGAAAGGTACTATAGTACAGAAAACATTAGATTTGCAACTGTACCTCTGAATTTTCTTCTTTGGTTGGTTTTATGTTCTGTAAATTATATTTTAGTGTATTCTATCACATAATAACAAACGGTATGCTCACCACAAATAAAAACTAGTAATAAAATCCAACAGAACATATCTATCTTTACAACTTCTCATGAATCTATCCTATTTAAACAAAAACTCTAAAATATTCTCTATCTTGGAGTTACCATCAAGTCATTAGCAATAAATAGCCCGTGTAACTGAAATTAACACAATGAGCTATTTCCCCTGGTTATAGTCTTTTACAACCAGAGGCAAACATCAATACTAAAAACTGCTTTGTAGTTTTTATGATACAGCGTCTATTTCAACCACTTACATAAACCATCACATAAATGGCCATATTTCCCAAATCAAAATATACATTTCAAACATGAAACTGAGTTTAAAGTACATTTGCAGATGCTGCTAAGTGCTGCACATAACAATGACATCATTGTTTCTGGTGTTTCTAACATACATGGAAAGCGGAAAAGCAGAAGGAGACTCTTAAAAGGAACATATCAAGCAAAATAAACGGCATGAACACAATATGTAATACTGTGGGGTGCTGTAAAGATGTTATTGTTACTTGTTTAAGGAGAACTGCGTAACTCACTGTGGCTCTGTAACTAGTGAGTAATGCAATCACTTCAAACTCCAGGATATTTATTGGTAACACGGTTCAGATTGAGCTCTTGTACCACATTTTCTCTTAAGTAGGACCCAGCTCTTTGCAGGAGGTAACCTAAGTTTTACATCTTTATACATTATAGAAATTTGGGATTATTTTTGGTGCAGGAAAAGAACTAGTGACTCTTTAAAATGCAGTCAAAATTTACAGTTAAATCAAATGATCATGGAAATGCAGGAAAACTGTAGAATAGGGAAATATTTACAGAAAATACAATATTTAGGAGTTGAAGAACTTCTGGTAGAAGTGAGGCATTTTCCTCATTTCCTGAACTCTGTATCGAGAATAACCTTTTTCTAAGTTGGGTACTTACACGATTTCCAGCACATGAGTAATCTATATGTCTTACAATCTTTAACGTATTTACAGGCACAACACCTCTGTGAGGTGAGGAAGTGCTTTTTCTCCCGCATTTGACAGATGGGAAATTGAAGCAGATACTAAGTGACTTGCCTGAGGCCATCCATGCAGTCTGTGGCACAGGAAAGGATTAACGCTAGGCGTCCCAAGGTAACACATTTCCCACTGCACCATCCCTCCTCCAAGAGGGGAAGAAGCTCATAACTGTTTTCAGGTAGTGTTCATTTTATTCACTTAGACTTTCTAAAGCACCTGCCTAGCACTATCTTACTTAAGATCAAGCGTGCCCCAGCTGTGGCTCGGGAGCCGCTGCGGCTCTTGAATGAAAAAGCGTGGCTTGTGGAAGAACGTCAGCAAATCAATTTAGTAGGTGAAAGCATATGGCTATAAGCCTCTTGAAGGTTTAATTATCAACTTGTGTGGCTCTTGAGTTCCATAAGTTCGGCCATCCCTGCTTAAGATTATCCAGGCCCGCTTACTAAAGGGTTTCCTGCACCTAGCTCTGCCTGTCATGCACAGACTACTGCCCTGGCGGCCGTGTGTTTGAGCCACTATGGTGATTCCTAAGGCCCCTGGCCATCTTTTAACCACCATGGACACTATCTTATTGCAGCTAGGTGGGGGCAGCTGAGAGGGGCAGAGCACAAGTCCTTGCCATGACTTTTCTTTGCAAAAACCATTCTTTCTAGAAAGACTTTTGGAGGGTGGGGGCTGGCTTGCTGTTCCTGCACAACCTAACCCCACCTTTTACGCTCCCTTACATTTATATTCCTTCCATTCTGCGAGTTCCCCCTTCTTGAAGTGGGACTTTCTCCCACGAAAGCTCATGCGAAAAATGTTAAAGTGCCATAGGCCTCCTTGTTTTTTTGCTGGACTAGACTAAGCCGGCTGCCCCTTTGGAGACTGACCAGTCCTTTAAGAGCCGGCAGGACTGCGGGCTGTGTTCTTGCCTCACTCCCTCCCACACACAGCGCCCCCGCACGCGCGCGCCTTCCCCGCCAACCGTCACAGGCCGCCTCGTGACATCAGAACGAGGCAGCGGTGACGTCAGAGCGAGAGGCACCACCCTCTTCTGAGGCAGGCGCTGCGGGCGGGGGGGCTGCGCCCAACACCCCTTCCATCTCACGGCGCCCCGCAGCCCTTCCCCCCTCCTTGCAATCTGCCCCGTGAGTGGCCCCAGACCAGCAGCGCCGCCGCCGCCGAGCGTGGGAAGGGAAGTGGGCGGGCGCAAGTAAAAAGGCTGCGGGCGGGCGCTAGCAACCAGAGAGTTGAAAGGGCTGCGGGCGGGCGGGCGAGCGAGCGAGCGAGCGGAGCCAGGCGGCGCTGTGCATGCCGGGCGGCGGGCGCGGGGGGCTCGCGCGAGGAGGGCGCGCGCCGCTGTAGCCTCCCCGCGCGCGCGGCGAGTTGCGCGGCGGGGCGCCCCGGGACCGTTGGCGGTGGGGGAGGGGCCGGCTCCGGGAAGCCAACCGCCGGCGAGAGGAGGGGGGCGCGCGGACAGGACCGGCCCCCGCGCGCCGCCGCCGCCCCCCGCGCGCCCAGCCCTGGGAGATGGTGACACATGAAGCGCGCTGGCAGGAGCATGGTTGAAAGGACCAGCAAGTTCCTGCTGATCGTGGCCGGCTCGGTGTGCTTCATGCTCATCCTCTACCAGTACGTGGGGCCGGGGCTGAGCCTGGGCGCGCCCAGCGGCCGCGCCGGCCCGGAGGAGCTGGACCTGTTCCCCACGCCCGACCCGCACTATGTCAAGAAGTATTACTTCCCCGTGCGGGCGCTGGAGCGGGCGCTCGCCTTCGACATGAAGGGCGAGGACGTGATCGTCTTCCTGCACATCCAGAAGACGGGCGGCACCACCTTCGGCCGCCACCTGGTGCAAAACGTGCGGCTCGAGGTGCCCTGCGACTGCCGGCCCGGCCAGAAGAAATGCACCTGCTACCGGCCCAACCGCCGGGAGACCTGGCTCTTCTCCCGCTTCTCCACCGGCTGGAGCTGCGGGCTGCACGCCGACTGGACCGAGCTCACCAGCTGCGTGCCCGGCGTGCTCGACAAGCGGGAGAGCGCCGCGCTCAAAGCCCCCAGGTGAGCCGGCCCTGACGCCCCCTCCGCCTGCCAGCCGCGGTGGATCGGTGTCGTGAGCTCCCCCTGCATCCTCCCTCATTTCAAGTCCTGGGGGGAATGCTGCCACCCCAGGGTGGGCACTCCCTGCTCCCACTGCAGCCCAGCTTGGGCACCGCCTCAGCACCCTGCTTCTCGCCGCCCGCCCCCTGTGGGCACCCCTCTTGTCCCCCCTCGCGGGGTTGGCTGCGCCTTCAGCTTTGCATCCCGTTTATCCCCCCTGTGGGCACGGTAGCCCTCTGCTGCGCCCCCGTCCCGTGCACAGCGCCTGCAGTCTCCATGCAGCATGCGGGGTTCCCCCCAGGCGCTCCTAGCTTGGGTTCTTCCCGTTGCACCTCCACCTCCTCCCTGCGCCCACACCCCCCTGCGTGCCCACAGTGTTCACTGCACCCCTTAGCCAGCCCTCTGCTTGTCCCGCAATATGGGCTGTCTCCCCCCTCTACGCCGCTAGCCGAGGCAGCCCCTCGGCATCCTCCTCTGCACTCCCAGCCCAGGTACCCCACGCGCCCACAGTCACATTAGCTGCCCCTCTGGCACAGGCATCCCTGTTCACCCACTTCACTGTATGCACTAAATCTTTCTTTTCTGAGCCTACATTGTTTACTGCAGCCCGGTTCAATGCGTCCCTTTCACCCATGCATTGCTTGTGCTTATCCCTTTCTTGTAAACCCTACAACCTGCTACACCCCTCTGTGGACCCCCTAACTCACAAATCTCTGCCCATGTGTACCCCTGATACCAGCACCTTTTGTCTCCAGCTGATATGCACCCTTGTCTTCTACACTTTCCACTAAATCCTCCAACCCATATTCTTTCCCCCACATTGCATCTTGTGCACCCTGTGCACTCCAGCCTAGCCTTATCCTTGCCTCTGCACCCCATATGCCAACCCTATTTTGTGCGTCCCTAATCCTCTTACACTCCAGCTAAACCTGTACACCCTCAATTCCAGGCAAGAGACATCCAAAACAACCAATTCCCTGCAATCCTCCTCTACACACATGCAGGATCAGCCCCATGTTCCACAGTGTGTACCAAGATACAGCCCTAAAGGCACAATGTAAACACCCACCCCATATACCCCCTTCAGTTCCTGTCCTTTTTCGCATCCAGTGAGTGCTGCTGCAAAAGCCTTAGATGAAAATGCATGTTTCTTCAGCCCACGTCCCCCTCACTTCCCTCTGTCTTCTACTTGGACATGAAGCAGAGAGCATCACCCCAAAATCCCACAAAATTTAATCTTTACACATACTGGATCCAACCTCCCATCCCTTCTCCTACAGACATTCCTGTCCTCTTGTATCCTTCATTCTATTGCCCTACTCTTAACATGCTCTGACTAACAGTTATCTATGTAAACTTCAGTTGGCTTGTTCATAAAAGCACCTCCAATTCTTATTCCTGCTTCCCTAACTTAACATTTGATTCCAAGTGGTGTGGTAATGTTTTAGCTGATCCATATCATTGGCAATACCGTGTACAATCTCTATATGAGTGTAAATCATAGTTGTTATTGCTACCCTGTCTATCATATTTTCCCAAAGTTTCATTCTCAGATCTATACAACGTTTCGTGCAGTCATTTGTTAAAGCAATGTGCAGGGTGTAGGTATGTATTGCTAATACCAGATGTAAGCCGGTTAGTGAATGGCAGCTTTAGAGCAAGTTTTTTCACATCACTGTTGTTCTTATTTCCTCTGCATTTTAAACCATTTTAGTTGGTCTTGTCCTGGAAGATGTATGTAGTTATTCCATTCTTCCTTGCTTCTGTGACCTGATTACTGCTCTTTTCAACTGATACCAATGAGTTAGTCTTTCTAATATACTTGAGTTACTGTCATGCTGGCTGACCTGGAAGCAGCAAAGCAGGGCACATATGCAGAGGGGTTGCATCCTCTCAGGTTTTCCACATGAGCTTTTATTTTTAAGGCACTTGTAAACATTTATAAATAGAATACGCCTTGCCTGTGCTGTTGCTGATGTGGTTTAGTGAAGTGCTGGAATGAAAACTACTCAAAGTTCAAATCTGGTATTTAAAAAAAAAAAAAAAATAGTCTGTGAACCTTAGCACCTAGTGAGGAAACTGTTAACCTGCCATAAAGACCTGTCTACAGGTTTACGGTTAGATCCAGACACCTATGTGCTTTTAGATTGTTGGTTGTACTTAGGCACGGTGATGATGGAGTAGTCTGCACTACTTCCTTTGCTTTTTCATAGTTCAGACCAGCATAATGCTGTTTTAATGAGCACACATACCTTGTGACTATATACACTGGCAAGTTCCAAAGGAGTATGTTTATGGTGACTGTATAGTAAGGGTCCTGTTTCGTGGTTGCTCAGTTACCTTTAACCTTAAAGGCTTAATAATTAGTTTTTACTGAAGACGTTCTGCTTTGGGGAGCAAATTCAGTGGAAGAATCCTTAGTGTGTCTTCCATAAGCACTTCACAACCAAAGCTGCTAAGGACTGCATCTTTTCAATCGTTTTGAAATGGGATTGTTTTCTCTCTAGTATTTGGTTTGGGGGATTTAAGGTACTTGACACTTTAAAACTATCTGTGCTCAAAGTGTGTTGAAAAAATAATCTAGTTCCACAGTGTGTTCTTATATCAACTTTGCTTAGTGCTGTGGTCTCTTTGTTTCTGTTCCACTAGATTAGGTTGGATTAGGGCTTGGTTTTGCAGAAGGATTGGGGCTGTGATGTGGAGGTTTTAGGTTATCTGATGATAGTAATCTTGATTTGTTAACACACACTGTGCTTGGCCTTTCATTAATTTTGAACTGTGGATGATTTTGGTACAATGAACAGCTGCCAGTTGACTTTGTAATGTTGTCCTAGCACGTTGCTCTATTGTACAACAGTACAGCTCCTTGTGTTCATCATGCACCTTCATAAAATAACATTTTCTCCTGCTTGTAATGAAATCAAGATTCATAAATGAGAGATTTGTTCAAAGTTAGTGAGGTAGTGAATTTCATTTGTTTAGATGAAAAGGGATACATTCTTGCCTTATTTCCACTATACCAGGAATCATATCAGTTCATTTCAGTGATCTAAATAATCTATCTCAGCCATTGAAATAGTGGTCATTTTTTGTGTGACTTGTGCATTAGAGAGAAGCTAGTGTTGAATAGGATTTGACTGTGAAATTCTCATTTGAACAAGGTGCAGGCAGAACCAGGTGGGATCTGCTTGAACCCAGAAAGATTTCAGAATTCTCTAGTTACATAGAGACCTCTTCTGGGCTGCGTAGAAACACGAAATTCACCTGTCTGAACTTTCAGTTCCTTCCTTTATATTCAGTACCTACAGTGGAGTTTAACAACTTTGCTCTTCCAAGCTATTGCATCAGAGTAAATGAAATGGATATGTTTGCTGCTGAAAACAAAGTCGATCCTCTTATTAAAAATCTGTTTTCTTGTTGGCCTTGGAAAGCTTGAAGGTCATTCAGAAATGCCCACATGTACAAAGTATTAGTTAAAAGCTGTTAACTTTGAAAGGAATGCAGCTTTATCATTGCTTACTTCCCTCCTGCACTGCATTCTATAACCTAGACATGGTACATAAATTTACAATGCACTTGCTCTTTTTATTGTTCTGTTTCTCTGTGTTGGACTTAATGATGGGGAGTGCTAGAATGTCCAAGACTGTAAATTCCTGGGGTAGGCTTGTTTTTGTTAGTTGGGTTTTTTTACGTTAATATGGCAAACAAGGGACAGACCTTTTAGGTGTGGTGGTCAGCATGCTTAAAGGTTGTGTTGTGGTGTTTTGAGTGATTTTTGTTTTGTTTCCCCATGCTTTGTGCATATATAAGACATGCTTGTAAAGGAGTTTTGGGTCAGCATTTCTTATATAAATGTATTTTGTATATGTGATAAAAGTAATAGAATGACATTTAGTGCTTGTAACATTCAGAACTGAAGTGAGCTCCTTTGTGAAGCAAAAGTGCACATATGTACTCTCCGTAGGGTGATTTGTTAGGTGGTAGGTCACCATTTTTTTTGAGAACAGAATCCTGTTCTTTGTGTTGGACAGTTAGTATTTAATACATATTGATCAAGACTTTCAAAACTCTCAAGTTATTTTGGGTGCACTATTAGAGACATCTGAATGCTGGCTGATTTTAAAAAGCTCGATATCTTGGGTTTCTTTCATTTGCTTCAAGTTAAGCATCTAAAATTGAGATGCCCAAACTCTTGAATTGTTTTTTAAAAATCTTCACCATTATTGGTGTCCCCCCCCCCCCCCAACTCTATTCTTTAGCCTAATTTTCACTTTCAGGTTATGCAGCATAATCCTGTGTTAATTTGGTTTTCTCGTCTCTGGGCTTGACCTAAAACCCTTTGAAGTGAATGGAAAATTCTTGGACCAGCCTTCATGCACTCTTTCAGTCCACCTACTACATCAATCTCCCCCTGTTTGAAGAGAAAAGGTCTAGAAGTTCTCAAGATCTTCTTGCAGTACACATCATGTATGAGGCTGATGCCTCCCCCTTTAAATTGTGCTCTGTGGGAGCAAAAAGGCCAAAAATTAGTAAATGTAAGCTAAGAGAGATTTATTCTTTTATTCTCCCCACCTTTCCTCACTGAACAGTCATTGTAGCTATCCCTATCATTGTGTGTAAAAACAAGAGCATGTAAACTAGTTATTTCTTGTTTGAATCTAAACAGTTGTATTGATTTGTTGTAACAGTCTGACCTAATCCTATGACTTCCCTGCATTTATTTTGCTCCCATTCTGTAAGTTACCTATCTTAAAGCATCTGATCAAGTGGGACTTTCTCCCATGGAAGCTCACATGATAAATAAATGTGTTAGTCTTTAAAAGTGCCACCAGACTCCTTGTTTGTTTGGGGTTTTTTTGTTCACATGAAGATGGTTTATAAGGCATGTAGCTGCTCTAAATATCGATTATGTTCAAGCTGTTTGTTGCGTTAGGATAACTTAGGTTTGCAGAACACTGGAACTTTATTGCTGTCCACCCTCATCGAATTTCTGTTTCCAACATTGTGTAGATTATGGCTTTTATTTATTTATTTTAATGAGTCTCCTCAAGAGGCAAACTTAATCTTCTTTTTGTGTATGCGTTTATATGCAAGTCTGTCACAGGCGTTCACCCACTGAGCTTTTCATCTGCATTTCAAACTGTGCTTAAGAAATTGACAGGAACATTTCTTTATGGTTACAAATAATAAATAAAATTTTAAAAACAATAAAATGTCAGAAAATAAAATACAATAGCAGAGGTTTGTTTTAGGTTTTCTGTAAGACCCATAGTTAAGCAAATCAGTTTGCCTGGATTCTGGAGTCTCTCTGGCAGGCTATTTACGGTGTTTGTTTCGTTCAGGTTTTTATTTTATTTTTTTAATAAAAAGAAACAAATAGCAGAGCCCACCTCAGTACCTGCAATGGAGTTTAACAACTTTGCTCTTCCAAGCTAGGGATTTTGTCAGCTGGATTTTCTAAAGTGTGAACTTTTAGTTTCATACCACATACATCTTAACTTTGTGTAAATCTGCACTAGATGGGATTTTTATTTTGTGCGCTTATGAACTGTGGAAACACATTGTCAAGAGACCAACTGTTTAAGAGTGAAAGGTTTTACCAAATTGTTTCTAGAATATTAGCAGTTTTTAGAAGCTCAGATTCGTATATGCTTTTGGGAGTGTCAGTGGGATGTAAGCAGAAAACTAGGGGCATTGTCGAAGACAGTTGAATGATAATACAGTAAAACTATTGAAAGTGAGAGGAGGAGAAGGCCTTTGGAGCAGGAATCTGAAGTCCTTTGCCCGTCAGGTATGTTAGAGCCAGTTGGCCAGGTATGGAACTCCAAACATGTTCTGTCCATTTCCTTTGATCTCTACAACTTTGAGAAATGGATCTTAGACAGGGTAAGTTTTCCACAGCTGAGGCTGTATTAGCTTGGTATATTGTAAAACACTGAATTAGCTTAAACAAGGAGTCTGGTGGCACGTTTACAGACATACACATTTATTCATTTAATGAGATTTCATGGGAGAAAATCCCACCTCGTCAGGTGCTTCAGGAATGGGGAATTTACCCGTTGAATTAGCTTAGTCGCTGAGATCGTCAGATTTTCAGTTAATTTTAAACTCTGTTTAAAAGAAAATACTTTGCTAGAATTAAGGTGTTTTTCTTCACCTGAGTCATCTAAGGCCCTTTTAATGCCATATCTCAGGCTTAATTGCTATTGACACTTCTGTCCTTTGCTGGGCAAGTGGAAAGGATGACTCCTTATGTTTGGCCCTGCTTTAGTGTCATTTTAGGCTAATCTGACTTTGAAGTACTGCAGTGCTTTAGCCTTTTCATTAAAACTTTTGTGTAAAAACAATGATTCTCACAGCCACCCATTGCAGATCCACAGGTTTTCTTTGAGTTTGTTCCCCTTCAGTTCTGCTCCTTGTCCTTTCAGAGCCAGCAAGGGGTACAACCCATAGACGTGTGATATTAAAAAAATAAGACACCAGGCAGTCGCAAGTCTTCTAACATGAAAAGGAGTATGTTCCAGAGCTAAAGAGTTTTGCCAAAAGATTTAAAATTTGGAATCTTGTTAAGTGTTCAATGCTGTGTATTATGCTTTGAAAAGTAATACAAATGTGAAAAGACAGTCTTTTAAAAAAGTTCCTATACAGTGGATGATATGACCATATGCTACTTACAGTTGTCACGTTAAAAGTGTGTGCAAAATTTCCAAACTAATCATTTTCATTCCACTGAGAGGCATAGGTAGGACATCATGGTCCATGGAGTGTCATGCCATAGTGGAATGACCATGGAAGGGACTTCCACTTTGCAAGGGCATGTTCTGACCTAAGGAAAGTAGATCCTGCAACATATGCCATCACTAAAAGATGTAAATATACCCATTGCAAGCTAGTATGGCCCTGATAAATACTAGCTTGGGGTCTTCCTGTACACTCTTGGGAGAATTTATGACTCAGAAGCTTTGTGAGCCAGGTGGCCTTTGGTGGGATGCAGCAAGCGACTTGAGATTAACCTTCAAGAAAAAAGTACATGCGCCCAAAATGACTAAGGTCTGAAGCAGCTCTGCACTTACCTGGCATGACAAGGCAGGGCATGTTTGCTTTGTATACTAAGGATTCTTTCCTGAAAGGGAGGAATGAAAGGTATTGGTTGCATGTTAGCATGGGAGCTGGAAGCTTTCATAATTACTTTTGTGTCCCTGGTAGGAAAGCACTGTCAGCAAAATCTCCATTGTAATCTAGAGTCCTGTTGCCAAGTTCCAAAGGGCAGCAGTTTTAGTCTAGTTCGGTAAAATAAACAAGGAGTCCTGTGGCACTTAAAGACTAATCAGTTTTATTACATGAGCTTTCATGGAAGGAAAATCCCACTTCTCCCATGAAAGTTCATGCAGCTAATAAGTTTGTTAGTCTTTAAGTGCCCAGAACTCCTTGTTTGTTTAAGAGAGTCCTTGACTACCTGTTTGGGTGGTCTCTTCACCCCACCCCAAACTACAGAAGATACCTCACAAGGTTGCGAAAACAAGAATAATGTGTAGGGGGAGACGAAGGAATCAGCTGTGGATTCTGCTGGCTCTGAAACAGTGATTGTCTGCAAGAGCTTTTTGTTTTTTTCGTTCATTCCTAATGGACTTAGAACTATTGATTGATCAGTGGAATTTCTGATTAGCGCAGTTTTAAGGTGACACAGTCCCTGTAATTGCATTATATTGCTTTCTGTGGATTCCTCCTTTCCTGCTATCCATTCAGTATAGAAATTGAATTCTCTACAGAGCACTCTCTCCCTGCATAATCTTTTAGGGATTATTGTCATCAAGCAACCAGGACCTTAATCAGTCTGTTCTGTAGCTCTTCAGGTTTCAGGTCTGAATAGATGCTGCAAGTGGTCTGGTTATGTTATTACCAATGGAGGGAGCTCTCAGCAGCATTTAGGCTGTGTCATTTGTCTCCTAACAGTATAGTATGTTCTGGGGGGGAAAAAACAACCTATGTTAAGACATATTGGTGCATGTTAAACATGAATTTAAAAAAAAAATCCGTGCACTTTGGAATATGAGGAGGTAGGACCTGAGATGGTGTTCTACACGCTGTGCTGCTGCCAGGAACTTCGGGTTAGAGGTGTGACAACGCAGCCTTGTTAGCCTTTACCCTAAAAAGGGATTAGAGGTCTTCTGTCTCACACTTTGAGTCCTAAGGTGAAGTCGCTCATAATAGCAGTTACATAATGCTTTCACTCATACAGTTCACTAGACATGCACAAAGTTGGCAAGCATTATCCCGCTGGGGGTCGGCCAGTAGTTGGTGTTAACCTAATGTAAAACGTGAATGGGACCTGTCTCCCACCTTTACCCTAACCCTAAATCTGAAGATTATACTTTTCATACACATTCCCTACCTGTGGAGTCGCACTGTTTCTTTTCAGATCAGCTGGTGTGTCTTTATAGGGATGATCTCTTAAATATACATATGTTGCTTTATCCTCTACCCTGTGTTAATGATGATAAACATCTCATAATATTCACCTGCCTTTTTATAGAGGAAATATTTGGCAATTTCCTGCTATTTTAAACAAGAAGAAAGTGATTTGCAATTAACTTTTTTGTGGTTTGATTCTACATTTTGTTGCCTAACTGTTCTCTGGCTTATTAATTGGAAAGTCTGATTACACTTCATTGTAGAGTACAGCATGAGCATATCATTTGCTCCACTGGGACTTATTGAAAAATGTCCTATTTTTGGGTTAGATTTTGTTGGAACTTCTTTGGTTGTCTTTGTATTTTTGTTTTTATACTCTTCGAAGGGAAATTAATAATGTTAACCTTGAAGTATTAATTAATCAAGACTTCTATACTTTTTCTCCAAATACACAGTATGGTCTCTACATTTTCAGGTGGCTGTTTGGATGCCCAATATGAGACCCCTTTAAAGAACCTGACTTTCAGAAAGTGCTGGACGCCCATCAAGTTTAGGCACTCGGTCGCTAGTTACTGTGTAAATGTAATGCCTATAGCTCTAGCTTCTTCACTAGAAGTCAGTAGGTATACAACAAGTGGCTCCAGTAACTTCATCAAGATTTGTTTTGTTTCCTTGTCAAACTGGTAAGATATATATTTATTTTTGGTTGGTGTTCCTGTATTCTGTTATCTCACCGTCTCTCTCAAAAGACGGCTTTGTGTGTGTGTGTGTGTGTGTTTTCCACTGATGCCTGTTGGGGATTTGGGGGATAAAACCAAACAAATACTGTAAAAGCTGAATTGACTTTTTATGTTTAAACTAGAGGTTCTCGCTGTGTGACCCTCTCACCTCCAGTAAAGATTTGACTTAGGGTAACAACCACCCTGTACTGCAAGTATTTGGGGGGGGGGGGGGGGGAATCAATGCTTCTTAGCTGAGAAAGGCAGTGGTAGCTTGCTGACTAATCAGTTTCCCAAGATCCTTTGCTATCCTTGTAATAGAGACGCAGAAAGAATTAGGAACACAATCATAAACTGTAATCATAATCGGTCAACCAACCCTCCTGTTAACATGCTTTAAATTGAAAAAGATGGGATTACTCTTGTGCTGCTACTTTTTCACTTCCCTTAACTAGGTCTCTCCAAAGCAAAAAGACAGATGTGACTTATGTTGCTGCACAAGAGGCAAAAAGAATAGATTTATCTTGTCTACTTAGGCTTAATCAAGTACTATAGAGTCTACTTAAATGACAATCTGTGTAAAGGAAAATATTCCACACTCCAGGCCCCATATCAAAATGCATATTCAGATGCAAAGAAGCCTTTTCAGACTAGACAGCCTTTGTGTTTAGGGTGGGTCTTTGCTGTCACCAGTTTAACTCCACCAGTGGTAGCAGCAATGGAGCACTAGTACGGATATTGCTAGCAGTGGAGACAGGGTGAGGAGGTGCTGGAGTTTAAACAACTATGTTGTTTGATCTGGGCAGAGTAGGTGTATTTGATATGTGATTACAGCAGCACCTTGGCTATATCGTGGCTCCTGCTCTTGGTATCACCATTGTTGCTGAACTAGTGTTGGTACTGATAATATGCTCTCTGATCCAGATTCCATCCCTTGCATTTGACGGAAACAGTTCTCCCTAAAGAATCTAAAGATTCATTCCTGGTCATAGCTCAGAACTGATCCTCTAGCCCAGAGGACAGCAACCTTTGCTGGCGCCTATGCCAGCCCTGCCCACTGCAAGTGCCGGGGTGGAGCCAGGCTTCTGGTTCCCAGCCAGGGCTGGCACGTGCCAGCAGGCGGCCTCCAGTTCCTGGCCAGGTCCAGGGCCCTTTCCCACTGGCAGCAGTGGCTCCAGGCAGGCTGACCCACCCAACACCCCTCCAGCAGCCATGCCCAGCAGGAGACAGGGCTAGCAAGGGCCAGGAGCCCAGCGTGCTGCAACTTTTGTCCCTGCTGGCTGTGCTTCCCAGCAGGGAATCACAGCCAGCAGGGGCCTGGAGGCGTGGCATGTGGCTCTTGTGGCCCCAGGCTGCACAGTGCTGGGAGGCAAACCAGTGGAGGAGCCTGAGTGGTGCCGTGTGGCGCTCAGGCTTGGCCCCTGTGCCAGCTTTGGCATATGTGCCGAGGGCTGCCGACCCCTGCTTTAGCCTCCTCATCCTCAGTCTGTCATCTGCATATGACAATGGTACCATGCTTTTATTTGTCATATCTTGTCCACCCCCAGCTTCTGTGCTTCAGTCCTCTTCGGGTTCTCTTCCTACTTCCAGCGTGTTCGCTCCCTCCCCAGACTTCCTGTATAGATTCCTCAGGGCGCTGTCCTGGTCCCCTTTTCTTCTTCCTCTGTACTTTGTTTCTGGGTAGTCTCTCTAAACACAAACTCAGCAACATCTCTGTGATGACAACTCTAAGATCTACTTCTCTTCTCCAGACCTGCCTCCTTCAATCCAAACTAAAATTTCAGCCTCTCACTCTGACATCTCATGATTGTTGGTTACATGCAACATGGCCAAAACAGAGCTCTTGTTTTCCCTTAAATTTCTCTCTCATTTTCTTTCTCCATTACTGTGAACTGCACCATCGCCCTGCTAGTCACTCAGGTCCATAACCTGGACATTACCTTCAGTGCTGCTGACTTCTTTCTAGATCCTCCCATCCAGGTTGTGTTTAACTCTTGCTTCTAACTTCTTTCTTCATAACATCTCTAAGATGGGTTTGTTCTTACCAGTTCACGGAGCGAAATCTGTTATTCAGGCGCTCTTAATCTTGTGTCTCAGTTACTGCAACATCATCTTCTCTGGCCTCGACAAATGCATTCTTGCTGTACTTATTTTTGTGCAGAATGCTGCTGTAAAACTAGTTTTTCTTAGCTTATTATTTCAACCATATCACCTTCTCTTTGCATCTCTTCACTGGTTTCCCCTACTCCATTGCATAAACAGGAAGCTCCTACTCTTCAATTTCAAGATCTTTCATCATGACCAAACTTGATTCTGCTTGTTTCTCATCCATTATTTAGGTGTTGACTTTCACTTCCAGGGTGCCAACAAAGTCAGCTGCTATCACCCACTTATTTGAAAATTTAGTAAGCATGAACACACTTTATTCTATGTTGCTCCTTATGTATGGGGGAAGCATCCTTTAAACATCTACAAAACTATCTCATTGTTCTTCAGATCCCTTCTTAAAACTTATCTTTGCCTATCATGCTGACCAGTAGTGTCTCATTTGTTTCCTTATAATCTTCCATATGTATTCATGTGTTTCTCTTTTTCTCTTAGTTTGTGAGCTCCTTAGAGCAGGGATCCTTTTTGCCCTGACCCATGGCTGAGGCATCTTATGTAATAAAAACAATTAATAACAATGGGGAAAATGTTTGTAAAAAATTTTAATGTAGGTAAAATAAGTAACTTGATTCAACCTACAGAAACAGATGGCGTCATAGGTGAGATTGGAATACAGGAATTGCCTCTCTGTCTGATAACTAGTCCACTAATATAGGCTGCATCTCCTGTTGGGTTATCCCCAAGTCCTCATTGCAGTGGTCCTTGGCCAGATTACAGCTGGTCACTTAGAGGTGAAAATTTCTACAACTGCTTACTAGGCACCTGAACTATTCAGAGGCTGAGCAGTGTGAAGGGAGAGAGCAGCTGTGGCTCTCAGGCTGGCGGTGGTCCCAAGGTTGCTGTGCTCCGAGGGTCTCCAGAGCATGGCAGCCTCAGGATTGGCCATAGCCTGAGCGCCACTTCCTCTGGCTCCCATCACTCTGCTCGCAAGCTGAGCAGGGCAAGGGGAGCTGGCACTGGCAGGGATCCCCAAGCTGCTGCGCTCCAGAGACCCTCAAAGCATTGCAGCCTTGGGACTGCTGCCACCATCTGCTCCCAGTGCCCTGTTCAGTCACGGAGGAGGGTGAGGGAAACTGGAGTGGCAATGCTAGAACTTGAAGCGCTCCAAGTCCTCATGCTGCCACTGCTGCTGGCTCCCCTTACTCTGCTTATGGGCTGAACAGGGGGTGGGGGGGTGGAGAACCGCTTTTGTCAATTTCACTGCTTTCCCCATGGCTGTAAGGGAGCAGAGTGTCCACACCAACACTCTGCCACCTTGTCTTTGCTGACAAGAGCCCTATGCTGCTTGTCCAGGTAGTTTTATTTTATCAGCAAAGAGGGGAGTGTAGTGTGTACGCTAGGACTGCATTGCTGACAAAAGTTGACTTTTGTCCACAAAAGTTCCTAGTGTAGACAAGGCCTTAGATTGTGAATCCTTTATACTCTGTAAGAAAATTGAGTGCCTTGTTAATTTGGGGTGAGCCACTTAGGAATCAGTCAGCTAGAAGCAATTTGTGCTTTGCCTTCTCACCCAAGTGAGAGATGAGCTGGATGATTACTCTTTCCACTTCTTTGGAGCTTTCCTGTGAATTAGCGTTTCTAAAAGCTGCCAGACAAACAGCCTAGAACAGTGGCTTTCAAACCAAGGGTCAGGATGCTGTACTGGATTGCAAGCCTTCAGATACTGGGTTGCAGCACCTGATGCTGCCACAGCAAAAAGACAGGAATTCATTGCTCAAAGATGTACTTGTTGGGTCATGGGCATAAATGATTTCTTTCAACTGGCCCCAAGAAAAAAAAAGTTTGAAGACCACTGGCCTAGAGGGCTGATGTGCTGTGGGTAACTAATGGGTACGGTGGTGGTAGAGTAGCAGTGTCAAGTTTCCATGCCCTGACTCAGCAGTGTACCTGTCTTGGATAGGGGTCATCTTACCTCAGTATTGTCAACCCCAGTGAGTAAAAATCATAAGTGTGAGAACCCATGACATTCAATAAATTTGAAGTTCTTTTAAAATTTGGGGAAGTGTTTTAAGCATTTGAGGTACATGATTTTAAGACATGCTCCAGAGCCATTAGGGCCAGTGTCTTTTATTTTAATGAAGGCTGAGGTTGTCCTGTAATCAACTCACCCAGGAGCTGGGGCTTTAAGAAAACCACCAGACATTGTGACACTTGTGGCTTTTCTAAAAAAATATGTTTGACACTGTAATCCACTTTGTGCTAACTGTGGTGATGAAGTTTTTGTAAGTGCCTCTTAAATGAGGCAATCAAACTAATAACTATTGGCAGGGCTGGATGAACACAGAGGCCTTGGTTGTCCCGCTCCTTTTGCCTCTTCCATATCCACGTTCCCCTGCTGCCTGACTAAACCCCACAGCGCAGAAGGACAGGGGCCAGAGTTGGCTGGTGTTTACGTGGTCTCTAGAGCTGCCCCCAGCAGGTAGGCCCTCTCTTCAGATGTCAGCCACACCTCCCACCCCAGCCTCAGAGTCACACCAGCTGTGGGTCCCCTGCAGCTATGCTCCCCCTGCCCCCAGCCCTTTGACCACTGACCCCACTCCAAGAATTGGTGGGCCAGGCACCTTGCCTCCCAAGCCAGGGTGTCACAGCAGTGAGAAGTTCATACTGGGGTGGGCGGCCCCCCCCCCCCCCCCCCGCCTACATCTGGCCCTGACTGTTGGATTTTTAAAAGCACAATAAATCTGCAATTTATTTCTACTAATAAACTAAACCTAACTTGTGATCCTGTGTTGTCACATACAGTGTGGCCTTCATCAAAAGGAAGCCTGGAGGAATTTTAATACTAAACTGGTGCAAGGTGTAACCTTTGTTTGTTATAAAAAGAGCTTCTGAAACTGGGACCAGAAAAGGAGCACTTTGATCCATTCATTATTTGGAGGAAAACCACATAAATGCATCTCAGATTGGGATAAACCTTAGAGTTAACTTTTTGCTAAATTGTTGAATGAGAATGTGTGTACCAACTTCCCTGGGACTCTGCTTCTCTGCTTGACCCATCTCCTAACAATCCCGTAAGCCAGTGGTGTCAAATTTACGGCCCATGGGCTGAATCCAGTTCTCCAAGGGCACTTATCCGGCCCCTGGAGCTGCTTCCTGAGCTGTGCCTAAGAGCTATCTGCAACAATGAAGAACAGCAAACACAGGCTGCCAGCTGGGCCGAAAAGGGCTGGGCACACACACAAACAAACACACACTGACTCGCTCACATCATCTGAGTCACAGCATTGGGGAGCAAAGGGAGCACTCCTGCCAATCCCAGCTCAGCTCTGCTGTGGTCTGCCAGTTAATCAGAGTTTCAGTTACAGCAGGCTGGGCTGAGCTCCTGGAGGGCCACTGCACTGCCCCTCACCTTACCTCTTCACTGTCAGTTGGTATGCTAATCTGATTCACAGCACAATGCACAAATCAGAAAAGGAAAAATGGGTGAGGCCCACATGGGGAATGAGCCAATCAAAGGCCAGTCAGGACTGAGACCAACCAAAGGCTAGAATGCTGAATGACTGACTGACTGACTGGGTGTGGAGGAGGGAGGCAGGAACCCAGCCTGCCTGTGTATGAGACTGATTGGTTGATTGATTGCCTGCCACTACGGGGTAGGGGAAGTGGAAAGGAAAGGGAGTCCAGGAGCTGCCCAGCAGTGGAGGTGAAAGAGGGGCTGGGAGCTGCCCAGCAAGGGGGGGGGGGAGGCATCTGGTTGCTGCCCAGCACGGAAGGAGAGCCTGCAGGGGTTAGGGAGGGGAAAGAGGAGCCCATGGTACTCTGTAAATGGCAGAGGAAAGGGTTGGGGAGCCTGTGCAAACACATGGCCTGTGTCAGATGTCCTGCCCTCCAGTGTGCAACCCCCCCCCCCCCCCGGTTGAATGAGTTTGACATCTCTGACCTAAGCTGCTAATGCAGGTTTGATTAAATGTGAATTTCTGTGATCTTGTCTTACTAAGAGCAATATATATTTTAATGTGTTAGCTAATACATGTTAATTCTATTGAGTATAAGACAAGTTATGACGGTTGAGATAAATATTGTTTTTCTCGACCAGCTAATGAGTTTAAAACCATGTCTTACATGTATTTCAGTGTGTCAGTCAACACCTTTCTGCCCAGTGCAGACAGGCCCTGACTAAGTTCATTTTCCTGAATATAACAAGACGAGCTTTTTCCCAATTTCCTTTTCTTGGGAGTTCTTTAACTCAGGATTTGCTAGGGAGGCCTTGCCTCATCTACTATTGAGTGGTGTTAAATTGTAACATAATGTAACTAACATGTTTGAAAAGTCTGTAGTGTGGAGTAGGCAATATATACTTTTCATAAACTTCACTGATAATCACTAGTCTTACCATTAAGACTAAAACTTATTGGTTAACCAGTGGCAGGAGTTCGCTGTTTCCATGGTGATGGCATCAGGCCACAGTGGAGATAGCTGTGCTGCTCCCTGAGGAGACAAAGGCCCTGGTGCAGGTCTTGTGGAGGACTGGGAACATGGATGAGAAGTGGGGGGTTGCTACTTGGGCTGAGTTAATCGATATAATTTCAGTAGTTTAAAGGGTTACCTGTTTTAAACAAAATTTACACCACCAAACTGGCCAGGCTTAGCATGTGCCAAAGGCCGAGTGCATTTTCTACACTTGACTGCTAACACATTAGCAATATATTTTTAAATCCTAGCTTAGACAGGTCCTAAGGAATGAGTCCAAGATGTCAACTACAAATTTTTATACACTGGAAAAAAACATTGAGGAGTGTCAGGCTAAATGTGTTAGCTGCTTGAAGTTAGGTAGGAAGGCCTTGAGTCTGACTTTAGGTAGTCTGACCCTAGATTCTATGCCCAGCTGATCAATAGTAATTTCTGAAGTTTGGTGGTGTTTCAAAGTAGATGCAGTTCTTGAGCAATCAAGGACAAAGCTGTTGAGGGCCTTAAAGATCAGGGAAAGTATTTTGAAATGAATTGGCTAATGAAGGGGAAGCTAGTGCAGTTTGCATTGCACTGGTGTTGTATATTCTCTACAGTTTGATCCGCTCATGAGACAGGCTGCCTCATGGTGGGATAGAAGTTTCATGGCCTGTAGGCAACAAGTGAATGAATCAATGTAGCTAAGCTTTTGCCTGAAGGAACAGGATGAAGGCTATTTCTACACTTAAAACGCCACAGCAGCGCATCTGCCCAAATGTAGATACTGCTTGTGCTGAAGGGAGGGGTTTTCCCACCCTGTAGTTAATCCATCTCCCCAAGGGGCAGTACTTAGCTTGATTTAAATAATTCTTCTGTTGACCTAGTGCTGTCTACACGAGGATGAATATGTCTCTCAGAAGGGTGGATTTTTACGCTCTTGAGATAAGTAGCTATGCCAATGTGAATCTTAAGTGTGGACCAGCCCTGCTGACTCTGGCTTTGAGTATTGTAGAGGAGTCAGTTTCTGTAGCACAATCTTACAGCCTGTGCTGTCACAGAATGCTAATGTCCCTGGAGTCCCAATTCCTGCCCATGCCAGTGTACTGGAGTTAGAGGGACTACCAAATCTGTGCTAAATTGTTAGATGTTAAATTACAGCCATTCGCAGGATGAGTCTCAAGGGGTTTGGGGAAGAAGAACAGTTCCCTTTCATGAGACTTTTTAGGGTCTGGTGTGTAAAGCAACCTTTCATGCCCACCAACTGTCACAACAGATTTTTCATTTCTCTCACTGACCAAGAGGGCATAGTGCATCTTTTCCTCTTACCATCCCATGACCTATTGATAGAGCACAGTCAGAAGGTGTATAGATTGGAATAATATGTATGGACTGTTTGGTTTTAGAGAAGTTAAATTACTGCTCTCCTTATTGGGTACATGTTAGCAGTTAACAAAATCCTCTTAACCAACTGTCTGTCCTGGCTTGCTCAGGCAGGTTTCCAGGGTGCTGTTTGATGGTACCTAGACAACATTATACATCCTATGTGCAGAGCCAGCTCTTCCATTCCTAAAAAAGTGCCGGGTGCTATGTGCGTGTGGGAGCTAGGTTTCTTTAGCTGTTCAAAGAGATCACAGAACTTGCACTGAACTGCCATTCTGTGGAGTGTAGGGACTGCTTCTATCTTCAGGCTTCTGGGGCATGGTACACCACTTAGAGGTGGAGCAAGAAGAGCCTCAGTCTCTGATGTACTAGGCCAGTGGTTTTCAGACTTTTTTCTTGGGACCCAGTTGAAAAAAATCATTTTTCCTGCCATACAACAATTACATTTTTGAGCAGTGCATTCCAGTCTTTTGGTGGCAGCAGCAGGGGGCTCCACGACCCAGTATGTGAGGGTTTGCGACTCAGTACTGGCTCCTGACCCATGGTTTGAAAACCACTGTACTAGGCAGCCTGGACTTAAAGTGGCATAGCACTTCTCTTGGTGTGGCTATCAGGTGTAGAGAGGAAACAAGGCTGTAGCTCTGCTCTGCCAATTTCCCAGCCATTTTCAGTAGATCAGGAGAAGGTGCCCTGCGCTCCCGGAGGGCAGGCACTACAACTGTGACAGGCCTGTGCATCAGCTGTGCAAAGCTCTTTTGTATGTCCTACACCCAATCAAGAGCTACATGCGGTCTGCCCTTAAATGCTATCAGCAGAATTGCCTTTGACTGAGTTATCTGTAAGATGTCACCTTAGAGCTCCTGCACAGTAGGGACAAAACTTTTCTGAAACCATTAACTTGACAGCATATGAGCCACGTACTTCAGAGCAGATTCTTAGTCACGTGTGTTCACTGTATGTCACACAAATGTATACATATACTTTTTCCTCTGCCATATATTTTTGATATAGTAATCCTCATATCATTCTGATGTAGGATAGTAACTTCTTTTTTGGGTGGGGAAGCCTCCAGGGTGGAGGTCCAACAACTTGCATGATGTCAAAGCAGGGGGAATGTGTGAGTAGAAATCAATACTGCTTAGCTCCCAGTCCACTAGATTATGCTTCATCCTTAAACCAGTTTGGGTGGTAGGAGGACAGAACTGTACCTTGTGGCAGTGATTCTCAACCACTGTGTCAGGACACATTACTGTGTCGCCACACAGTGGTAAATGTGATGCGGAGAGCTGAGGAGGTGTCTGGATTTGGCCTGGGTGGGGGCCGTTGTGTTCTGTAGGGTTGTGATGTGCAACCAAGTATGTCCTGATCTGCAAAAGGCTGAGAACCACTGACTTAAGGAGTAATGGGGTATCCTTTACTGGCTCTGACAAAGTGGAGTTTTCTCCCACTAAAGCTTGTGCGATAAATACATTTGTTAGTCTTTAAGTAGCACAGGACTCCTTGTTTGTTTCTCTGAATTAGACTAACATGGCTGCCCCTTTGGGACTTTATTGCCTGTGTCTGGCTCTGTCATGTGTGAGCCATGAATGGGTGCCATAGTGATGTGACTGGGAGAAGATTCAATAACTCTGAATCTGATTCTATAAATAGCTCTGCTAAATGAGTTTTCCAAGTATACTCAAACAAACGCTGAAATAAATCCCTTCCTTCAAGTTGTCCACTGTGACACCATTTGTATTTGGAAATAATTTCCCCTGGCTTTCCAGTGTGAGTGTCTCCTGATGGAACTATTTTCCTTATTGTCCTCTTGCTGCTGATACAAGAAGGGTTGACACTTGATGTGTAGTTGGACTCTAATGACATCATAAATCACAATAGAAAAGAATACAGCTGTAATTTATAAAATTCTAGCACCTTTCTGAATGATGAATAGTTCCTCACTTATATTACAGGATGCTGGGTTTGGGCAGTAGCTGGCTACAAAGAAAGAGCTTCCATTGTCAATGTAACACTTCAGTGGAAACCTTTACAGAAGGTTGCTTGTAACTTTGAAGGATGGAATCCTAAGGAGTTTGTAAGTGGGACACTTGGGGTGGGGAATGGTTCAGGTGCTCTGGGAGTATTTCAAGTTAAAACCAGAACTCTCCAGCCAGTGGCAGGAGGTGTGCTGTCAAAGGAACAGAGAAAGAATAGGTCCAGGCTTTGGAACCTAAGCCAGTATTTGTCAACTCAGTTTTGTTTTCTTCTAGAGCAGAGACTTTTTTATTTTTTTTATTTTTTTTTTTTAACTCTTGTTTTCCTCCTACCCTCCACAGGTTTTCATACCAATGGTAACTTCCAACACAGGCAGAGTTGTGAACTAAGCCTGGCTCACAATCTGGAGAGAGAGAGGTGGTTTATTTGGCTTTAAACCACAGAGGCTAAGTGAACCTATCGTAGGATTCTTAGCCACATAGGAGGAGGGTGTGTGCTTAGTTTCATTGTTTAAGTAACAAAACTGAAGCGTAAATAACAGTTGCAGCACATGCTCTCTGAGACGCCAACTAAAGGACTTCATTTCTAGTCTTCTCTTCACAATTCTTGGAGTGATATAATTGCTCAGAGCCAAGCAGTTCACCGTATCTCTCGCCAGCTGTCCAGGAGATCAGATGTCAGACTGAACAGGGCTGTTGTAAAATTGATCTGATTCCGGATGGCCAAAAAGCACTCCTGTCTCTGCAATGGAAAAGAGGGTTGGCTTGTTCACGGCAACCCACAGCATGGCACAGCTGGTTCTGCTAGGAAGGAACAGATGTTCCAGTGCAATCTCTCTTTGACCTTCTGCAAGTGTATCAGGTTTATGTCATGCATTAGGTTGCACCCTAGCAATAAGAACCGCTGAGAAGATGTATGTAGCTGAGAGTTTCCATTGTCTTTGGACTTGCTGTGGACTAGTTTTGCATGTTTCCAATGAGGTTAGTGGGTTTTTTTTCAATTATGTTTTTGTGATGCAATCTCAGACACCTTATTTCCTGAGTTTTGTTGTTCTGTGTCCAGCTTTCATGCTGTTTGTTTAAACAAAGAGATACCAGAAGTTTAGTATTTGTGAAACTCTGGATGCTATATACATGCCAAGAGTGTCAAGGAAATAAAGATCTGAGTGAAGTATGTGTGTTTTTAACAAAACTATCCTGGTTGCAGCAGAATTTGAATCTTTCTGTTTTGAGAGGTAGCTGGGAAAGATCTTGCAAGGCACTGAGGTTTAATGAGTTACTGATAGAGCAGTGGTTCCTAACCTTTTCTCTGCTGTGGCACACCTTGATACCTTTAACTTTTTTGAGGCATACCACCATTGCAAACTCATGAATATTCAGATTAGCTCAAAATAACATGAATATTTATGAACCATGGCACAGTGGTTTGGAAATGCTGTTATGTGGCAGAGAAGGAATGTCAAGACAATGGAGGTCAGGAGTTATTTGCAGTGGCAGGAGTGAGTGTGGGGAGCAGGGCAGGAGCAGGGCCGGCGCAACCCAGTAAGCCCGGTAAGCATTGCAAGGGGGTGCTGGCACCTGCTCTGCTTGCAGAGAGGCACCAGAAATGGTAGCACCGTTCCTGGGCAGGGGTGGCCAGAGAGGATAAGGGCAGCCATGTGGGGAACAGCACAAGGGTGCCAAGAGAGGAGAAGGGAAGGGAGAACAGGAGTGACTGGTGGGGGGACAGAGTGGAACCTGGGGAGTGGGAAGGTAGGGCAGGGGTGCATGGCGCAGCACCCACTTCCCCCTTCTCCACAGTGGCTCCCTGCCACCCAGGGCAAATCCTCACCCCACTGCTGCTCCCTCCCACCCTAGTGGGTCCCGTTCCCCCCCCTCCCCCAGCTGCCTGTGATGGACCCTCCCATCACTGCCGGGGCCAGAACTATCCCTCCAGCCCCCAGCTCACCCTCCAGCTACACACACTGTCAACCAAACAGCCACCCCACAATGTCAGCTACACACCCTCTGCTACACATCCACTCCCACCCACCTCTGCTACACACATACCACCTGCCCCCCACAGCCCCCAGCAGCCCCCCTCAAAGCCCTTACCTTGGCTGTTTGCAGGCTGGCTGACAGGCTGGGAGCTGCTTCCCTGCCACAAACTACTTTGTGGGGCCCCCTAAAAGGCTCACTATCAGCCCTCACTGCTACCTTCCCTGTGGCCCCAGTCCCCCCCTGCAGCCCTAACCACCCCACATGACCCCCCAAGACTCCTTTTTTGTTTTGCTGAACTGAACCAACACGACTATCCCTCTGGAACTCGTAAATTATTCTTGGGTATGATATTTTTTAAAGATCTTCCCATCCTGAAGCTTGTAAGTTGGTCATCTTTCACTTAGAGCTAATGCTGAACTCAAAGTTAAAATGAATATTTTAATAATTTTTTAAAGTATGAGCATTAATTAATAAAAAGTGGTAACATTAATGATGGCTCAAAAATAACAAATACCACATTTAAAATTTTGGCAGTCAAATCTTACAAATGTTTCATATAGGCTTGGGTTTAAGTGCACTAGACATTTAATACAAATAATTATAATAAATAAAAATAGGTGTAAAAAAAAAAAAGGTTCCTAGTGTGTAACTATAAATGAAAACCACCAAATTTCAGTGAAATTCTCTGAAGTACTCAAGGTTATAAGACTCTTGTCCTCTCAAAAATATTAAATAGTAAGTACAGAAGGACAAATGGAGCTGCGGCTAGCGAGGGATGTAAAGGATAACAAGAAGGGGTTCTACAAGTATGTTAATAACAAGAAGAGGATCAGGGATGGTGTAGGTCCCTTGCTGAATGGGGCAGGCATCCTCGTGACAGAGGATGAAGAAAAAGCTGAAGTGCTCAATGCTTTTTTTGCTTCAGTTTTCACAGGCAGGGTCAGCTCCCAGCCCACTACCATGGGTATGGCAGATTGGAGAGAAGAAGAGAGGCCCTTGGTGATGGAAGGTCAGGTTAGGGACTGCTTAAAGAAGCTGGATGTGCACAAGTCCATGGGACCGGACGAACTGCATCCAAGGGTGCTGAGGGAATTGGCCGATGAAATAGCAGCACCGCTGGCCGTTATCTTTCAAAACTCATGGAGAACAGGGGAGGTACCAGAGGATTGGAAAAAAGCAAATGTAGTGCCTATTTTCAAGAAAGGGAAAAAGAAGGATCCGGGGAATTATAGACCAGTCAGCCTCACCTCAATCCCTGGCAAAATTATGGAGCAGATTCTTAAAGAATCCATCCTCAAACACTTAGAAGAAAATAAAGTGATCAGGAACAGTCAGCATGGATTTACCAAGGGTAAATCATGCCTGACCAATCTCATTTCCTTCTATGATCAGATGACTGGTTTTCCGGATGCAGGAAGAACCACTGATGTGATATACCTTGATTTTAGCAAGGCTTTTGATACAGTTTCCCACAGCATTCTCATTGGCAAATTAAGGAAGTATGGGTTGCATAGGTGGACTATAAGGTGGATAGAAAACTGGCTAGATCAACGGTTTCAGCGTGTAGGAATCAATGGTTCCACATCTAGCTGGCAACCAGTCACAAATGGTGTGCCCCAGGGGTCGGTCCTGGGGTCGGTTCAGTTCAACATTTTCATCAATGATCTGGATGATGGAATAGACTGCACTCTCAGTAAGTTCTCAGATGACACCAAGCTGGGGGGTATAGTAGACACGTTGGAGGGCAAGGACAGGATTCAGGGAGACCTAGATAAATTGGAACAGTGGGCCAATAAAAATCTTATGAAGTTCAATAACGACAAGTGTAAAATCCTGCACGTGGGACGAAAAAACCCCATGCACTGCTACGGGCTGGGAAACATTCAGCTAAGTAGCAGCAGTGTAGAAAAGGACCTGGGGGTCATGGTGGATGGGAAGCTAGCTATGAGTCAGCAGTGTGCTCTTGCTGCCAAAAAGGCCAATGGCATACTGGGCTGCATGAAAAGAAGTATTACCAGCAGATCAAGGGATGTGATTATTCCCCTCTATTCTGCACTGGTGAGGCCACATCTAGAATACTGTGTTCAGTTTTGGGCTCCCCACTACAAAAAGGACAGGGACATGCTAGAGAGAGTTCAGAGGAGGGCAACCAAAATGATTAAAGGGCTGGAGCACAAGCCCTGTGAAGAAAGACTGAAAGCATTAGGCTTATTTAGTCTGCAGAAGAGAAGATTGAGGGGGGATTTTATAGCAACCTTCAACTACTTGAAGGGATGCTCTAAGGAAGATGGAGCTTGACTGTTCTTGGTAGTAACAGAGGACAGAACAAGGAGTAATGGTCTCAAGTTGTGGTTAGGGAGGTCGAGGCTGGATATTAGAAAAACTTTTTTACTAGGCGAGTGGTGAAGCCTTGGAATGAGCTGCCAAGGGAGGTGGTGGAGTCTCCATCTTTGGAGGTGTTTAAGGCCCGGCTGGACAAAACCATGCCTGGGATGGTTTAGTGGGAGTGGTCCTGCCTCTGGCAGGGGGTTGGACTAGATGACCTATGAGGTCCCTTCCAACCCTAGGGTTCTATGATTCTAAGAAGCTAAAAAATTACTTACAAAAAAAAGGATACAGCACAGACATCACACACAGCTGTAATCATCGTCTAAGAGGGCAGCACTGTATTTATATGTAGCAGCCTATATAGACCTACCTGGTAACCTTATCTAACCAAAGCCAAACTAAAAATTGTCACAAAGTCAAAGGAAAAGGCAAAAGAACAGGTAAAAAAGAAAATGAAAAGGCAATATTTCACAAAATTAAAAAATGGCAGAATAAATGGCCACACTGAGGAATTAACGGCTGACCCCAAGGGAAAAGTTCCTACTATTGTGCTGTCCGTGGCTTGCTCCTGCTTTTTTAGCATGTCAGTGTGAAGGTGATGGCAGATAATGATGAAATCTGCAGTTCAGACGAAGCACAGATCCTAATGATAGTTTGCCTTGATGAGCCAAGAGTGAAAAGTGCTTAGGCTTCCATCCCTACTAGACGGGAACAATTTCTGTATTTTTATATATTTTCATTTCTGTCCACCAAATTGAGGATGGGACCCCTTATTGCTTGGGGCCCTAGGTGGCTGCCTGCTTTGCCTACCCCAAAAGCCGCCACTGCTTTTTGCGAGCCCTGCTCAGCCCATGTGGCTGGGCTGAGCAGGGAGGGAGCTCTAACTCTCGCTCTCCCAGATTCTCACGGCACACTTTGGGTGTTGCCGTGGCACACCAGTGTGCTGCAGCACACTGGTTGGGAACCACTGGAGTAGGGCCACTCAGTATGTTGCAGAAACTGGCCCAAAAGGCTCTGGTAATACTCAGTTTAACTATGTAATTGCTAGCAAGAAGCAACAAAGGTGCCTTTTTGTGTTTAGGAGTCTCGGTAGGTTTTGACTGTCTGAATGATACAGGTGCATTATAAGTGCAGCGATGATGTTCATAAGTAAGAGACAATTTTGTTTTCTTTTTAAAATGGAAATTGAGGAGGAGGGTAAGAGGTTTTGCTTCAAAACACATAAACTGGAGTCACGTTTACATGACTGAAATAGCTAGATGCTTTATTTAAGCAGTAGCATTAGGCAAAAAAGCTGTGTGCCATTTAAGAAGTGTATTAATTGCTGTGGAATGCTGACTTGAATTTTTAAATTTTGTTGGCAAATGAGGCATGAAATATAGTGTTACAAATGTGTTGTCCAAAGGATCTGTAATGGCAACATTTAATTATTCTGGTACAGTGCTCCAAAAGGTTTCTGAAGTTTCAGACACAGACTACAAATCCATTTGCTTGCCAAAGGTGAACATAGTTACTTGCTTGTGCACACTGACATTTTGGAAGAACATGGAGCATGTTGGAGGGGAGTTGGTGGGCAGAAATGAAATGACTGCCTTTTACAGAGGAATCTACGTATTGTATAAATTGAGAGGGTATCTCTCATAACTGACAAATCAAACATCTACAACATTGTTAGATTGCATGTGTACATGACAGAGAGAGAATTATAACGTTTGAAATGGTGTTTAAATATGATCAGTTGTTGCTGATGCTGACCAATTCAAATAGGCAGTTGTCTGCATAGAATTAGCAGCTGTCCACTCAGAGTTAGTGCGTGCATTCTTCTGTTGGTGACTCCCTGGATCATCTGCTCTTTTGAAAGCTTATTGGGATAAACTGCTTCAGAGAAACCTCAGCTGAGATGGACAGTGGCCTAGCAGACTAGGGCCTCAGTGCTGCCTCCTGCAAGAGCATAAAATCTTACTTCTCTTGGCATTAGTTCTTTAATTTAAACTTAGATCTGGGGCCTAATTTGAATCAGCAAGTTTCTTTCCACACTGTGCACAAGCTGTAGGTGTGACACCTACTGTGCTTGCAAGTTCCAGGGGGTAGCCCTGTTCGACTGTGCTGGGACTTCCTAGTGGGATAAGCAAAGATCCGATGTGTATTCCCCATATAGATGTCACCCCACTTGTGCATAAATGCACCATTCTCTTGTCTCAGCAGAGAGTCCATCGGTCTGGAATCTGGGCGGGCTGCTCCTAGTTGCCTTGTTGAAGGTTGCTCCCCTCTCCTGGTTTTTAAGATTTTGTCAGTTAGCTTTGCCCTCCTACCTGCAGTCATTTCTCTCACTCTGGTCTGCTACTTCATGTTGAGACAGGGGCTCTACTGAAGCACTCCTGGGACTAAGACAAAGGCAGTGGGATTAAATTGGATCTTATGTCACTGAAAAGCAGGCCTGATCCATTCTGTGACTACCCCATCCTACTTAACCCTGGACACCCCATCGTCTCAGCTGCTGGCACTCTTACAGAGGGCTTATCTGGCTACGTAGACTCTCTCCTCAAACCCTATGTTATCAGCATTCCTAGCTATCTTCAAGAATCCATGGACTTCCTGAGGAAAAAGTCCAATTGATTGGTGAACTTCCAGAAAACACCATCCTGGTCACTATGGTCGTAGAAGCTCTTTACACCAACATCCCACATAAGGATGGATTACACACTATTAGAAAAATGATCCCAGATGATGCCACAGCACATCTTGAGGCTGAACTTTGGACTTACCCACAACCATTTTAGATTTGTGCATAATTTATACCCGCAAGTGAGTGGCACTGCTTATGGGTACTAGCATGGCCCCACAATATTGCCAACATTTTTATGGCTGATTTAGAACAGTTTCCTTAAGTCTCAAAGCACCTCTTCTCTAATTATGCTACACTGATGACATCTTCATCGTCTGGACCCATGGGAGGGATGCCCTTGAAGATTTCCAGAGATTTCAACGATTTCCACTTCACTATTAAACTTAGCCTGGAATGCTCCTCACAGGAGATCCATGTTCTGGATGCTACAGTGCATATTAGTGATGGACACAAACACCACCCTATATTGAAAACCTTCTGATAGGTATAGTTACCTCCATCCCTCAAGCTTTCATCCAAGACATACCACATGATTCATTGTCCACACTCAAGCTCTAAGATCTAACCATATTTGCTCTGATCTCTCAGACAAAAACAGACACCTTCAGGATCTCTACTGAGCATTCTTAAAGGTACAGTACCCACTTGTGGATGTGAAGAAACAGATTGATGGGTACCTGGCAGTCAACTACTACAAGAAAAGCCCAAGAAAGAAAACAGAACACCGCTGGTCATCACCTACAGCCCCCAAATCAGACCTCTACAGCAGTGGTTTTCGAACTTTTTTCTTTGGGCCCCAGTTGAAAAAAGTCATTTATGCCCATGACCCAGCAGTTACATTTTTGAGCAATGCACTCCAGTCTTTTGGCAGTGGCAGCAAGGGGTGCCAGGACTCAGTTCTTGAGGGTCTGTGACCCAGTGCTGGGTCCTAACCCTGACTTTTGACAACCACTGCTCTACAGCGCATCCTCTGGGATTTGCAGCCTATTCTACAAGACAATACCTCATTCTCTTAAGTCTTGTGAGACAGACCTCTCCTTGCTTAAAGACAGCCCCCCTTAACTTAAGCAGATACTCACCAGCAACTACAGACCTAACAAAAGAATCATTAAAGCAAGCACACAACCCTGCAACAAACCACATTGCCAACTTTGCTCACATATCTGCACAAAAGACACCATCTCAGGACCCAACCAAGGGCTCATTCACCTGCTCATCCACCAATGTGATTTATGCCATCATGTGCCAGAAATGCCCCCACATGTTATACATTGGACAAACAGGACAGTCTCTGAGCAAGAGAATAAATCACAAGATTCAAAAACCAATAGGGAACACTTCAATCTCCCTGCTCATTCCATTGATGATTTCAAACAAATGGAAGACAAATTGAAGCTTCAAAGAGAAACTACAAAACTGAAATTTATGTGCAGATTTGACATTGTTGCCTCAGGGCTAAATAGGTACTATGGATTTTTCTTCTCTCATAACAGCAGGTAGCTTGACCTCACTTCCCTCTATCTGCTGTTCCCCACTTTTTAGATCTTAACAGCTGCTTTGATTTGCTGTAACAGTCTGACCTCATCCTATGACTTAACACTTCCCTGCATTTATTTTCATCCCATTCTGTAAATTCCCTGTCTTCAAAGTATCTGATGAAATGGAATTTTCTCCCTCCAAAGCTCATGTGATAAATAAATTTTTGTTAGTCTTTAAAAGTACTACAGGCCTTCTTGCTTGCCCTCCTGCTTAGCGTATCTCATAGGGCCTGAGAGGGAGAGGTGACCTCAAATCAAACGCTAAACTAAGACAACTGCAGAGAGGCACAGAGCTGGAGGAAAATGAAGGCAGCTAAAGAGATCAAGTGTTTCTAGTTGCCAAGTGTGGGAATCTGGCAGTGTCCAGTCACCTGCTGTGTCGGCCTCCACCGCAGGGGTGAGTAGGAAGAGGGGCAGCAGTGCTGGAGCCTACAGGAGCATTCAGGAATGTCACTGGTGGAAAGACATATCGCTGGTAGCTTCCCCATTGTGCCCCAGTCACACAAACACCAACCCTTGGAACATGGCTCTCCCGCTCTGACCCTGCCTCAATCACTGCCCCCGATCCACCTCCGGAGCACAGCTGTCCCTCAGATGTCCTGCACCAGTCACCCCATTTCACCCTTAGATCCCTGCTTGGGTGGCAGGGAGAAGGAGATAGAGAGAACAGCAAATGCTGATGGAATGGTGGGAAGAGGTGCAAGGGGTGAGGCTATGAATGGACAGGGCCTTGGGGAAGAGGCAGAGTAGTCAAGTGTCTGGTTTTCAGAGGTTGGGAAGTTGGCCACCCTAGCTCTCCTACAAACTATATTGCCCTAAGTGGATCTTCTTAAATCCATGTTTCAAGAAAGACACTATATGGAAGGCAACCTGTTAGTTTGCCAGTTGTCTTCATTACATCTGGCTACAGGCCAGGCAGAAAGACTGGCCAATATGAGAAGCGCTCATCAGGATGGAAACCTGAATCAAGGCACTGTTTGGGGTAGGTGCCTGAAAGCCCCTGTTTTGCTATGACTCCAGCATTTCCCCATTACTCTCTGAAAGGATGAGTGTGTCTTCCTCTTCCTCCTCCTGAATGAGCTAGGGCTATGGTTCCTAACCTTTTTGGCTCAAGGGCCACAAACATGTTTTTTAAAACCCTGAAGGGACACCAGTCTATTTAATTAAAATTGAATTAAAATGTAATTAATTGAATGCAAATTAAAATTTCAATTTGCATAATTAACACTTAATTTAAAGTCTTTAAGAGCGGGGGTCTGCACGAATACCCAAGCCCAGAGGAAAGGTGAGCCTAGCTCCTAGCTGCACACCAGGACCTAGCAGGAGGTGAGTGCACCTCTCCACAGCACAGAGCTGCTCCACGGGGACCCCCTAACCCTCACCTTGTCCCAGCCCTGGGTGCTGGCTCCACCCACTTGCCTTGGCCCATGTCTGGCTGCCTGACCTGCCCTGGTCCTGCGCCACTGCAGACTGGGGCTCTGTTGAGTGGTGGGGTTCCTGGGCAGTGGTTGGCTCTTCTCTAGCAGTGGTTGCTGAGGCTCCTCTGGTGGGGTGCTGGGCAGCCCAGCCACAGTCACTGCCAGCAGCAGTTAATTAAGTGGCAGGACCCGGGGCAGGAAATAGGTAGGTGACCACAGCCCCACTGCTGGGTCCCAGCTAGCAGTAGTGCAAGCCACTTTAAAAAGCCCTGCTGACCAGGGCTTGGGAACCCTTGAGCTAGAGAGTTATAGAAAACTGAAGGAAAGTGCTTTGCTCCCTTTGGACTCAGAGGACATAAAGCAGGCCACAGGTGTGAGGTCTGAGATCATGCTTACTCTTAGAGTTCAGCACTCCCTCCTCTACAAGTCTCTGGTGGCTGGGAGTTTTTCATCTCCTGAACAGAATCCATGGTGAACTTACCAAGTGCACAAGCTGCAGAAAGTGTCATTGGCCCTCACAATCTCCAGCTCATTCAGAAGCATTGGCATCATAGACACCCAAGCAGGATGCTTCCAGGAGCAAGAAACTAGCATGAGAAGCCATGATGATCAAGGTCTGGCTTGACTGCTACTTACTGTCTCTTGGGACCCCACTGGGCCAGCAGGCTCAATCCTCAAGTAGACAACCTGAATGAAAAGCATTCCCAGAGGAATGGGAGGTGAACTGAGAAATGTTACATCCACTGTACAAGTGTTAAAGCAACTTATCGTATCTGTTTGTGGCAGCTAAGAATACCAAGTTCTCTGGCTTTCTAATAATTTTGAAATGGCCCTTGTGACCACTGTGTTCCTTATTCCATGAGCAATTTTTCCATCATGGTAGCTTGTACAGTTGTCAGCTGAGATCAGGATGCCTTTGTAATGGGTACTTTACAAACCCAGGGCATGTCCCTACCAAACAAGAGAGAGAGAATGTGTATTGTGAGCCCAAAGAAATTCAGGGCAAAAGTGATGACTTTTTTTTCAAGCTAAGATGCTCCAATGCTAGAACAAATAATGCTAGTTCTGCCTTTCTGCAGACTTTTTATGTCTATTTGCAAATGATCACCTGTATTTTGTATTTAAAAATAGTCTTCAGTCTGCGCTGGCCCATTCCCAAGGTGCCAGCTTTCTTGCAAGTGCTATAATGACCTATCTGTGCAGGTAATGTGGAAGATGGTTTCAATTGACTGCCTGGTTTGATTTCCTGAGAATGTCCTGCTTTTACCTGATGAGGAGTCTATAGATCTGATTCTCATCTACCTTATACCACCACTAATCAGGCCTGGCTCTGTTGAAGCTAATGGAGTAACATCTTTATACGTGAAGACAGTCAGGCCCAAACAAAGTGGTATTTGTGTTTTTCAGAGAGATAATCAGGATAAACTTTTGTCCTATTTCAGCAAAACAAATTACTCTTGTGGCACTTTTAAAGACTGACAAATTTATTTATTGCATGAACTTTTGTGTGAGAAAATGTCACTTCATCAGACGCTTTGAAGACAGGGGAACCTACAGAATGGGAGTAAAATATAGGTCATGAGATAGATAAATTTGTTAGTCTTTAAAAGTGCCACAGGACTCATTGTTTCATCGAACTAGACTGAGGGCTACCCCTTTGGAATTTGTCCTATTCAAATTTCATGATATTCAGTCCTGTTTCAATCCCTTTCTGCCTGCCTAGTTTAAAAGACATTAAAGAGTTTGACTGCCCAGCTTAAAACAGACTTCAACAGCTGCTGCACTTTTATTTAACATTATTGGTAGCCATGCCCAGTAATGTAATTCATGATATTCAGTGCAACTGCTTAGTAAAAGTGAACTGATTTTTATTTGAATGTACATGAGAGGTGTTACATGCATAAAAAGCAGATACTGTACCTATCTTTTTATGACTCCTGCGCACGTGTGCATTCTCTCTCTCTGGTTTTTAAATGGAACAGCAGCTGCTCCCCACCCCCATTATTTTATGATCAGTTTGCTCCTTGCTGGCAGAAAGATGACAGTTCTGAAATGGGAAGGGGGTTGGAGGACAAAGTGTGCGCTAACAGAGATAGCAGCATTTGGTGCCTGCAGCCATGTCTTGTTTTAAATGAAATCTATTCATTGGTGCTGGAACAAAATTATCATATTGCCCTTGGCTAATATTCAGAAGGTTAGAATTTTCTTTCAGTATCCATATAAGTGCAGATATGCGTACTGTGTAATGCAGGGGAGGGCAAAATATGGTCTGTGCGCTGGATTCGATCCACCTGAGGACTCTGGCTGGCTTTGCACTGCTCCAGGCCCAGCTGGCTCTCCCTCCTTCTCCCCCAACCCCTGGGGCTGACTTGTCCCCCCCTTTGACTCCAGGGCCAGTTCTCTGCTGCCCTCCCAGCCCAACTGCAAGTATTATTGCCCATCCTGACGTTATGGGATGAAAAATGTGCATTACAACTTGAGATATTGGAAACATAAGGACCTGAGCCTAACACCATTTAAAAAAAAAAAAAAGGCAATCTTTCATTGACTTCTTAGCACCTGTTTCAAAAGCATTACATTTTGGTGGATTGGGGACGAGGAGAGAATTTGCTTCCAAGTAGGGAAATACAACATTTTCTAGTCTGGTAGTGGGGTCTTGTCTCACTCTATAGCTTATCCCTGTGGAACCCCACTAAAAACATATACATTCAATGATGGTTTTCTATTTACAGTTACATTTTGAGAACAATCAATTAGCCAGTTTTATAAGCTATTTAACAGGTCCCCTCTTGATTTTATAGCTTCCCTTGTTTTATTTTTAAATTAAAATGTCATGTAGTACCAAGTCATATGTTTTGTAGAAGTCTAAGTATATCACATCAACATTTTCATCTTTATCAATGGAACTTGTAATCTTGTTTAAAAAAATAAGAGATCAAGTTAGTTCACCAGGATCTATTTTCCTATAAACCCATGTTGATTGGCATTTAGTTTGTTACTATCCTTTAACTGTTTTCTAACTGAGTCCTGTATCAGCTGCTCCATTGTCATACTTGGGATTGATGCAAGGCTGACCTATACTTACATGGGTCATCCTATTAGCCCTTTTTAAGGCATTTAGCACAACATAAGTTTTCTTCCAGTCTTCTGGAGCATCCCTCTTGTTCCAGGACTTACCAGTACCAAAACTAAATATTAATGGTCCACAAGTTTCTTAGCCTGCTCTTTTAAAACTCTCGTATACAAATTCTCTGGACCTGTTGATTTTTAAAACTGTCTGACTTTTAATAGCTGCTATTTTAACTTCCTCTTGAGATATTAGTGGAAAATAAAGTGTTATCAACTTTCTTAAATATGGGATAGAATCATAGAATCCTAGGGTTGGAAGGGACCTCATAGGTCATCTAGTCCAACTCCCTGCCAGAGGCAGGACCACTCCCACTAAACCATCCCAGGCATGGTTTTGTCCAGCCAGGCCTTAAACACCTCCAAAGATGGAGACTCCACCACCTCCCTTGGCAGCTCATTCCAAGGCTTCACCACTCGCCTAGTAAAGTTTTTTCTAATATCCAGCCTCGACCTCCCTAACCACAACTTGAGACCATTACTCCTTGTTCTGTCCTCTGTTACTACCAAGAACAGTCAAGCTCCATCTTCCTTAGAGCATCCCTTCAAGTAGTTGAAGGTTGCTATCAAATCCCCCCTCAATCTTCTCTTCTGCAGACTAAATAAGCCTAATGCTTTCAGTCTGTCTTCATAGGGCTTGTGCTCCAACCCTTTAATCATTTTGGTTGCCCTCCTCTGAACTCTCTCTAGACTTCCATAGATTATTCCAAATAAGATCTCACCAGTGCCTTGTATAATGTCAATCACGCTTCCCTGTGTCTACTGGAAATATCTTAATGATGCTTTCTAGGATTGCATTACCCTTTTTTTTTTTTTTTTTTTTTGACCACATCATGTTGGTGACTCATGTGATCAGTCAATACACCTAGGTCTTTCTCCTCTTCATTTTTTATTCCCCCTGCAACATACTGATTTGCTGTCAGAGACCGGCTTCTGGGTTAGATGGATCACTTGTCTGACCCAGCATGGCCATTCCTGTGGTTCTTGCATTTTCTGATTTACTATTCAGTTTCCTACTATTGGTATGCAGGCAGTTAAAGAACTTCTTCTTATTATATCCTTTGGGTTTCTTACTTAATTTTGTTGTCTGTGTCTTGATTTTTTGTGCAGAGAGCTCATGTCTTCATTCTCTTCATCTTTCTCTTTTAGTATTAGTTTGGTGTCCTCTTGATGACACTATCCAGCCTGTCCCTGAAAAGATGGAGCCCCTTCTGCTGAGGTAGAGGTCATTCTAACTATGAAGCCCCTTCTTCTCAGTGTTCTGCAGAACCAGAGCCTTCCACCCTACACCACTTACCTAGCCAGCAGTTTGTTTCCAGAATCTTCAATTTCCCTTTGCTTATGGGACAGGAAAACTCTCCAAAAAGCACCTTCCTGAAAAAAATCACAGCAAAGAATACTACTTACGAGACAATGTTTCCAAGTTCCTAACTGGGCCCTGTGAGTTTAAAAAAAAAAAAAAAGCCCCCCCCCATGTTACTGTGCTGTAGCTTTCTGTAGGACAGGCACATTAGTCACTTAGTTAAAATGCAATACTGTAAGTATTTTATTTCTATTGCTTTGCTATTCATAGACTATTATGAATGTATGGTTAAAGCTGCAGTGTAAACTTGAGGAGAAGGATGGATAATTATTGATGAATACTGATTTTTCTCCCACTAAAACTGATGCAATGAATAAATTTTAGTTTTTAAGTACCAGAGGACTCCTTGTTTGTTTGCTAATAGGCCTGGTCTTGTTCCATTGGAGTCACTGGAAGTCGATGGCGTTTTGCAGCTTAGTTCAAGAAAGTGCTGCATGTGTTGGTGAACTTCTTCCTCTTTGCTTTCATTTTCTTTTCTTCCTTGTGACAACTTACAGCTTGAGGTTGCTGCTGTTTCCCATTTCTGTGCGTCTTTCACTTACCAATTTCCCATCCAAAATAGGAAACAAACTGACACCCTCCAGTGCTGTTCTCCCCAACCTCCAGAAGAAGATTCGGAAGCAGCAGGGGTAGTTGACAAATAACATTCCTACCCCAAAATAAAACCCTGTGGCAGCTGTTGAATCATAGTACTGGAAGGGACCTCCAGAGGTCATCTAGTCCAGTCCTCTGCTCTTATGATGGGACCATTCATTATCATTCTAGACCATCCTAGACAGATATTTGTGTAACCTGATCTTAAAAATCTCCAGTGACAGAGATTCTGCAGCTTGACTGTTACTTATTTCACCTTCTTATCTTCTAGATGTTCGTAAATAGATTGCTTAATTATTTGTTCCATTATCTTTCCAGATACTGTAGTAAGTATCTGTAAATTCCTGGATTGTCTTTTTTTCCCTTTTTATAGATTTGTACTATATTTGCCTGCTTCCAGTCCCCTGGAATCTCTCCTGTGTTCCATGACTTTCTGAAGTCAATGGGAAATGACTCGGATATTTCCTCACCTCCTTGTCTACTCTGAGACAGTTATTTCATCAAGTCCTGGTGACTTAGATATCTAATTTGTCTAATTTTTAACTCATTCCGTATTTTAGCCTCACGTCCTGCCTCATTTTGACGACGGATGCTTTATTGGATGCCTGCTATACTGAATGTATTAGTCAGTGGTAAATAGAAAACGTTTGACTCTATAGGTCACCATTATTAGGGTGAAGGAGCAGTGTTTAGCACTATTGCTCCCTGCTCTGACAGGCAGCTCATGTCTCAACATTGTGTGAGCACAAACTTTGTCCTTCCTGTTGGCTTCTGTGTTAGTGAGAATCTGTTCAGTTTGATCGCCCAGATAGGAATGAACTGTCTAACCCTATCGTCTAACTTCTGAGATGCCAGACTGTGGTGATGGGAGCGAGGACAAGCCTATGCTTCTTTTTCCAAGTCTCTCGTTTTTTTGTTTCTTCTCCTTTCTGCCCAGTCGTAGTGCTTACATCTGCTCTTATGCATATTTTCTTCAAAGCAGCAACATGAATCAGTAGTTCTTAGGCATTGTCTTTGTAATGGGAAGGGGGGAAATTGACTGGCAGAGCTATTCCAGTACAAGAATAACTGCATTATGTTGATGCTCTTTTGGAATAACAGCAATTTTATTCTGGAATAATTATCCTGCTTTGTGAGTGAAGTAATTATTCTGTAATAAAGTCAGGCTTTTTTAGAGTAATGTCAAAATAGGTGGAGCTAGTCTATCATAGTTATCGTGGAATATCTTAATCTAGGATTGGGCATTTCACCAGTCCAAATATAATTGGTCAACTGATCGGTTAAATATTGTCAAAAATGGTCCAGTAGTTGGAAGCAGCAACTTCTCAGAACAGTGACTTATGAGTAAGGTTTTATGGTTTCTAGTAGGTTTAGTCTTAGAAACTTATGCCTAATTTTTTTTTTTTTTTTTAAAGTTACTTAACTTAGTTGTTTCAATTGGTCTTGCATAATTTTACGCTTAAAAAATGTGACCATGATGCAATCAGAATGTTAAACTGCTGTTTACATCTGAGCATTCTTGCTGTAATATTTGACAGTATTTAATCATGGTCAAATAACAGGCTGTCATTTGAGTGGTCAACTGAGATTATTTGACTGGCCCCTAGTAATTTTTCAGAGTTCTGAATAAACAATTAAAACCAACCAAAGTCTTGTTAACGTAATTCTTCTTCAGTTTAGAAAAATCTATTGGCAGCAACAAGATCCGTAGATTGGGTTCACGTTTAGATAGTTACTGTGGCAATTATAAGGGCTAGAAACAGAAACTTTGTTAATAAATTAAAGTTTCAGTTTTGCAGAAACTTGTAGCAAATAGAAAGCTTTTCTCTGTGAGTTTGAAAACTCAAGTCATGAGTTTCTGCAGAACAGAAACTTGAAATGGTGTTTTCTAACTCTGTTTTGAGGAAGGATGCTGAGATCCTCTCTCATTATCCATGGGAGTCATATAGATTAATATTTCTGAGGTGTCCCTTTTTTAAAAAACAAAAGATTAGAGTTGCAGTAAAGGAGTTCTTCCAATGAGGTGGTGAGGGTAGGAGGAAAATGTATAGAGTTGAAAAGTAAAGCAAGAGGAGAGGGAGAAGGGACTGAATCATTAAATGTGGGTGTCTCTTGTCTCACATACCAAATGTTCTCAGACCTTCATCTTGCATGGCAGCAACTTGTGAGTCTATTTTTTTTTCTTAGCGACTAGTACCAGGAAAATCTGCATACTGAAGAGAAGTGCCATGGATTCTAAATGACAACGTTTTAAAGCGATGGATAAAGTTCACATGAACAACTTCAAAACGCTATCTGTTGTAGTTGGACGGGGAAAAAGGAAGCGCGTTAGAGTAATTCTGCTTCACTGCTGCAGATGATTACATCCATACTTATGTATGTTATGTGCAGTTACACTCCAAAAATAAAGCCCTGGCAATTTAAGTTGTTTGCTTTAATTAAAGAATAAGAGCAGCACTTTTGTTACCAAGTACATAATTGTTTGATTCAAAATTCTTTACTAAATCCTTTACACAGGTATTGTAGGTGTCACACACCAGACTTGTGAAGATGCTTTCTGAACCATGCCAACAAAAAAGTTGCACCAACCTTCTTGGAGGATAGGCCCAGCTATACCTGTTTCAGATTATATATGACAAAATAGTGGCATTTGCTGATTTTGCAAGTATTTTTTATGTTGCTTTCAAAATGTAGTTGCTAAAGCCATATTTTGACTTGAAAGTTGTCTCCTATATAGGTCAGATTTTCAGCTGTTACCTGATCGTCGGCTATGTGCAAATGAGAAGAGAGAATGGGAAGGAACCACTTGTGATCCCCTAATTTTGAAGCTGTTTCTCCTCCGCCAGAAATAGTTATATACACTGAGCTTAAGTAGAGTATGGTACTGCTCTGTTTATATGCTGCTTCTCCCCAATAACAAAAGTCCTCTGGCACCTAAAAGGCTAACAAATTTCTTTTGGTATAAGCTTCTGTGTGCTGCAACCTACTTAATCAGATTCAATTTCTGTGGGCTACAGTCCACTTCAGCAGAGTCTCTCCAACACAATCCCCTGGCATGGGGTAGAGTGTGAGGACAGTGCAATCATGTGTTCACATTTTTTTGATATTTGGGCACTTCACTGTAACATTGTTCTCATGATGTTTGCATAGACTATCATGTGCATGATCATCATCATCATCATATATTTGTTTTGGCCTGTCTAGAATGTTTTCTAGTGTTAAGCACAACCCCAGTGCTATGTTTGCATGTATGCACTGGATTGCTCACTGTATTTCTTAATATTTTAGAATTAGGAGACATAAAATTGTTCCTTAAGTTCAGGGGAACATATGAAGTCAAAACTGGTTGCTTTGTGGCAGATTTTTGGGTTGGATGCAAAGACGGGAAGTAATGTTCATTAGCACTCAAGATAACTAATATATATATGCTGCACACACAAAGTAGCTCGTTAGGGAGTGTACTGTACTGTGCATGAACACAGATCAGGTAGTTTTGTATGGGAACGCTATAGTGCAAACGAAGAGCCCCGTACTCACACTCACTAAATTGGAGGAGACTATTATCACAACAAAACAACCACAAGTGTGTAGCAAGTTTACTGTGTGCTTGCGACCTCTCAGGAAGTGTGGTTTATCTTCTATAACCGCATGACTGCGAATGATTAAAACATGTAAACAAGAGAGGAAACACGCCTTTGGCTTAGTATTCATTTCTGAACAGTACTTATTTTCTGAGTGTAATGAAAGCTTTTGAAAAGGTTCTGGTGTACTGTAATCTGCACTATCCAACCTGCTCTTGTGCTCCAGCACTGTGCTGCTTCAATAAAACAGCATGAAATGAGCTTCATTAACCAGTTTCATTAAGAAGGTGATGCTCTGGCTCCCGGCCTCCCTCACTTGATCCTTTTACTTGCTTGATTTTTGGAGAGAGAAGCAGGTTTTCTTGGTGAGAACTGGCTTTCACTTGTGCATACAAAACTCTATTGGCAAAAATATTTTTAGACCAGATCCTTGGAAGGTGTAAATTGGCATAGCTTCAGTGACTGGAGCTATGCTGACTTACGCCAGCTGAAGATTTGGCACTGCATGTGTGCTGTGAATGTTACTAAAAACACTGTTTGTTTGCAGAAGTGTGCATCAAATAGCATGGTAGAATCTATAGATTTGGTTGGGAGCAGCGGTTTTGTTTACAATGTGGTAAAAATCATGTGTCTCCCACTTACGTTCCTTTTCTGGCCAAAAACAGCCACAATTTGTTGGGTTGTCCTGTCCCCAGAAGGGAACAGATGCTAAGTAAGAAGTGAACTAACTATTCTAGAGAGAGATCATGACACTGCACAGAGCCAAAAAGAGGTGAGGGGGAGGAATATTTACAGGAGAGAATTGAAGAGCAGAACTCAGTTTCCAATGCCTTGCAGCACAATTAACCACAGTGTGTTCAGTCTCATTGTAAGATGTGTGGATCCTGTATCTGACTTCAGTATATAGTATTCATCACTTCTTAGGGGGATGGAGATCCCCACTCTTCTCTGTGAAAGGGGCACCTAGGGTGTCCCCCTTTTGAAAATACAGTGTGATCCCATTTCTCTTAGTTTTCATTCTTTCCTCTTCCATTAGTGTTTATGTGGTTAAATCATTGGCCAGTGGGCCACTTTCTTCCCAGGCATGAACAAAGCTCAAGTAGTTTTGTATAGGAGCGCTACAGTGCAAACGAAGGGCCCTGTACTCACACTTGCTAAATTGGAGGAGACTATTATCACAATAAAACAACCACAAGCGTGTAACAAGTTTACTGTGTGCTTGTGACCTTTCAGGAAGTGTGTGTTTATGTGGTTAAATCATTGGCCGGTGGGCCACTTTCTTCCCAGGCTGAGCTCCGAATTGGAGCTCTTTGCTAGCATGTCTTTGCTATTTGGGATGTTACAATCTCTGTAAAACTTGGTGACTGATGTCTCTTAGTCAAGGAGAAATCTCAGTTCTTTTTTTTACCAACTGAAGGGGACTAAATGCTATTAGATTTCCTGATTTTAATTCATTTGTGCCCCCTATAAACTTGTGATTTTATAAATCTAGGCAGCAAGGATTTTTGACAGTGATTAAGGAGAAAACTCTTCCGCAACTCTCATCTGCCAGTTAAAATCTTCCTCTATCTCCATTTTTGTATGCAGTACTGTGTAAATACAGTGTGCTCCAGTTGTGAAATCTATGAGTAGAAAAATAGGAGACCTCTTGCTGTAAGGCAGCTTCCTGTTTACAGCGCACAACTCTTTGATGACATGATTAGTGGACCCCTAAGCAGCTTGTTCATCTGAGTTTAGAATGAAGTTGGTGGAAAGGCAGAATATAATCAACCAAAGTCTGGATGAAAACAAACCATTATTTTTTTAATCGCTGTGGCAGTGGAAGGGCCATATATCAGTGGAGACAGGTAACAGAGCAGCTACAGATGAGTAGAAAAGGTTAGATTTTTCTTTAATGGTATTTTAGCTGCTTGGTGATATTTTAATGTGCTAAACTTTCACATGAGAAGGATAGAAATTGAAAAGATGACCCAAGAAAAATTTAACCATATTGTAAAACCAAACAAATTCTTCTAACTGCATGTAGGACATGCTGTCTCAGCCACTTCTTTCTACTCCCTGCATGTCCTTGCTACCCCTCAGGAGTTAAAAACAAACTGTCTGAAGAACATGTGTTGCAGTAAGGTTCTTTGTTTCAAGAACCAGTGGACTTAAATTACAACAAGGGAGGTTTAGGTTGGGCATTAGAAAAAAATTCCTAACTGTCAGGGTGATTAACAGCTGGAATAAATTGCCTAGACAGGTTGTGGAATCTCCATCATCAGAAGTTTTTAACAGCAGTTAGACAAGCATCTGTCATGTATGGTTTAAGAGGGTACTTGGTCCTGCCTAGAGTGTAGGGGACTGGGTTTGGTGGCCTCTCATGGTCCCTTCCAGTTTCTGTGATTCTGGGATGCCATAGGAGAAGTCAGTGGAGGTTGAGGGAGAGTTTTGTAGATAAAGCATAATTGCCTTCTCATTAATTATTTGGGCAAGTAGGAACAAAGAAAAATCAGAAACTTCACTGCTCTAGGTACATGGTGGCCATGTTCGGGAGATAACTGGTGGGAGAGAACTGACCAAGAAAAATGTAGGAAAGATACCCTCTCAGTGCCTTTTTATTCACTTCAATTGAGTTAGAGTAGAGAGTGATCTGGGGTAGCACTGTAACTGGGAGTTGATGACTCCTAGGTTCTCTTCTCTACTCTTGCTACATTTGTGTGTGTTCATGGGTCACTAGTGGAGACCTGTGTTTCAGGAGTATCCTAATTTTCAGTGCATCCATTTTGAGTGTTTTGTTTGAGTCATCTAGCACTTCATTTGCAGAGTTAAGTACTTAGAGCACTCCAGGATCACTGGGAGCAGTGTCTGCTGAGCACTTTCAGACCAGAAGAGTACCTTATTTTGGGCAGCTGGAGAAAAAACATCCTAAATGATAGCCTTAATTTCTCTTTGCCTTAGTTCCCCAGTCTGCAAAATGTGGACAATAATGCTGTTAATCCCAGGTTCTGGTGAGAGGCTTGTAAACCCTTTAGAGCATAGGAGTTATAGAAAGGCAAAGTGTTTATTGTTAATTTTAAAAAATTCAAATGTCTTGAGTACCAGGTGGGTTGATTAGCATGATGCACCCCCTCCCCCCAGCGGCCTCAGTCCTCAAAATTCTCCATTGCATGTATTGGTTGTGGATGACCTTGAATAAATTTTGAAGCATCAAAGATTGTGATTATAATTTTTAAAATAAGTAAATGAATACAGGAGTCTGGGCCTGATCCAAACCCTACTGACTTCTGGGTTTAGGAAATTAGATGCTTGGCATTTGTTGCATGTCCTTTGGACATTAATTGAGAAGCTGGCAGGTGTTGACCCTTCTTGGACTCCATTTTGATTAAGTAAATTAACTTTCTGAATCAGGAATCAGAAAAACTAAATAGTTGGAAGCGGTTGGATTTTTTCTTCCTCTCTTCCTTCCTATTCGTAGATCCAGTGAGTAGATAGACCACTTAGCATACAATAAAAAAGAAATGGGTAGAACATTGACACAAGTAAACCTTTGAGATGTTCTAATTATTAGGCCTTGTCTACATGCAAAAGTTGCATTAATGTAACCAAATGTATGAATTTAATCTGATGTAGGTAAAATGTTGAAAACTTCTGTGTGGATATTCCTTCCTCTGTATGAATGGGGTTTTTTGGTTTAGTTTATTGATTGGCTACAGGTTTAAATTAAACCGAAATAAACCACTTTTACACCAGAGTAAGTGTTTACAAAGGGATAGGCATCAGTTTTAATGCTGTTTAAAAACTGATAAATGTGTACAACTCTCTTTTGCAGACAAGACCTTAGACAATTTGTTCTCTGTGAGTATGTCTCTATTATAGTTAGACATCTGCAGCTGGTTCATGCTAGTAGACTCAGACAAAGGGGGATATTTAATAGTGCCTTAGATGTTCAGTCTCAAGCTGGGACCCTTCCATTTCACATGGTCCAGAGTAACAGCATCCAGCCATAACCTGAGTGTGTATACTATAATTAAACAGCCCTTCACCAGAGTCCCTTAGCTTGAATCAGCCAGGGGTTTTTAATTGCAGTGTAGACATACCTTGTGCTGCTCCCCCAACCCAAACAGGCTTTCAGTGCTGTGTCCACACTCCAGTAAGACGTGTGCAGCTGGTCTGTGTTAGCTGACTTGGGCTGCAGGGGTATACAGGTGGAGTGCAGACCAGGGTTCTACAGACTACAGTTTGCGGGCTGTATCTGGCCCAGAAAGCACTGTCATCTGGCCTGCAGGGTGCTGTGGCCAGGCTGGGGAGTTTTCAGATCACCCACCCTGAACATGCTCAGATGCGTGGCTCAGAGCAGGAGATGCCTGGCCAGGGAGTGACTTGGGGCACTCCTGCAGCTCTAGCCAGGTAGTGGGGAAGGGGCACAGGGGCAGGGCCATCCCCAGGGTAAGGCGACTGGGGAGCCACCCAGGGCCCTGCACTTTGGGGGGCCCCATGGGGCTGGTACTGCTGCCCTTCCCCCTCCCCCCCATGCTGGGGACCAGGCGAACCAGCCAAAAGGGTGGCCTGGTTCAGCGCTGCCGGTCCGCCCTGTGTGCTGCTCTGGGCTCTGTGCTGGAGGAGCGGGGAGGGGGCGGAAGGCAGCGTAGACCCGGTATTGCAACTTCCCAGCCTGGCCGTGCTGCCTCCCACCAGAGCAGCAGGGAGTGGGGTGAGGGGAGACCGGCAGCACTGAACTGGGCCACCTTTTTGGCTGGCTGACCCAGTCCCTGGCAGGGGATGGCTGGAGCAGGGGCCTGCTCCTCCTCTGGGCTAGCTGGGGGGGGGGCTGAGTGGGGCCCTGCAGAGAGTGATTTGTCCTAGGGTCAGCCCTGCCAAGGGATGTTGGGAAGCCAGCGGGGAAGGGACCCAGGGGTGTCAGGGGCTGTTAGCGGATCAGGGAAGGGGGCCGGGGAGCTTTCAAGTAGGTGGGTCAGGGGTCTGGCCCACTGGTAATTAAGTAAAAGCAGATTCAGTCCTTAGGTGGAAAAGTTTGGAGATCCCTGGCATAGACATTGGGTTCAGTCTGGAAGTCCAAAGACTGGGCTCCAGCCCTGGCCTGAATGTCTGTGTTGCAGCTGTACGGCTCTGTAGCTGAAGCCCGGTGAGCCCAAGTAAACTGACATGGGTCAGCCATGGGTGTTTTACTGTAGCATAGGCATACCTTTTAAAAATGCAGTTGTGGATCTCAGCAGGTCTGATCATCTTTTTTTGCTGCAGTCTTCAAGTCTGAGTTCTGTTGCTCCCCCAGGAGTGGGAAGAAATGCATTTTAGAGGTTTTCCAAACTCAGAAGACCTAGGATGTTTGAGATTCTATACACGGCGAAAGTCTAATGCAGTAAAACTGTGCCAAATCTAGAGAGCACCTGCTTATCCAGTGAAAGGTCATCCTGTGGTGTGAGATGGAGGAAAGGGAGCGGGGAAGAAAGAGTCCAGTGTGTGTACGTGCAAGGACTTTGAGCTGATCTTTCACTGTGGCAGGCACGAAATCAGTGCAACTCCACTGAAATCCTTGGGAGTTTTACCAGGTAAAACTGATACAACAAAGTGCAAAATGAGCCTTCTATCCTACAAACACTTATGCACTTGCTTATCTTTAAGCATACGATATGAGTAGCCCAATTAAAGTTGGCACAGTTGTCTGCAGAATCAGGGTCTAATTTTGAGGGATTGAGCCAATCCTTTTTGTCCCTCAGAGGTTCCAGCAAGGGGTTTGTAATCCTGTGAGTACAGGATTGCAGTCATAAGGCTCTGCCAGCCTTTCCTTTTCAGTACATTTCCTCTGTAAACATCATACAACTGCTGCTTGAATGAAGGTTGGCTTTAAAGGAAAAAAATACATTTGATTTGCTGTCTTTTATTTCTAAGACTGCCTTAATGCTGGTAGGTGACCTGTTAATATTCTGAAAACTGGAATTTTTTTTAAAAGGATTGATGTTTTCAACATGTCTTTTTTTTAAAAAATTCCTTCACATTAGTCCATTTTAACAGCCAAGGCAATTTTCCACTTGGTGGCTTTATGGAAATGGGCTGCAGCTCTTGCCGACCATGACCAGAACATTATAGGAAATGTATTTTCATGGAAGATTTGCTGCAATTGCCAAATGGGAAAAGAGGGAGGGGGTTTGTTCCATTAATGGACAACTGTATGTCATGATGTGAATCCCTTCTATTAAATTAAATTGGCTGCATTTCCCATCACTGCCAGCTCCTTGCTGAAGCAGATAGTCGTCACTGACAAACTGTTCCCGAACATAAAGGCCCTGTAGATTAACATGGCAATGGCAGGAGATCCTTTGCTGGAGTAGAGTGAGCAACAAATGCATTTAGATTGTTGGCTGAGATGAATTTATCAGGCACAAACAATTCAAATGTTTCTGTGGAGTGCTTTGACCAAAAACAGTGTGATGCTATCTGAATTGGGGTGACCATTTATAATATTATCTAATGTCAGTATTGCAAAATTACAATAAAATCTGGTGAGATATGCCATGTCAGATACTGTTGGAAAAGTTGTAATTTGCGAAGATTCAAAAGCACATTTACATGTATGTATCTACTGTATATTATAAGTTCAAAATATGTATGGCATACTTGTGCTGTGTTACTTGGCGACACCCTAGACAGAATAGCAGCAGCACTGAGCCTGCTTAATGGCCCATCAGGGGAATTCACGCAGGTACATGAATCCTGTGAAAGAACTCCAGGGATACACCTTATGAGTCACCAGGGCATGTAAGAACATGCCTATGGGCAAAACAAGCAAGGAGTCTGGTGGGACTTTTAAAGACTAACACATTTATTTATTGTATGGGTTTTGGTGGGAGAAAATCCCACATCATCAGATGCTTGAAGATGGGGAACTTGTAGAATGGGAGGAAAACAAATGCAGGAAAGTGTAAATCATAGGATTAGGTCATGCTCTTACAGCAAATCAGTACAGTTGTTTAGGTCCAGTGGATAACAACAGATGGGGAGGCAGGGGGAGGAAAGCAAAATCACCTGTTATAATGGGGGAGAAAAACCCATAGTTTCTATTCAGCCCTGAGTTGGTGGTGTCAAATTTGCACATGAATAGAACTCGTATTTTATTTAATAGCTAAATAAAAACACAAAATATGGCCCTGATTCTGTAAACCCTTTTGCATATGCCTAGATGTAAGCCATTGACTTAAAGTGAAGATATGCTAAGTTATGGCAGGTTCAGATACATATGTACCTGCAGACATCAAAGGAGCTTATGTACTCCAGTGCAGATCAAGGTCTAATATTCCTGCACTATAAACAGCAGTGTTCAGTGCCTCACATCTGAAAATGTGATCCTTTTGAAACTTTTCCTCCCTGTCCAAAAAATAGCACTGTATGACTATTATTCTACAGTGGTAGAATATCTCCTGCCAATCCATCAAATATGATACTGTTGTTCCAATTCCATTGTGTTTAGTGTCTATGAGACTAGGGTGGTGAGCAGCAAGAGGGTGCAGAGACGGAAAAAAGCAAACAAATTGCCCCATCTCCCCCTCAAAAAACCCAGGTTCCTATCCTGAAAAAAAGTCCCTCAGCATAGATTAATTCCCATACAGCATTCCATTGATTTCAGTAAAAACAATGAGAGCCCTGTGGCACTTTAAAGACTAGCAAATTTCTTTGGACATAAGTTTTCATGGGATGCGATCCATTTTGCCAGTGGGCTGCAGCACATGAAAGCTTATACCTGAAGAAATGTTAGTCTTTAAAGTGCCACAGGACTCTCATTTAATGCTATAGACTAACATAGCTACCCCTCTGAAAATTGATTTCAGCTGGCCAAAAGCTGCTATAATTTAGTTTTTCTGCAACTTGACTTCAAGCCTCTGCTTTCAGGAGTTTAAAGCTGAACTGTACAGATCTACATTGCCCTGACATTGGCCATCTGCACAGTCTCTCTCAAAATTTTTTAGCTGTCAGCAAATTTTACTTGGAATTAAGTAGGGAAAAAGAGAGGTGAAATTTTCAGATGCATTTAGAGTTTATCTAGTGTTGATGTCACTGAAGTTTCTGAGTTTTGGGACTCTCGCTGAGAATGTTTAAATATTTATTGTGGTTTTTTAATGATTTTTTGGAGTTCAGCTTAGAAAAGTGACATCTAAGGGAGAGAAATGCCAGCAGTCTGTAAAAGTTTTTTGAAACCAAAGTCACCCAATGAAATTAGTAAGTAGGAAGTTTAATAAAAACAGTTTTTTTTTCACATGCACGAGTAGCTTGTGGAATTCATTACCAAAAGATGTTGCGATGTCAGAAAGTGTAGCTGAGTTCAAAAAATAACTGGATAAGTTCATGGGGGATAGGCCCTGAATGGCTATTAGCCAAAATGGTCAGGGATGTAATCCTATGCATGGGGTGGGTGACCCTAAGCCTCTGATTGCCAGCCACCAGGAGAGGAAGAATGGATTGGCCTGTTCTATATAGTTCCCTTGAAGTGCTGATATCGACCACTGTTGAAGACAGGATGCTTAGAACCACGATTTGACCCAGCCTGGTAGCTTCTGTAGTCTTAGAGTTGGGGGGGTGGGGACGCAGAGGTATTTGTTTTAATTTCCTTCTAAAAGCCAGCCTGTTAGTTCTTAATGGAACCTAAGTAATGCTGGTAACTAGCTGAGAACAGGAGAGGGGAACGAGAATGACTGAGTAATACTAATTTAATACAATTAGCTCTGAATGTACCATAGATGCAACTCTTGACAAGTTGCCAAACTATTTCACTCAGAAAAGTCTTTCTCTCTCATTATGAGTCCCTTAATTCTTCACTGTCTACACTAGAGGAAGAAGACTGCACTAGCTCAGTTTGCTTAGCAAATGGAAAAAGTAGGACAATCAATTAAAGGTGCATCCTTTGGGATGAATGGCTGCATCATTTTTGATTGTGTGTGTATATACGACTAATGGAGGTAGTATATCTGCTAAGGTATTTAGTTGTGTCTAAACCCTATTTGTTTTTTTAATCGTACTTCTTGCAGCATCTTCATAATGATACAAACTGGTACTGCTTGCTTTTTCCTGGGCATCTCATATTTTAACGAGAGATGACTCATGGTGTATACATTACAATAAAATTAGAAGGCTATGTGGGTCACTCTGGCCCAGGGCATAGGATACCTGGCTGGCCTGAGAGGAAGTGGGTTCTGTTCTGGCTGGGTGACTTCGGACAAATCACTTCGTCCTTTAACTGCATTTCTAAAATGGTGCCGATGATACTTAAACTTCATTTCTAAAGCTTGGTGATTTGAGCATGAGAAGTGCTATATCTGGAAGTGACATTTTATATGGCACTTTCAGCAGGTTTCAACACCTGACCTTCATCTTGGAATGCCCAGATTTGTGGTCAACTCCTGACACTTTTGAAGTCTGGCAAATTTCAATTGATGTCAGTGGAACCAGGATTTAGAAGCTTTTTTTGATAGTTAATCTCCTGAAGGGGTGTTGTGAGAGTGTCTTTTCCAGTGGCATAAAAACAAACTGAGAAATCCCTCGGTCCCTTAAGGATTATGTATTTAGTAAATATTTGCAGTGACCATCACTACCAGGTGTGTGTTATGTGATTTCTCACAATGGTTTGGCCTTCTTTTATTGACAGGTAGCCACCCTCCTCCTTATGGATAGTTAGAATCTAAGCCACTTGCTTTAAAACCAGGAACTCAATAAAGCAATCATTTGAGAGAGAGTGAAATTGTGCAATCATTTTATAAATCACCTTCACATTGATGAGTGTGTCCGTCTGACTGAAGAAGCCAGTTTGCTGGATTGAGTACGACAGAGCTGCATGTAACCCAGAGAGAGAGTCATCAAACAAACTCAGCAGACCTGCTGTTTTTTTTTTGAGACTTTAGTATGAATATTGCCAGAGTCATTAAATATTGACTAGGGCAGGAAAAAATACAGGCATTTGTTAAAAGATCTGCTTTTCTCTGCAAGGTGGCTATTAAACACCTGTTAAATGTCACCTTCTTAAAATTACGTTTCAGCACAATTGCATCATAATACTTTATTGTGCATTGTCAGGCAACTACAGCTTTCTTGTAATCCTGCTCTGCTGCCATTGAAAGGGAAAGAATGTTCTATCTTAGAAGATTAAAATGATATATTCCTCCATCCTGTGATAGACAAGCCCGTTTTCCTCTAAACATCTTAACTATATGTAGTCAATGCCCAACTCTGAGTAACTCTGTCAAAGGTATTGGTAAGTGAGTAATATTCACCAGATATTTGAGATGGTGATCAGAATGACAGGAACGATATACTTCCAGCCAGTAACTTATTCAGCAGGCAGTCTTTATACATGTGCACACACGTTTTGTGGGAGAAAGTCTTGCAACCTGTGTTCTGGGAATAAATAGCCTGGAAACTGAGTAAATCTCAAACAATATAATAGAAGCAGGGCTGTAACGGGCTTTGCCTCAGGCACCAATTTAAAAGGGTGCTGCAGGGAAGCAATCCCTGCTGCCGACCCTGGATGTGGCAGGGAAGCGATCCCTCCTGCCAGGTCTGGCTGTGGTGGGGAAGTGATCGCCCCTACCAGTTCTGGCTGCAGCAGGGTGAAGCGATCCCACGGCTGGAGCCGGCAGGAGGGATCGCTTCCTTCTGTGGCCAGAGCTGGCAGCGGGGGATTCCTTCTCCCTATTGTGGCAGCGTAGGGACCCCCATTGCCAGCTCTGGCCACAGCAGGGAAGCGATCCCTGCTGCCGGCTCCGGCGGGGGATCGCTTCCCCCTGCTGCAACCAGAGGCAGCAGGGGTGATCGTTTCCCTCTGCCACGGCCAGAGGTGGTGGTGGGGGGGAGACCCTTCCACCTGTGGAGGAGGAGTAGGGACCCCCGTTGCCAGCTCTGGACACCAGGGGGGTCATGACCCCTCTCCCCATCACTGTCTAGATGGCCCTGGATTGGGGCCTTGGGTGGGGGGGGGAGCTCTAGTTATGGCCCTTAATAGAAGTTACTCTCATAGGTAGCATTTGTGCCCACATTTTAAGATTGCCCCACTGTAAAGAAACCAGGGATATACAGACAAATGGAATAGAACTCTACCATGTATCCTGAAGTGTCCTGGCTATTGTTTGTACTAGTTATTTACTGTACAGTATTGTTGCCTTGTCTTACTGTCACATTTATTCACTCCACCTGCCATGTAGGTGGGGCATCTAACTGTAGAACATGGACCTACCATGCTTTGTTGATAGGCTGGCTAACACAACTTTACATTGAGTCTTTTTCTGTGGGTTGGGCATTGCTTTCTTTGGACCTGCCCACTTGAGGGGGAAATAAAAGTAAGCTGTAATAGAAAAGTTACTGAGTTGAGCTTCCTTTTTATCACAATGTGTCAAAAAGAAGGCAAGCTATAAAAGAGACCTTCATTGATTCAGAAAAATCCCTGCTTGCTCCTTACCTCTTAAATTATAAGAAATAATTCAACAAGTAGATTCTTCAGGTATAAAATTACCAGCCCTTGTGTTTGGTAACTGTCTGGTGTGAAAGGAATCATGACTTCAAACACACTTGAAGTGGTTTGTGAAAGATCAATAATTGGTCTGACTTGTGTACAGAGAGTCTGTGTGGAGCTATTAGTGGGCATGGCTGTATTTTACCCTGAACGAGTCTGGTTGATTTCGTGTTTTGCGATTAACTCTGTTGATAAGGTAACTTGGTAAGGCCACTGAGAAGAGGTGGTTGTATAGAGGAATTCTTTCATGCTGGTGGTCTTTGAAATCTTAACAGCTACAAAATTCCATTGTTTACAGCAGGGATCTCAAAATCAAATCATCACAAGGACCACGCGAGGACTAGTATGTTAGCTCGAGGGCTGCACCACTGAAATCTTTTAATACAACAGTATTGCAGATATCAATAATGATAGTGTCATTGCAGGCTGCAGGAAATAACTTTAGGGGCCGCATGCAGCCTGTGGACAGCTATTTTGAGACCCTTGGTTTACAGTGGTGCTGTCCAGTCCTTTTTCAGCTAACAGGCGTCTAGAGATGAGTCTTTGCAAAGTTTATGAATTCTCGTGCAATAAAGCAAACCAAAAAAATCTCTAGTAGGAGAGATGATGACACTTTTTGGGGTTAAGTGTTAGATGATCCTGGAAAATAAAGCCAAGGAATAATTGTGTGGTATTGGGCAGGTATGTGCTCAGATCTGTCAGATGCTAAATTGAATTGAGTGCACCAAAAAGGCTGATTGCCTTTAGCCTCATTGGTCCTTTGCATGGTCACAGATGGTCTTGAATTATTTGTTGTATAGGAGGAGAGATGCATTGCACTTCCCTGAAACTGTTGAATGTCAGTGGAAGCTAGGTTTAAGTGGGGCCATTTTAAAGGTTGGTTGTTTTTCCCCTTCCTCATAGTAACTGTGTTTTTGTGGTGGGTACATGTGTTGGCAGCTGAAACAGATGCTGTTCCTCTTGCTTGGACTTCGTAGGAAATCCATGGTTTGTTATCTCAGGGAGGGAATGATGTTTGGCAAAAGAGCTGGATGCAACTTGATGAGTCATAAAATTCAGCCTTCCTCTGTCATTAGAAAGGGATTAAACTGATCAGTTGCAGATCAATATTGTTGTTGATCAGCCTCGTCATTGGTAAAGGCAAGTAGAAGGATGAATATATTTTGCTTCGGATGCTTGAACGGAAAAGGGCTAGTTCCTCATCTGGTGTAAAATGGAGCAGTTCCAGTGCCATGAACAGCTATGCCAGTTTATACCATCTCAGAATCAAGCCCACACATTATATACGCAAATTGTTTTACCATTGGTCTCTTCAAAAGAAACAATATTACCAAAGCAGCCTCAGTACTGGAAAGACTGAGCGTTCTTGCACTACATATTCAGTGGCTATTTTGGATGGCACTAGGAATGTTTGCTGTTACTTTATGACCTGATCCTATGTTTTACACCCCCTTGCATTTAGTTTCATTCCTTTCTGTAAGTTCACCCATCTTCGAAGCATCTGAGGAAGTGGGATCTTCTCCCACGAAAGCTCATGCAAAAAATAAATCTGTTAGTCTTAAAGTGCCACACAACTCCTTGTTGTTTTTTCATTAGGAATGTAGACTAGCATGGCTGATGATTTGAAAGCATGTGGTTATTAGTATGAGAGTAAGTGGTAGTTTTTGCTTTAATGTGCATATCTTGCAGCCCAAATATAAACAGAATGTGACAGGTTCTGTATTAGAACATTAGGTTATAGGCTGGCCCCAGTAAATAGCACTTTCAGCACTACTTAGTGGGCTGCAATTCAGCCTTTACTTATTCTGCCTACTTATGCTAATATAAACAAAATAGTGGGAAACAGCACTTGTGTATCATGCAGTTTCAGTAACTACTGCTGTTTTAAGGAAATGTCAATTATGTCTCAGTGAAGCTGCTTTGGTGCTGGGGTTGTAAGAGATGTGGCACTAAAGTCAGATTTAACAAAATCACCATCTCTTCTGTTTCAAATACTGTTTACCTTTTAGCAGTTGCAAAGGTATGAAGCCAGTACAGGTCTACTAGTGAAGAGACAGGCTTGGTCAGACAAACAAGGAGTCCTGTGGCATTTAAAGACTAACAAATTTATTTATTGCATGAGCTTTTGTGAGAGCAAATCCCACTTTATCAGACACTTAGAAAATGGGGGAACTTACAGAATGGGAGGAAATGAATGCAAAGAAATGTCAGTCGTGGGAACAGGTCACACTGTAACAGCAAATCAAAGCAGTTGTAAAGATCCAAACACTGGGGAACAGCATATAGAGGAAGATGAGGTCAAATCACCTGTTGTAGTAAGAGAAAAATCCAAAGCCCTAGTAAGCCCTGAAGCAATGCAATTAAATTTGCAAATAAATTCAATCTCAGCAGCTTCTGTTTGAAGCCTTGATCTGGTATTCATCTGTCTAGCATGGCAATTAGTAAAATCATCAATTGAGTGATCACAAAGATTGAAGTGCTGACCCACTGGTTTTAGAAAGTTATGATTTCTGATGTCAGATTTGTGCCCATTTATTTTTAAGTAGAGACTGTCCTGATAGTCCAATATATAAAGTTGTATGCGCTGTTCCCCAGTGTTTGAATCTTTACAACTGCTTTGAGTTGCTGTTACAGTGTGACCCATTTCCATGACTTGTACTTCCCTGCATTTATTTCCTCCCATTCTGTAAGTTCTCCCATCTTCAAGATGTCTGACGAAGTGCGATTTTTTTTTTCTCCTACGAAAGCTCATGCAATAAATACATTAGTTAATCTTTAAGTGCGAGGAGACTCCATGTTTGTTTTACTGAAATAGACTAACATGACTGCCCCTTTGGAACCAGGCTTGGTCAAGTTTATCATACTGGGTAAGCTGCTTTAAAGGCATTTGATTGCTGTCCAAAATACCTGTTCTACCCAGAGCCCTATCGGGGCAGTTGCAAACAAAAATTCTCATGTAGATGTCCATTTCATGGTACTGAATTCATATGCCAAGTAGGGCAGGCTCTCTCTGGAAACAGATGAGTCAGACCCTACCATTACTGTAGTGATCTCTCTGAAATGGGCACCTTCCCTTGGTGGGATAGAGAGTTATGGATGAGCTGACTGCAGCTTCTCAGAGGGAGAACTTTTTTCATCTCTTCCCTCAAACAGTAAATGCAATGAAAAGCTTCATTGGGTGGTTTTCTTCCCCCTGGCAGCAGTTGAAAGGCAATTACTTTCACTTTTTTTCTATTAGAAAAGGAAAAAAGTGTTTATCTCTTTCCCCTCCCCTCCCCTCCATTTATTGTTATTGGTTGTGAGTGAAAATGAAGGTGTTTGCTATCATTATAAAGGCCCATGCCGATCTTCCTTGGTTTAGGTCAGTGGCAAAGCTCTTTTTGTTTTCAGTGGGCACAGAGCCCTTTGCTAGGAGGGAACAGCAGACACTGTAATCAGAGTAGTCTGTTACCGTGTAAGGAATACATGCAGCCAAGGAAGTAAAAAACAATGTGGAAAAAGGGATCACAAAAGCACCCTGATATTAAGTAGTGATGCCTGGAAATAATTTTAGTGGAAAGTAACGATGATCGTTTACTTTCAAAACAGGTAGGAATCAGTGGAAAATACCATAGGCCACGGAAAAATCCTTCTCTGTGGAAAGAACAACTTCTTTTAAAATATGAAAAATAAAAAAATTGGCAAGTATCTAGAAACCTTTTGATGTGATCTGAGAAATGATACAAGTACAGCAGGATCAGCATAACATAGCTGGGAGGAGGCATGATCTATAGAACAGTTGTGCCTTGTGGAAAAATTTCCCTTCTGCTTATTTGCATGTCAAGCTCAGTAGCTGCCGAGTTGGGCAAGGCTGATTGTCTTTATGTGACCGGAATTCTACAGTAAGATCCATGTGGAGTGAGTCCCTCTGAAGTCAGCATCAGGGGCGTCGCTGGCGCCTGGCACACAGGGTGTGTGCCCCGAGTCCTGGTTCCTGTGCCTGGCACAGCCCCTGCCTTTCCTGGCCAGGGATCTAGGGCAGGCTGATGGCAGGGCCCCGAGACCAGATAGGGCCCAGGGGGTGGGGTTTGAGCCCAGTGGGCAGTGCCCAGGCATGGGCACGAGGGCAGCAGTGCTCCTGGTCAGCACAGCTCCAGGCAGGCACAGGAGGCCATACGTAGCCCAGATGCTGCAAACGTGTGTTTAACTTCACTGATACAAATAGTCCTGTTGATGTCAATGGGACTGCTCACCTTAATAAGGTTAAGATGCATCCAAGTGTCTGCAAGATTTGGGCCTGTTCCTATATACCCCTCTCACTTCTACCTCCTACCAAAAATTGTATTTTTCTTCCTCCATTGTGAATAGTAAGTGAGGCTGTCTATACGGGGGGAGTTGTTGGTAGATCTGAAAAATTCGTCAGAATTGAGCTATATGGCAGTAAGTTGAAAGAAAAGGTTAAACCATTATGAAAAAATAACTTAACCATTCTGAAAAATAACTTGGCATGCCCTGTATTCTGAAGACTAACAAATTTATTTATTGAATGAGCTTTTGTAGGAGAAAATCCCACTTCTGTAATGAGGATTGGGATATGTGGGTGTACTGGAAAGAAATTAATTGACCTGGGTCAGGGTTACAAAATTCCCCAGTCCACATGGCAAGGGTGAGCGTCCACTCCCTCCAATGGGTGCTGTTATGATTTCCTTGAAGGTAGCCGAGAGTCTTGTGCCTTCCAAGCCACGAAGTAGCCAACTATTGAGCAGTTTAGGGTTCCCTGCTGCTTGATTCATTACACTGAGGTGTCTGCACTCCTTTGCAAGGGGGAATGCAGTGGGTCTCTGCCTACCTCATTTCTGGAACATAAGGGAAGGTTGGGAGTTCCTGCTGCCTATTCCTGCTGACTCCGGGACCCTCAGATTAAGGAGAATTTCTGGATCCTGAACTCTCATCTTTCAGATTAGAGGGCTTGGTCGGCCACAGCGTGTTATTCCAGATTTGGGATGTTATTTACAAGCCCTGTAGGTTTTATTTATGTAGGTAAGTTGTGTGCTTGATTTGGGCTGTGTTTTTGCCAGCACACAGTGGAATAAATCTGATTCTGATCTGAATGCATTTTGTTGCTGTTGTATACAGAATTTGTCTCTTCTTAGATGCTGGAAAGCCCCTAACATGAGGAGATTAGACTGTTACCCAGCTCTTTGTTCTTGAATGTTTGTGTATAGAATTTGTACAGATGGAAAAGACCTATTTGATCAGACAGTTAAGACCTCTGCCAACATAGGATTGTTCCCTAAAGTATGTTTCCTAGTGGTTAATCCAGACTTTTTCTTAAATTGTAGATCATTGTTTTTCAACCAGAGTGCCATGGCACACTGGTGTGTCGTGAGAACTGTCACAGCATGCTGTGAAATTTTGTACAAAGGGTAATGAAAATCAGTGTAAAACAAACATTGTTTCATCTTAAACAGTGTTCTATCTAATCAAAATTACAACTCATAAAACCAGTGAAAATTAATTATCAAATTATAAGTTAGGTAGTGGTTTTTTGATTCTAAAATGTGAATGTTCTGTATACAGATAGCCAAAGGGTAAAATTGAGATGACATATACTTTTTTTCAGTGGATTTGAAACATTAACACATTTGAGCATTCTTTAGCTTGTTATATGCACTGTCTTGCAAACCCCTCAAGTAAGACCACAACTGTAGTAAATGTAAATAAATGACATTTTTTAGTAACGATTTCAGCTGAAAAAGTGAGTGTGCTGTGGAATTTTCTGTCACTGAAATTTGCCCTGTTACTGACAAAGCTGGGAGCCACTGTCCTAGATTATCCCAGAAGCTCATATGTGATCAGGAGTTTGCTTCCTCGTATTCTTTCTAAATTTCTCTTTAATTCTACCCTGTTCATTGTGGTTACATCCTCATGTATCGCACTGCACAGTTCTCCCCACAATGTTTGGCTCATTCCATCTCCTCTTCCTTCCATCACTGCAACTGTGGGGAAGAGAGGAACCTTTGTCAATCCACGTAATGGCTATTGGTATTGTGGACTAATCTAGAAAGGAAGGGTGGTACCAGGGAAGAGAACAATTGGCATCTTCCCAGTGGTGGAGACAGAAGTGATACTCTGTGCCACATAGTTCTTTCCCATCTCTCGTGGTGGTAGGCCACCTTTGACATGGGAGTACAGTGGCTACCTAGAACTTAAAGCCCTCAAATTGATGGTTGTGTTCCTTTTGAAGCAGTGGTTTTCAACCTTTTGAGAGTCATGACACTCCTGGTAGCATGTTGTGACCCTACAGGAAACACCAGCCCACCCACCCCAGGCTGAAGCTAGCTATTTCCCTGACTCTCCATGACACGCAGCTGCAGGGTGGCATAGTATTGTGTCCCAGTACAGTGGCTGAGAACAACTGCATTAGAGAAAAACATACCCATTACATTTGACAACCCACATAAGTTTATCTTTACCTGACAAGTTTACAGTATCCTGTGTCGAAGAGTATCTCTGATTGGCTACCCAGCCTGTGGTCTTGTTCCACAAACCTGGTTTGGTTCTGGTTGGATCAAGATTTGGCTGGAGGAATTCAGAAAGCAAATTGGGTTGCTGGGCAGTTTTGTTTGGCTGGAATACTTTTGTGTCTTACAGCACTTTTGTCCTTCTGCTAGTATGGGAGAGGAATGAGCTGTAAGCTTTGTCCTTGACTTGGAGAAGCAAGGAGTGGCACTGAATATTTGACTTTGCTGTTTACAGGAAAGTTTCTGAAACAGAATGGATCTTTAGCTCTTAGATTCATGCTTCTGTGATGTTCCAATGAAATCATCCAGCCCTGACATCTTTAATTGAATTTACAGGCCAGGAAAAAGATGTGTATTGTCCAATTATTGCATTAAATCTGTAATGCTAACATGATCCATGCTGAAGTCTTTGCTTTGTTTCTTTGACTTCTTTTCAGTTTAATTATGCGTTTTCATGCTGCTTGCAGAATGAGATAATACCAGAGTGAGTTAGTCCTTACTTCCAAGGATGAGCTTTTCTTCATGGTATGGAGAACAAGGCAGTAAGGACCAGGGGAATCAGGAAATGTTAAGCACACCAATCAATTTTTTCTTCCCAGGATGATTTTCATGTAACAGTGAGCTGAGAGCTGAACTTCTAGGATTAAAAATCACATCTTGTCTCAGAGGCGGGGGATTTGAGGGTTTTTTTAATGGGAAAATTCTGCCCCTCACTGAGGCCCCCTGTGCTATGGAACTGGTGCAATTCTGCTGCTCTAGGAGAGCATGTGGGTGTTGCTTAAGCCATGGTGCAGGCCATGTGCAGCTGGGGATTGTAAGGAGACTTGGAAGAAGCAGTGGAACAGGGCTGCTAGTACAGATCTAGGGATTCATGTTGCATGGGAGCTATTGCTGACTTCAGGCTGCCACCACAGTTGCAGAGTGATTCCTGAGCTACTCTGTTGGCTTGGTAGGAAGGATTCCTCCCTTCTGGTGCTCTTTGGAGACCATAAGTTCCGAGCCCATAACTTGGACTGTGGGCTTAGTGCTGATCACAGGTGCCACACTGATTGAAATAATCTTCCTATCCACAGAGCCAGGGCATCAGCAAAGCAAGCTTCCCCAGCAAAGCTTTGGAGGGAACATTTTGTATAAAGGAGAGGATTTCCTTATTTTCCCATTCAGTCTCTAGTGCCTCTAGTCATTTGGGGGTCCTTTTGTCATTTGGGTTGCTTTTGTAGAAGGTGTAGGCTGAGCCCACAAATTAAGTATTGTTGCTAGTGACTACTATGGAATGGGAGAAATGTTTGCAACAAAAATACCCAGTTTTGTGCGGCAGTCCCCTTGCTGTGGCACAGAAAAGCTGGATTTGTGCTGTATTCCCTTGGATTTGCGCTTTCTTGTTCTCAACCTGCACTAGAAATGAGCAGAACCAAATCCGTGAGCTCACTGGTTCCTGGCAAACTGTTGTTGACATAGCCAGGAGTTTTGTCTACCTTTCCAACTTTCTTATTATCTCCCTTTGCAATAGCAGTCAAGTACCATGATGGTGACTGTCATTCCTGGAAATACTGCTTTTTTTTTTTCTTTTGTATGTCTTCTCATGTGATTTGAAATTGATTTACACTGGCCAGTGTGTTATCTTTGCTTCCTCCCCCGCCTGTAATGTATCCATAAGCTCCCAAGGTAGATTTGTTATTGCACACAACATGATCATTAGCACAGCAGGTGAAATTAGATAGTGATTTTTCACAGTGTGTAACATAAAGGGGCTGATGAACAACATCCCAAAGCTGCCAGTGCACCAGAAAGAAAATTGACATCCGGAATAGTGTTTAAGTCTGCATGCTATCAGGTAGATGGCAAATCTGCCTACAACAGTCTCACTGTTCCAGGCAAAAAAAAAAAAAAAAAAAAAAAAGGGTAGGTTGGTTTTTACAGAGCTCTTTCTTTAAACGGAACTTGTATATAATATTGCATATATTCTTTTTACATTTGCAAACAGAGAGTCACATTCTTACTGATCACTGTATTCCATGGCTTTGTGTTCAGCATATTTAAGTGTAAAAAAATTGGCTGAAGTCCTGTTATGAAACCAGACATTTTTCTTACTGACCTTATAAACTCTTTCTGACCTTCCTTTGCAAAGCCCTGAGGTGTCTGGCACTTGAGAGGCATTTATTTCAAATGTAATATTTTAGCTTTTATCCATCCTGGCATGTTTTTAAAAAGTGCCTTTTCATCTTCAATGTCCCAGCTCTGCTGGGATTACTGTCTTGGTGTACATACTGCCCATTCCACTGCTAAAGGAGAGCAGGAAAGATCAATGGTCCTGTAAAAGAATAATTAGTCATCTTTTCCCTGTTACCTTAAATTGAATTTTCATTCTGTGCCTATTGACTTTTAACAGTTTATTGAGAGAGAGATTTGAGAGAGTCTGACTCTTGTCAGACAGGGTGATCAGTCAATTGCTAATGGACCTGTGATGCTCCACAGCAGCTATCTGATAGATTTTCTGTTGTTTCATCCCTGTTGATCAGATAAAATCTTTTTTGGTGGCTGAGCTAAAGCTTGGCCATCAAGATCCTGGTGTATTCTCACATAAGCTATTCATTCCCATGTCCTGGGAAACCTGCTGCCCACCTGTCCTTCAGACTAGCACTTCAAGAGCACAGTGATCTGCACATTGAAATCCTCTCTAATTACTTATACAGTAGTCAGAGGTCAGGAACCAGTAGGGTGCATTTCCTCACCCTGTTGCCCCAGCGTGCCTCAGCCCACAGCTGAGAGGAATGTTGTGGGTATTACAATCCACTTCACTGCCAGTCTTCACCATAGACATGACTGCATTTTCAGTGGCAGTTGAAAGGATTCATGCTTATTCCTTCCTATTTAGGACTCAAAGGCTATGTCTACATTACAAAGCTTAGTTAGGACTTCCTCAGTCTGAATTAAGCAGTTCCCGTTAGTTTGAAGTAACCACGCATCCTAGTTCAAACTAACTTTTTATTTTGAACTAGTAAGCGTAGCTACTTCAAACTAATGACTTAGTTCGAACTTTTTTACTTCAAACTAGCCATTAGTCTGTGTCTACGTCGCACTAGTTTGAACTTAAAGTTTGAACTATGCACGTAGTCTGGACTAACTAGCTAAACTTATTAGTTCAGACTTAGCCTTGCTTACAGTTCAAACTAAGAAATTTCTGAGTTCAAACAAGGCAAAGCCTAGTGTAGACATAGCCAAAGATTTGCTCTTGCAGACCCTTGCTTCTGTTCCAAGTCCTGTTGGCATCAAAACTCCATTTAGCAGTACAGGTTCATGTAGGCACAACTTTGTGCAGTGTCAGGCCTATAATTTGTAAAGCATTTTGAGTTCCTGAAATGTGTCAGATACCATATACCCGCCCCACCCCAAAAGGTCCATCACCAATGGACATGATTAACAAAGAAATTTCCAGGGGGGTAGCCTTGTTAGTCTGTGTACAGCAAAAGCAGCGAGAGTCCTGGGGCACCTTATAGAGCAGGTGTGGCCAAACTGTGGCTCGGGAGCCACATGTGGCTTTTGAATGAAAAATTGTGGCTCCTGGAAGAACATCAGCAAATCAATTTAGGAAAGCAGGCCCAACGTGCGAGTTCAGGAGGGGGTTGGGACAGTGGGGAGAAGCGCGGCATGGTCGGGGATAAGTGCGGCATAGTTGGGATTTTAAAAAACTTGCCGCTAGCCTGCAGTCTTCTACATCGAGCAACAGCTAAGTTTTTACTGTATAGGCCTAATTTGCATGGTAACCTTAAGTAATTATTAGACTCTGACATTGGTAGGATCAATATTTGTCCTCTTTTTACGATAAAACTAAAGTGTGCAATGAATTTTAAACTTAATAGTTTTGGAGTAGGTAAAAGTATATGGCTATATGCCTCAGTGTGGCTCTTGAAGGTTTAATCAACTTGTATGGCTCTTTAGTTCAGTAAGTTTGGCCACCCCTGTTATAGAGTAACAGATTTCTTCAAGCATAAGCTTTTGTGGGCTCCAACCCACTTTGTGGGGTTGCATCTGATGAAATGGGTCGACGCCCACAAAAGCTTATGCCTGAAGAAATCTATTAACAGAGAAGTTACTGTCAGTTATAGACTCCTAGACTCTAAGGTCAGAAGAGACCAGTATGGTCATCTAGTCTAACCTCCTGCAGGCTGGAGAACCTCAAAAAAACAAGGAGTTGTGTGGCACTTACCTAACACAGCAATTTCTTTGGGGAAACTCACCCACCTATTCCAGCAATAAGTCTCTGACTGGGTTAAAGTCCTCAAATCATGATTTAAAGACTTTAAGATACAGAGAATTCACCAGCAGGTGAGCAGAGGAAGGTGCAGTCAACGGCAAAAGCCAAGCAAAAAGGGAGTGGTTAGTAATGCCTCTCAAAAGTAGGACTCTGAAAATAAGATGATGTATTTAAGAAGGTTGTAGGTATAATTATTTTGTTTGTGTTTCTTTAAAATATTGAGAGAGGAAAATGGGTTTTCCTTGTTTTTCTGAGTTGCGCACATTTTTCTTTCAAACCTCAATTTTTTCATTGGGGAATGAAGGTTTTCAGATGGGTTATGAAACACTGCATTCCATTTGGGTTTTTTGGTGCTCTTTAGATGTGCCTGTGAATGCAGGTTTTGCGTATTAATTAACTGATGCCTATTTTTCACATATTCGTGAAATGGAGCAAATGTGATTTTTTTTAAAAAAAAAAAAAAAGAGAGAGAGAGAAATCTTAATTTCCAGATACCTGTAACGTAAGAGAGGAAAAATGCTATTTTTCCAAGTAATGTTTCTGGTTACCTCTATAAGGAGAGCTGTGTTCCCTCTAAGCTCTGTGTGCATGCATCTGTGCGTGCATGCACATTCATATGTGCACAGGTTGTGAAACCCGTGCACGCAACAAAATAAAACACGCACACAAAAAAATCAAACAGTGCTAATATTTTTTAATTTCTACTCGTAAATGGGAAATGGATTATAATCTGATTCATCAGATGTTTGACTACACTCACTGGAGCATGCACAAATTTGGACACTGGTTCTGAAAATTTTCACAAGTTTTTTGAGCACACAGCCTATGAAAAATTAGAGGGAACGTTGATTAGGGGAGCAAACTTAATCTAAACAAAAATAATAGAATCATTAAAAGACTGAAGATTGTCAAGTGAAGCATTAATGAGAGGAAATTAGAGTTAAGTTTACTTACCTACTTTTACTTCTGCTTCCTGTGTGATCGTGTATGAAGACCATCACAATTCACACACAGATAGTACTCTTTTTTTCTAATCTGCTCTATGGTAGATTCCTAAAACACTAATCCCCCTATTTTCACCTAGCCTGAGACTGAGTTCCACCAAACCTAACTGCTTATTCTCTGTGGACCTGATCCAGCTCCTGATAAAGTCCATGGTTTTAATTATTGATTTTTATGGTGCAGGATCAGGCCATGAATTAGTGAAACGGTGGACCAGCAGGAAAGCATTTGAGAACCAAGCTACTCTGAGTTACAATATTGAGAAGTGTGTTGATGTGGTCGTTCTCTTAGCTAACACTGGAGAGTTGGAGAACCACTGCTGTAGGTGAGGGAACAAACTTCCCCTGTTAGGGTCCAGTCTCATTACAGCTTTGGCCGCAGGGAAGAAATGGGGACCAAAATGCTCCTTAAGGTGATAGTTGTAACCCAGCGTGCTTCCACTGTACAAAGAAGGGGCAGGCAGCCTCAGTACTGTCAAGATATTTTTAAAACTGTACTACTACACAACTGTGCACAGAAGGGCTGTTGGGAATTGAGATTGAACAAATTTGAACGCTCCTAGCCCTGGAATGTTGAAGGCTTTTATTACCACCCACTCTTCTGAAGAATGAAGTTTGCAAGTGGGCTTGCTTGAGATACTTGAGATGCTGCCTCTTTGGAGAGCTCTATCTCCCACTTGCCCTGTGGCTGAGCTTTTTCTTTCTATTGTTGTTTGAGATAATGGTTTGAATAGATAAATAAGGAACATAATTCTCCTTCACTAAAGTATTTGGTGGAGGAGGTGGAGACTTCTTTTCACAGTACTGTTACTTTTAAAAGCAGGAAAATCACTGAAATCTGATGGAGACGTTTTTATGCAATGTTCAGTACCCATGACTGATCCTGTTAATTTGGGGATTGTGATATTGTTTAAACATCTGGTCTGGAATTCTTTGTGTTAACAGAAATCCATTATCCTTCCGTGGTTAAAAAGCTGAGGATTCCCCTGCTATCTTCTAGCACTGCTGATTGAGTGTGTTACCTAAGGGGAACATACCAAAGAAGTCACTGTAAAGGAACCTGATCTAAGGGAAATGTGCTATGGTGCGGCAAGGGGAGCAGAGATAGTCACTAAGGATTAGAAATCTGAATGCTAGAATGAAGTTACTCCTAATCCGCCTCTTCTCCCCTCTCACATTTTGAATTTTTCTTCTCTTAAAGCCATTCAGACAATTTAGTTTTATGCATCAGAGAGTATGTGATATGGGTTCATCATGAAATATGGACTCTGTGGGTCCTTGCTTAACCGCATATTATGAAGCCTTTTGGCAACCAAATGCTGAGAAAGAATAAAGTTGGTTTTGTAACCAACTATCATCTTTCCTAATTGTTTGGGGTCCTTTTTGGCTGTTTAAAGTTTTGCTGATGCCTCAAGAGAAAATGCTGAAAAACATTCCAGTCAGAGATAATTGTGTGTAGTTTTATAATTTCTTTCCTTTCTTTGTGTGTCTACACCTCCTTTTTAAAGTTGTTGGATATATTTCTGAAGGTCATCCTCTGTTTCTGATTTTACAGCTGCCATGTTCGTGATTATGATAGTGGCCCAAAAGAGAATGACCTTATGTGGGGGGAAAATCTGCAAGGAGCAACCTGTTTCCATAAAAACATTCTTGATGATTAAAAAAAAAAAAAAAAAAGTGAGCAGGCAAAGCTACAAATCAAAGAAGTGTCAAAAGAACTGTCTGTTCTTTAAGATGTCAATTGTCCTGTTCCAAAGGGGTAGCCTTGTTATTCTAGTTCAGCAAAACAAACCAGGAGTCCGATGACGCTTTTAAAAACTAACAAATTCATTTGTCATGTGAGCGTTAGTGGGAGAAAATCACACTTTGGAGCCATGCAATACACAAACTGTTCTGTACAGCTTGACCCTTCAAAAAATCATTGCTGCACAAGTGAGTGGAGAGAGAATTGTAGTGTGAAACTCCTATACTGTGCTTTTACAGTTCATGACTATGGCCTGGTTTTCACAAACTACTTTAACATGGATTCACATGTTTAACATTTTGTTTTGAGAAGCTACACATCCTTCTGTTTGAGAAAATACAGGTGGTTTGGTACATAAAGCTGGTTGTGAGGAAGTCTGGATTTGGTTCCCAGCTGTGCCCATGTTTAGTCTCAAATTTCCAAGAAATGGATCCCTAAAAGTCAAGAACTGTAAAATTCTGCTTAAACAACTAAAGAAGTGGTCTTATTTTTGAGAACTCCTGAGCACTAGTATATCTCATCCTAGTCAGTGGTATTTGGCATCTTTGAAACTCAAGCCACTTGTCTTAGGTGCCTTTATTAATAAATAAGTAAAAAGAGGAAAAAAGCTTTGTTCCTGAGTCTTTGCTGGGTGTGCTCCAAGTCTGGGAACTGGTTGTTTATATAGATCTGTTTGTTGTAGCACAGTAGATATGGAAACTCAAAAGCATTTACATGCTAATACTGAAAGCTCAGTCCTGATCTGCGAGATGATGGCTGTTATGCCAGAAATCTGAATTTGTAAAAGCCGGTGTGAGCAACTCTACCAGCTCCAGACCCGTGTGCTCTTGTCCTTAGCTATGTAGATGAGGTAGTCTAAGGACCTCATCCAAAGCCCATTGAAGTCAATGGGAATTATTCCATTAACTTCAGTGGACTTTGAGGCGCAGAGTAAGGCTATTCCACAACTGGTAGTATGATTTTAGCATAAGACAGGTGGTCAACTGTGTGTATTGCTGATAACCAGAGCCCCAAGCATGCATGGGGACTAACATCTAATGACCCCCCCCTCCGTTAATAACCTGTCAAGTTCCACAGGGGCAGCTCTAGTTCAGCAAAAGAAGCAAGGAATCTGGTGGCACTTCTATTAAAAAAAAACAAAACAAAACAAAAAACCAGCAGATATATGTATCACATGAACCTTCGTGGAAGAAAGTCCCACTTCATCAGATGCTTTGAAGATGGGAGAACTTGCAGAATGGGATGAAAATAAATGCAAGGGAGTGTAAGACATGGTGATTTTCTAATACTGTATGACCTGATCCCATGTCTTACATTTCCTTGCATTTATTTTCATCCGATTCTGTAAGTTCTCCCATCTTCAAAGCATCATCTGAAGTAAGATTTTTCTCCCATGAAAGCTCATGTGATAAATAAATCTGTTAGTCTTTAAGTGCCACAAGACTCCTTGCTTCTTTAATAACCTAGTGACTGTCTGTTTTGAGATCATCTCAGCTATGTGTGCTGAAATCATACCTCCAGTTGCAGTGCAGACAATACCGTATGTGTGGGGGGAAACAGTCTTTTATTTTTTTTTCCTACTGGATTGCTTGTTTGTTTATTTATATAGAAACTTTGTGACCTCTTCAGTTGTATCCTGGAGTGCTCCACTCTAGGATTCATCAAGTCCTGCATCCTTGATTGGAGATCTTTACAGCAGTACTCATCTGTATAGCACATGCGCAGCCCTTGACTCACAGCAGTGGTGGTGGGGTTTTCTGGCATGTGCACAACCCCACCCTCTCAGTTCCTTCTCAGCTGTCCACAGTCCAAAATGGAGCAAGATCAGCAACTACAGTTTTTCACCTTTCAACGGGGATAGCCATGTTTTTAGTCTAGTTCTGCAAAACATGCAAGGAGTCTTGTGGCACTTTTAAAGACTAACATTTATTTTTCACATAATTTTAAGGACTAACAAAATTTTCACAAGAAACAAAAACGAACAAACCTGTTAATGTCTCTCTCTTTTCCCTGGTAGAAAAGATTAGAATAAGAAGACATGCCAGGTTCACTAGGATTTAAAAGGAGCACCTCATATAGTGATGGCATCCCAGTGTCAGATGGCTATTCCAATGTGTATGCTACGTGGGTGAAACATGTTTGCCAAGAAGTATACTCATTGTAAGAATTTTGGGCAGAGCCAGAAGAGATGAGGATTTTGAGTTTGAAGCTCATGCTGACGTAGAAGTCCCTCAGACTCGCATCTGACCTAGGACCAGACAAGCCACCTTAACCCCCCCCCCCCCCCCCCCCCCCAAAAGAGCCTCAATGCCTGCAGTCACTAATACTCCAAAAGAAAATGCATTCACTGAAAGGGTTTTGGACAGTTCTTTCACCTACTGCCAAAGAGGTAATAGGTTCCTCTGATACGACATGAACTGTGGCACTCAGGGATTTGAAATGTCTGGGTGCAGAGTCAAGAGATGAAGAAAAACAGTCCTTCAGCACTAAAGGAGGATGCTCTGCAGAGGTCATTGGACCAGTGATCAACAGCACGAACAAAAAGCATAGTACTCGTAAAGGTCGCAGGATGCATGTTGGCACTGGAATCAGCAATGGTGCCAACAAATGTCACAATACCAGTGACAGGACTAACAATGGTGTTGACTAGAAATGCGGCACTGGCATCAGTATTTTTCTTAAAGAAAAACACCACCACTGTCAGCAAATGGAGACTATAGTGGTCATCTCAGCAGTCACCCACAATAAAGATAGTGGAATCACCATTTCATTTTGTACACAATGAAGCATTCTGCTCATCACCAGCTTCAGAAGACGCACAGGTAGGAGACATGAATGTGAAGCAAGAAACTTCCCATCCATACATGACTCCTTTATCGTCCCTGGATGAAGCTGTAATCCCCCCACACCTGTGGCAATAGATGACTCCAAACAATTGCATGAGTTCTTCAAGAGATCTGCAGAAAATCTAGAAATTCTTACTGAGGTAAGTACAGATCACATCATAAAATACTGAAAATCTTTCATACTGCAACATCATCTAAAATTTTGCTTCTTATGGATGAAGCACAGATGGAGCCACCTAATACCATGTGGCAAACACTAGCCACCATCCCACCTACCAATGAAAAAAACAAAGTATTATTGCCAAGGGGATGAAATTCCCTTTTACCCATCCATCTTCAAATTTCCAAGGCATTGATACTGCAAGCCAGAGGGGTAAATGGACAAATTACCAGTCAACACCACATAATAAAATTTGGAAGAGACTAGATTTGTTAGGAAGAAAGGTTTATTCTTCATCCACTTTATTAATTAGAATGTCCAATTATGATCATAATATCTATGAGGAGATATCAGAATTTCACAGTAGCATCCTGAAGAGCGAGAGAGAAGTTCAAGTCCCTCATTAACAAAGGAGAACTCATAGCTAGAATACCACTACTGGCTTCATTAGATGAAACCAATACTTCAGCCGGAACAACAGCCAGAGTCAGTGTGATACGAAGAGCCACATGGCTCCACTTGAGAGGTCTTTCCAGGGTGTTAAAGACAAAAATAGAAGACTTCATTTGGCAGGGTCCAGTTTTTTGCAGAGAAGACAGTACTTCATTCTATGAAGGATTCACAGGCTGTGCTACAAACTCATAACATTTACATGCCTGTAGCAAAGAGAGAACACAGATTTCAATCTTTTGCTTGCAGATATCTTTTTTTATTCCCAGTATAGACAATATAAAATGCAACAAGAGAAACAAAGAACACAGATGTAGAAAGTCACAGGAAAAATCTCTAGCCTCTTAAACAGCATCATCCAAACTACAGTTTTAGAAGTTGTCAATAATGTGAAGAATCCCGCTCATCAAATAATGCTATCATAATTGACTCCACACCTCAAATTCTGCCTCCAAAAGTTCTATCACAATGGGTCATCATATACAATGGGGTGTTCATGATTGTTGAATCAGGATACATTATTCCATTCACATCCATTTTCCCAAAGCAGAATCCTTCCCTGTTCCTTTCAGGGATCCATCTCACATACAAATAATTCATCAAGAAGTAGACCCTCTCATACAACTAGGAGCAATATAGTGTGTGCTGTTGCAACACAGAGGGAGAGGTTTCCATTTTCATTATTTTGTGAAACGGAAAAAGGTTGGACTCCATCCTCCAATAATAACAGCATACCATAGGTCATATGGCAGTGACAACCTTCAAGGTCCCATACGCTCAACCACACCTGTGATGCCTTCAGGGGTGGCTCACCTCGATATATAGACCACACAGACACAGTTTAAACAGAATGCAAACAATGATGAACAAAGTAAAAGAAAAAGAACATGTTAGTGGGAATCCAGTCCTCACAGTGTATATCATTGATCATGAGTACCACAGGTACATTCTATTAGGAAGGTGGAAAGCACCTCTGTGACCATACAATACAGGATGGTGGTCAAAGACTGAGGCCAGACTGCATATAAATAGCCTTGTGCTCTGAGCCATTGGCAGTGTCTGCCATCACTTTCCACTGCTCACAAGAAGCAAGTCAATAAAGGTAATAACAGACAACATCTCATGTTTTATATCAACCGTCAGGGAGGATCAAGATACTATTCCCTGTGTAGTGAAGCAATGAACTTGGAAACTGGTACATGCAATACAGTATCAGCACGTCGGCAGCATATCTACCAGGAAGCCACATGAGTGCAGTTGGCGGCCAAAAGATACTTTTGGCCAGAACCGTGCATGGAAAATAAATGAGATCCTGAACAACATTTTTTTGCAACGGGATTCTCTAACTGTTCTCCTGTTGGCTGCAGAACAAAATCAGAAATGACATCAATTCTGCTCAAGAGCAGGATGGAGGCCAGGCTCAATGGGAGATGTAGTCCTACTCCACTGGAGCAAACAGCTCCTGTTTGCATTCCAGGCTGTCCTGGTTATACACAAGGTCATTCATAAAATCATTTGACAAGTGACAGTGGTAATAAGAGCAGCTGCTTAACTCAGGCAGACATAGTACTCAGACCATTTGAACTTGTCAACATACAAACCAATCATGCTACTTCTATGATGTGATCTTCTTTCCCAAAATTTTAATAAAAAATATCAGACTTCAATACATATCTATAAATAACGTTATAAACCATACGTAACTATAAATAACATTAACTGTACAATTACTTTTTATCCAAAACCGCATAATAATGGCCAAGAAGTGGCACTCCACACACTGTGTGTCAGACAAATGCCAGCTTTCTATCTACAAAGAACAAAAATGTTTAGAACAGATAAGCTCTTTGTATCAGTTGTGGAATGCATAACGGGGTGTGTTGTATCTAGCTGAAGACTACTCAAGGAGAGGAAAGAATGTGCCCAGGTTTACTATAATCAAGAGACATTATAAGCTCCTGCAGGAGCAAGTCTTTAAAAGTACCACAAAGCTCCTTGTTTATTTCACATCTATGGTGTTTATTAATAATGTTCCCACAACAGATGTGTAAGGTAGCTACATGGGCCTCCACACCTCTTTTCACAAGGCATCATGCAGTTGATCATGCAGCTAGTAGGGATTCTGTAGTAGGACTAATTGTTCTTTCATCTGCACAAACTGTGCCACCAAAAAAAGGGCACTGCCCAAATCATCGGCAGTGGAGGATCCACAGGGCCATCACTGAAAGAAGAAGAAAGGATTACTTATCTAGTGCATTGCATGATGCCACATTCCAAACGGGTAGCTGCGTTTGTCTAGTGCAACAAAGCAAACAAGGAGTCCTGTGGCACTTAAAAACTAACAAATTTATTTATCACATGAGCGTTCATGTGAGAAAATCCTACTTCATCAGACACTTTATGGATTTTTCTCCCACGAAAGATCATGTAAGTGCCACAGGACTCCTTGTTTGTTTTGCAGAACTAGGCTAATGTGGCTGCCCCTTCGGAAAGAGTCCTGTGGCCCGTTTAAAGACATTTATTTATTGTATGAGCATTTGTGGGACAAAATCTCATTTTGTCTGATGCTTGAAGTGGGATTTTTCTCCCACAAATGCTCATGCAATAAATAAATTTGTTAGTCTCTAAAAGTGCCACCAGACTCCTTATTTGTTTCGTCTGGTGCAGTAACTCAGGTTCTTCAAGAGTTATGTCCCGGTAGGTGCTCTACTGCCCCACCTCCTCCGCTCTGCTTCAGAGTTCTAGTACAGGACTCTATAGTAGAGAAGCAAATGAGGGAGTTGGGTTGCACATGCAACGGAAAAGGCACCAGTGATGCTGTGAGGCAAGACCTGTGCATCCAACCCCAAGTACTGCTGTAAAGATCTCTAATCAAAGACACCTGACTTCACAAAACCTAAAGTGGAGCACCCACATGGGAACATAATCTTAAAGAATCTCAATTACTGCATTAGGTGAGTAGTCCTTTGTTCTTTTCTTCTTTAACTCTTTAACCTAGTGGTAACCTGTCATTTTTGAACATGCAGGAGAAAAAAAGTCTGTGAAACACCCACAAATCACATGCAATTGCTCATTTTCTTTGCTCAAAGGTGTCAGTGGGGTCATTTCTGTAGAATACTTTAAAAAGAAAAGTTTACTGCAAGCTTAGCTTTATTGGAAAAAGAAAACACTTCAGAGACCAGTAGTATCCCCCTCCTTCCCCCAACTGATGATAAATCTGTAACAACCACAAGATGTTGACATAAGTTAGATAAGAGCCACTCTGTGGCCAGAGCCTGGAGTCAAAAGGAAGAGAAAATAAACTGATCCCTATAGACATGCTCACAGAAAGATGACTGAAGAGGGGAAAATAAGAAGCAGAAGCTTTTAGGGATCTTGGAGAGAAACAGCGTTATAGCTAAGGGATGTCTCAGAGAGGCTCTTAAAGTTCAGAATGGAAAAATAGCTGTGTCTCTAGCTGTGTATTCTCTAGATACCTTGAGGTGAAAAATATCTATAACAAGTAAACAGAAATGTTTAGCTAACAGAAGTAAAACTAGAAACCAAGACGAAAAAGAGCCCAAATGGTTGGTTCTGATTTTTCTGTTTTTTTTAAAATCATTGTTTCATGGGCCAGACTTGTTGAAGAACTCAGCAACTAGCAGCTCCTGTTATGAGAAGTGGCCCACGTAATTTAGTGCCACGGTGCCATCATGAAATCTGAGTTCCCCTGAAAATCTGATCATATGTTCATTGTATAGAAAATAAAATTCTTTGATACCTTTAGTTGAACTTCTGTATGTGTAGGGTTGAACATCAGCATAAATATATTTTTGCAGGATTGAGTTTAAGTTTTAAGTATTATTGCTATCCTCTTTGAGAATAGGGATGGTAATCTTTGATGAATGTTTAGAAAACGATTTAATTTCACTATAGATTCTCACATTTCTTCTGTAAAACCTACTGCAAGGATCTTTGAGTTTTACAGCAAATGTGGGAGCAGAGGCAGCCTTAGGAAATTGGGGGCTCTAGGCAAAGGCCGTTTATGGGGCCCCCTGTGGGCCCCTGCTGCCACCCTAGCCCTGCCCCGACAGTCCCAACTCCCACCAGAGGGAGCAGGGGGCCACGGACCACCAGGACCAAAAGCTTTGCCACCCGCCTGCCAGACCCGCTTCTCTCCAACAGTGACAGAGCAGCACTCCCCACCTACTCCCAGCCAGCTGCGCGTCCCCAGGGGGAAGGAGGAGAGTGGCCGGCGCAGCACTGCGGCTTGCTGGGAGTGGGGTCTCCTGGAGCAACCCACTCTGAAGAGTGCCAGCCGCTTTCAGACCTGGGGTGGCTGGGGGCAAAGTGGCTCAAACTCTTTGGAGCGGACTGCTCTAGGGGGCTCCACATCCAGCAAGCTGCAACACTGTGCCGGCCACTATCCTCTCTCCCCCTGGGGACGCGCAGCCAACTGGGAGTAGGCGGGGAGCACTGCTCTGCCACTGCTGGAGAGAGGCAGGTCTGACAGGTGGGTGGCAAAACTTTTGGACCTGGTTGTCTGCCACCCTCTGCTTCCCCACCAGAGCAGGGCTAAGTGAAAGCAGGCAGCTGCTATGGGGCCCCCTTACAGCTTGGGGCCCTAGGCCACCGCCTGTTTCGCTTACCCCAAAAGCCTCCTCTGTGTGGGAGGTGAGCGCTTGTCCTGCTCTGATGTTGAATGAAAACTGTAATCACAAGTATAAGGGAGCTGAAGAGTGGGACAAAGCCTTGATCCTACAGCTGACTGGATAGGTGGAGCTGGACCTCTGTGCTGAGCTGTGGTTAGAGCCCTGCAGATCCACGGGTATCCGCGTCCCCAGGTGTGTGTGTGTGGATAACTGCAGATCCATTGCTGTGGCTTGACCCATGGATGCGGATTCTATTTTTGTCTGCCCAGGGTGTGATCCATCGGTACAGCTGCTGCTCTGATCTGTGTTGGCAGCATGCAGGGGAAGAAGGAAGCACTCCACCCAATCTGCCAGATAATTGGAGTCTCAGTCACAGCAGGCTGGGGCTTGAAGGGTCACCACTCACTGTCAGTCAGCCAGCCAGCATGCTGGCCTTTGATTGGCTCATTCCCCATGACATCCCTGCCCACTTTTTCCTTTTCTTGTTTGCAGTTCATATGCCATCCTGCCAATCAGACTTCATTGGTGGTCAAGGATATCTGATTGAGAGCACAGTGTGAACCACAAACAAGAAAAGGAAAAAGTGGGTGGGACCCACGTGGGGAATGAGCCAATCAACTTCTAAAATACTGACTGTGAGCGCAAGGACAGTTACGATTTCGGTTACAGATATAATTAAAACATGGCATGTGGATTGCAGACTGGATAGATACTGTCATTGAGTGGATATAGATCGGATGCAAATCCATATTTTTATATCTGTGCAGGGCTCTAGCTACATATTCTGAGGGGCTCAGTGTTCTGTCTGTGAAGGTCCAGTTGGAAAATTAGAGTCTGAGTGACTAAAAGGCAGGAACACACAGAGCAAAAAACCTCAATTGCCCCTTCAGGTTCAGTAGTAACCTAGTGCAGTGGTTTTCAAACTTTGTCCTTTGGGACCCAATTGAAAAAAATTGCTTATGTCTGTGACCCAGCAATTATATCTTGGAGCAATGCATTCCAGTCTTTTGGTGGCGGCTGCAGCTGGTGCTGCAACCCAGTGCCTGAGGGTCTGTGAGCCAGAGCTGGGCCCCAACCCTAATTTTGAAAACCACTGATCGAGTATGCCTTCTCAGTTCTTTCTTTCTTCTCTGACCCAGTCAGCCTCCTGTGGGGTGGAAGAGTGTCTGAAATACAAACCTTAGTTATTATTAGACAAATGAAAAATATTAAGAAAGTGCTTGATTTGAGGGTGGAGGTATATCAATTAAAATACATTACAAAATATACTAACAGCCAGCAGAGGGCCACTTGCATTTTATGTCATCCATAACCTTTTCCTGAAAAGCCTTTAAAGCCTTTTTTGTTTGAGAATTTCCTTAGTCTACCTAACTTTGGACCCAGCTGAACTCATACTGAAATGAATGGAAAGGCTCCAGTAGCACAGTGGTGGCGTAGGTAGAAGAACCTAAATAGACAGGAGCAGGATCCAGACCCTTTATATTATGATCACTGGGGTCACTAGAGGCAAGAGCAGAAAGGGAAATACAACTATACCTATAGAGCATAACAAAGGCAGGCTGTGTGGCATGTGTGACCAGATTAATGGAAAGGGAAGGGGCTCCCAGCCTAGGGAACAAAACACTTCATAGGGGTCCCAGAAACTCCTAATATTTGGATTGGGTGTATCCCATCGAACACTCTGTGTGACATTAAGGGCACTTAAATCTTTCTTGCCCCAGTCGTCTTGCTCTATTCTCATGAACAGCAATTGTTGCTAGCCCCTCTGCTTAACATGCAGAAGGTCCTGGGTTCAGTTCCCAGGGGGTTGGACTTGATGATCTCACGAGGTCCCTTCTAACCCTATGATTCGATTCTATTCCCTCTAATTGGTTGAAGGAGTGAGCAATGGGGAAGTGAAAACAGAGAGCTTCTTGTTAAAATTCTGATCTGAGGATTCTTAGTCATGGTAGGAAAAATAAGGAAGTTAGCCACATGGGAAAATCATTGGAACACTGTTTTCAAGGTTACTGGTTTGTAACGATGTGACTGGTTTGAACCGAAGTGTGTGCGCGTGTACACATTTTTATTCTGAAAAGACTGTCTAGAGAGAGAGAGAGTAGAATTGATCAGTGTACAGGATTATTGTCTCCGTGCCAGAAAAAGCCCATGTAATGAGCTGCACGCTGGTAAATTATGTTGGAATGTCTTTAAACTGAATTTTTAGAGATTTTATTGCAAGATCTGTCTTTGCTTGCTTGCATGACAAGCACAGGAATATTTCTAACAGTAGGTGACCTACACTAATGTGCATCAGTTCTTCTGGGGTGTATGTAGTCTTGCATAATATCAGGCCAGATTTTCATAAGAATGGCCATGCTGAGTCACACCAGTGGTCCATCTAGCCCAGTCCCTTGTCTTCTGACAGTAAACCGTGCAGGGTGCTTCAGAGGGAATGAACAGAACAGTAGAGTGCTACACATCTGCGGATATCCATGGACCATTTTTGTGGATCGTGGATCAGATGTGTACAAATTTTGTATTTGTACAGGGCTCCACAGAGCAGGACAGTTACCAAGTGATCTGTCCTCTATTGTCCAGTCCAAATTTATGACAGAGGGTTAAGGACACCTAGAGCAAGCTTGTCCAACCTCTGGCCCGCCGAGGGCTTTCATACAGCCTGAGGAGTGCTGCTGCAAGAGCCTGGGGAGCTTGAGCTGGCCCAGGCCCTTTTCAGTTTCCCACCCTGCTCGCAGCACAGCCACAGGGAGGTCTGGCATGGCCAGAAAGCTGTTCAGAGGCTGGATTCAGCCTCTTTTGGGCAAGCAGGAGGCAGGTAAAGGGGGAGTCCCTTGAGCAGTTTAAAATCCTGACCTGGACACCCCCCCAGTTCTGCTCTCCTCCCACACCCCTAGGCCCAGCACTCCTGTCCTTCCCCTGAGCTTGGTGGCAAAAACTCTTCTGGAGAGATTGCTACCCATCAATATCCAAAGGGGTAGCCATTTCAGTCTAGTTCAGTAAAACAACCAAACAAGGAGTTCTGTGGCACTTAGACTTAACAAATCTATTTTTTGCATGAGCTTTTGTGGGAGAAAATCACACTTTGTCTTCAAAGCCACAGGACTCCTTGTTTGTTTGTTCTACCCATCAATGTTTCTTGTACAGAGATGCCCCGCGCCAAAACCTGTGACTGCAGAATTGCTAGGTTTTCTGTCCTGTCTCTGTCCAAGTCTGTTCTCCTCTACCTGTTCCTGGCACTGCTCTTCTTTCCCTGAGCAGTGCCTGGCAGGGAGGGAGGAGAGCAGAGTTGGTGGGGTCCCTGTGAGGAAGTAGCTGAGTCCTGCCCAGCCTCTCTGCTCCCCCCACCTCACCCTTCTTTCCCTTCCCTGTCCTGCTTTGCTCCCCACACTGTGCCTTGCCCCCTCACACAGGCTCCCCTGCCTCCTTGTTTTCTGTACACAGTGCGAGCAAAGCAGTGTGATATTTCTCATCAAGTATTTTATTAAAGTTCATTAATAAAGATAAATTTGCATGTTTTCTCTATCAAAAAATTTTCTCACCGGCCTTGTGACTGAGAAAAGAATAGTAATGTGGCCCCTCATCCAAAAAGATGGACGACACCCCTGTCCTGGAGCATAGTGCTGCTTCCTGTCTAAGAATAAATTGAAAACTTCCTGTTTTGAGATCCTGGCTGTCATGAAAAAGTAAGCTAAAAAACAAGCAGATGCACACAACCCTTAAGCAGTTTGTCTGTAGTCATTATTACACTCTTCAGATTTTGGCAGTTTTCAGTCCTTCATGTGGAGTGACCAGGAAGTACTATCTGTTTCTCTGGGTTTGAGATCAACCACCTGCTTTATACCAGTAAAAAGAGATTATGCAGTGTGGTGTAGTGCAATGGTTTTCAAATATTTGTCCTAGGAATCCGGTTGAAAATATCATTTATGCCTACAACCCAACAATTACATCTTTCAGCAATGCATTCCAGTCTTTTGGTTGCAACAGCTGGCTGTGTCACAACCCAGTACCTGAGGATCTGTGACCCAGTACTGGGTCCCAGCCCATGGTTTAAAAACCACTAGTGTAGTGAATGGTTTCTGGACTAGAGCTCAGTACAGATAAATTTGACTGACTATATACATAACTCCCCTCCCTCCATTTGTTTCTGTCTTGTTTATTTTGACTGGTGTCTTTTACTATGACTCTAGCCGAGGGAGGACTTGATCTTGAGTGGGACCTCTACCTGTCACCGTAATACAAATTTATTAACATTTTAAGGTTTGATTGGAGAAGGTGATAGTTCAGAATATAAGTTGGCATCATTTTAGCATCCTGTAACTATTAAAAAAAAAATTCTATACTTTGATTCATAAAAAGCCACTTTTGTGTTCTTTTTTGTTAGTAATTTTTTGTTTATAAGACATCACAAGATATTTCACTGATGTTGGATTTTGAAAAATGAGTTGCAATTGCATTTTGGAGAAGTCTAATGCTTTTAAGCTGTGTCGCAAAAAAATTGAACTAGAAACCTGAAACTTGTTTTATTCTCATTGCTCAGACATTATTTAATGGATAGAGCAGTTTTTCAAAAGGGAAGATGAAGACAAACGTAGTTATTCTAAAAAGTGCCCTGGTAGGCCCTCGCAGACCCTGTAAAGGTCCATTGATAAACCCTTGGTGGTATTCATAAGTAAGCTCCATTTTAGCCAGACCCGTTGAGTCATAGAATTTACAAATTGTTCTGAGAGGCTACTTGATTTTCATAGTCATGTATCTTCTGTTCATTTATGTAGCACCATATATCCTTTGTGGCTCCCATAATTATAACAAAAATAGTTCAGTTGAAAAGACTTCTTTATGAAACTTTGCCATAAATTATATTGCACGTGTTTTCAAGGTGTTTCAAACAAAACTGAGAAAATACTTCTTAAAAAACCTGCAAAACTTAGAGATAAAGTTAAATAGTAAGCATAATTATTTATTTCCGCATTATATACACTTCCGCAATCAGACTTACATTTCACATCTTGAATACCACGTGCAGGTCTGGTGATCCCATTTCAAAAGAAGTATAGTGGAATTGGAAAAGGTACAGAAAAAGGCAACTAAAATGATAAGGCATATGGAAAAGCTTCCATATGAGAAGAGATTAATAAGACTGGATTTTTCGGCTTGAAAAAGAGATAACTAAGGAGGCATACGACAGAGGTCTATAAAGTCATGACTGATATAGAGAAAGTGAATAAGGGAATGTTATTTACTTTTCATAACACAGAACTACAGGTCATCAAAGGAAATTAATAGGCAGCAGGCTTAAAACAAACAAAAGGAAGTATTTCTTCATACAGCACACAGTCACCTTGAGGATGTTGTGAAGGCCAAGAATATTCAGGGATTCAAGAAAAAAAAAAGTAATTTATGGAGGTAGGTCTATTGCTGGCTATTAGCTAGGATAGGTAGGGATTCCTGTTTGGAGAGGTGGGGAATGACTAATGGGATGGATCACTTGATGATTACCTGTTCTGTTCATTGTCTCTGAACCACCAGACATTGGCTGCTGTCAAAAGACAGGACTATGTGCTAGATGGACCATCATTCTGACCCAGTATGGCCATTCTTATTCTGGCAGTCTTCCTATCTGTGTAGCCATAATAACTGGTTTCAGTAGTGAATGTTACACGACTGCATCCCCAAGTGCAAAGCCACCCATCTGCCTTTCATTTAACCTGCCCTTTCAATATGCCATCAAGCCACATCCAGGAGGATGGCACTTGATAATAACCAAACTGGTGGTGATAAATCTTAAAATTTCTCGGCGAAAAGAGGGAGAATTTAAGCCAGTTTGGAAGCTTGGCTTCAAGTGCATTTGATTCAGTGTTTAGGAAACCAGGATGGATTTTTAGAGAACTCTCATTGACCAAATGCAGACAGGGCAAATTGCTCACAGGGAAGCATTGTAGGGAAGAAATTCTTTGGAATTTTCTAGATCAGCCAATTGGGAAGACGTTAAGAAAGGTCCACGAGTAAGAGGCTTCTGATGAAATCATCAGTCTGCTAACATTTGGGTTCTATCAGAGAATAGCAGTGCTCTGAAGAAAGAGTGTAAGTGTCTTTATTTTTATTGGGGAGGGTGGGTTGCTCTTATATTCCAGCCCTCCTCCTTATGGTAGTTGAGAAAGTTTGGCTTTTCTGGAACTACAGTTTTAGACTGCATTCCTCACTCTGGGAGACAGAGAAACTATTATTTCATTAGTCATCTGTCCAAATACTTGGGCACATTATATAAATTCAATTGTTTATAAAAGGATATTACCTATTTAATGGGTAATATTTAAAAAAAAAAAAAGGGAAGGGGACAACACTCCTGATCTCCATGCTCCTGCTGTGCTTTTGTTGGTGTGTGTTTTGGAGGAAGAGTTGTTGGCGATGCAACTTTGAGATAGTTCAGTAGTTTTCTCGCATCTGAAATCTGGGACAATTCATTAGCAATCATCTAGAAAAGAATGAGGCCCAAAGTGATAGTCAACATGGATTTGTCAAAAATAAATCATGCCATATAACCTGATAGCTTTCTATGATTGGGTAACAAGTCTTGTGGATAAAGGGGAAGCAGTAGATGTATTATATCTAGACTTTTTAGTAAGGCTTTTGTTAGGGTCTCACAACACCTTCTCCTTAACCAACTAGGAAAGTACAGCTGGATGCAGCTACTGTAAGATGGGTGAAAAATCGATTAGATAATCAATCCCAGAGTGTAGTTATCAATGGTTCACAGTCATGCTGAAAAGGCATAATGAACTGGGTGTGGCAGGGGTTGGTTCTGGGTCTGGTTTTGTTCAATATTTTTATCAATGATTTAGATCGGGGTGGCCAAACTTATGGAACACAAGAGCCGCACAAGTCGATTATTAAGCCTTCGAGAGCCGCACTGAGGCATATAACCACATATTTTTACATACTCCAAAATTACTAAGCTTAAAATTCATTGCACACTTTGCCCTATTTTTACAATAAAATTAAATATTGATGCAGTAATGTCAGATTCTAACTATTATGTAAGATTACCATGAAACTAGGCCTATACAGTAAAAATTTAGCTGTTGCTAGATGTAGAACACTACAGGCTTGTGGCAAGTTTTTTTTTTAAATCTGGGCAGTAACTTGTCAATGCAGCAGGTAAAAGCTCTCCAAAATGCTGATCTCTTAAGTATTCCACAATGTTTTGAATTTCATTGTGGAATATGATGCTTCACAGCAGTAAGTTGTACCAAAAATTGAAAGTAATCTACGTTCAGTTTTATACTTTTCTTCTTCGTATTTTTATTTCTTAGTATTCCACATCATGTTTAAGACTTGTAAAACATGATTTTATTTTAACAACAAGTAAGCTGCATTTGGGCCTATGAGAAAATCTAAACATGCTATGGCCCCTCTGACCATATCATACTTCTCTCCCCCACCCCTGTTGCTGCTTTCCTGCCGTATCTTACCACGCTGCTGCTTCTCTGCTCTCCCCAACCATGCTGCACTTCTGCCTCCCACCCCATCCCAGCACCTACCATGCCCCTGCTTTCCCGCCAATATTTCTGCCAGTAAACTTGTTCACTAAAATACTCATGGACAGTGAAGACAAAAGGTCTGAGGACTCAGACACAATTAATTTTAAAATGAGAATAATAGTAAGGGAAAACACTGCTCTCATTTTAATCCTGTAAAGAGATGCACACAGGGATACCTTTTCAACTGTTCAGAATCACAACAGATCAATGAGAATTTATGGGGACAGAAAGTGCAGGATCAGAGCCTGTTTCAGTAAGTGCTTTGGAGTACATGCACAGAAGATACTATGGAAAACATCCCATTGAGTTTATTCAGTATGGGGTCAGGCCCTGTATAAATTCTAAATATTATTATTTGGTTTTTATAATACAAAGTAAAATCTTTATTGGTGAGAGTTTTTTTTTCAGAAAGTTTTTATAACACAATTTTCCATCCTCAGCCCTTCACAACAATTACTCTTGTCTAATGGGCTCAGATACCCATAGAGTCATTCATGAAGACTGCACTGAAGTTGATATAAATAGATTTTGACTATACAACAAAGAAGAATTAATACATGTTGAATGCTATTTAATCAGTAGAAGTGTAGTGCTGCTATTGAACTTTGCAGTGAATGTAAATTATCTTGGTAATTGACTGTTATATTAATTAAAATTTTCTTACAAAATACATGTACTGGCAGTTCCTTCTGCAAACAGATGACATACTGATGTCTCAGGCACACTTGTTCAATGGACTTAAGGAGGTTTTTTTCTAAAGCCAGTTTTCAGTAATGGTGGTCTATCCTAAGTCTAAATCATTTTGCATGTTGAAAATGAACCATGATCCATAATAAGTACTTGTAACATTCTTCAAATTAATAGAGGCTTTTTAAATAACCTTTTGACAGTAGTCAGTGGTTTTGGATGTAACACTTGTGTCAATTTTCAGTCATTTCTGATGATTCTTATTTAATTCTCAAAATAGAAATACAAGAGAAATAATTTTGCATTATATTACAATATCTGGAAATGCCAGATGATTTTTAAAAAAGAAAATTAATTTACAATTGCTTTTCAGGTTTAAATTGCTAATTATCATCACTTATCTGTAGTTCATTGTAGACTTGTTCTTGATCAATTTATGTTGCCAGTTTTAAAAATATTTACCCAGAAAACAATATCAAAAAAGAAAAGTGTTTAAAAAAATCATGCCCTGATATAATTAAAGACTGTATCATAATGCACACAGACAAGGAGGGTAGAATTAATATTGTGGGGGTAAACTGTGGAATCTGGCAGTTACTTGCTCCGAGTGCTTCTCTACACCTAACTGACGACTTGCTTTTCCCTGCTGGCTCTCACAATGCTTCCCCTCCCGTCCCAGCTCTGACCAGGCTGCTTTTTTCCTTCCCACTCTCACAAGGCTGACCCTCCCCTGGCTCTGACCACACTGCTTTTTCCTGCAGCTCTGACAGTGCTGCTCCTCCGCTGCCGGCTCTCACCTTGCCACCGCCTCTGTGCTGTTCCCGACCACTGCAAATGTGTCACCCCTGGCTCCCGCCATGCCACCCTTCCCTCCTGTGCTCTCCCGGGAGCTGCAGTTTTTCTTTAAAGAGCCGCATGCAGCTTGCGAGCTGCAGTTTGGCCATGTCTGATTTAGATGATGACAGAGAGAGTGCGCTTAGAAAGTTTGCAGATGATACCAAGCTGGGAGGGGTTGCAAGTCCATTGGAGGATAGGATCACAATTAAGTAATTTGGAGAAACTGGTGAAATGGTCTGAGGTAAACAGAATTAAATTCAATAAACACAAGTGTAAAGTACTCCACTTAAGAAAGAACAGTCCATTGCAGATATACAAAATGAGCAATGACTGCCTAGGAAGGAGTTCTGCAAAAAGGGATCTGGATGTTATAGTGGACCACAGGCTAATTATGAGTCAACAATGTAAAGTTGTTGCAAACAAAAGCAAACACTGTTGTGGGAGGTATTAACAGGAGTACTGTAAGTAAGATACGAGAAGTAATTCTGGTCTACTCAGCCCTGATTAGGCCTGAACTGGAGTATTTAGTCCAGTTCTGGATGCCTCATTTCAAGAAAGATGTGGACAAATTAGAGAAAATCCAGAGAAGAGGAACACAAATGAGTAGCAGTATGGAACACTTAACTTATTAGGGAAAATTGAAAGAGCTAGGTTTGTTTAGTCTGGGAAAGAGGAGACTGGGGTGTGGGGGGAGCATAAGCTTTTAAGTACCTAAAAGGTTATCACAAGGAAGAGGGAGAAAAATTGTTCTCCTTAACTGTTGATGATAGGACAAGAAGCAATGGGCTTAAATTACAGTAAGGGAGGTTTAGGTTGGATGTTAGAAAAAAATTCCTAACTGTCATGGTGATTAACCACTGAAATAATTGCCTAGGCAGGTTGTGAAATCTCCATCATTGGAAGTTTTTAAGAGCAGGTTAGACAAGCACCTGTCATGGATGGTTTAAGAGGGTACTTGGTCCTACCACAAGTGCAGGGGACTGGTCTCAATGATTTGTTATGAACTCAGCTATGAGCATGCTAGCCCTTTGAAATGCGAGATAACAAAATATGAAAAAGCAATACCTTCTAAATGAAGGGCCAGTCTGACTCTCTGAAAAGTCATTGTGACTACGAAGCAGTATTTGTTCACCTTTTCTTGCTATTGTAATCAGCAATATTTAGTAGATTCTTTAAGTAACATTCGTAGCCAGAATTTGGTGCTTGTCTTCATATGCCAATTAATTGTTAAAAATTAGAGAACCACATTTCATAAAATAACAAGTTTGTTGCTTCAAAGCAGTGGCTGTGAGCTTTTGCATACCTTTTTGAAAACCTAAGCCAGCATGCCCAAATGATACTTCTCATTGTGGAAAAATACACCATTTCCACTGTCCAGTTTTGTTGTTACGAGCATGCTTTCTGGATTCCTTGAAAATAATTTAGCCACATGATCCAGAATCCTTTCTAAGAAAGGGATTGAGGATAATGTAAGATGAAAAACAGAAGAAAAGAGTTATAATTCTTAACTTATTGGTTCGCTGTGTTGTCTGCCTATAACATGCCTAGGTTCCTTTCCTCCCAAGCCTAGGTTCATGGAAGCCCTGTGCTGGCAAAGAGCTGCCTTGAATTTTTGCGTGGCCTCTTGAGACCAAGCCTTTTGTGTCTTCTACTTCCTGCACATTCACCTGTGGGTAATTAGGCCAGGGATCAACTTAAGGGAGTTTTGTCTACTGAAGAAATGATGAAATGCAACCTGCTGGGAAAATACTGTTTATGTTGGATAGTCCTAAAAGCTCACCACTCAGCTGTCAGGGCTGCAGCTGCAAGGTGAAGAAGATGTGAGGCCTCAGTGATTTTGTTGTTTGTTTTGTTTTGTTTTAAATGGAATATACTTTCAAGTGATTTAATTGGCCGAGTTCTTATTTTAGCCCTTTTGACTCCACTGCAGTAGTTAGAGATCTCCTCCAATTGTGGATTACTTTAGGATCAAGCCTGTCATCTTAATTACAACCAGAAGCCCCACTATCAACAGGGAGTTTGTTCTGTTTAAAACTTATCAAGTGGCAGAGAGGGCAGGAAGAAGAGGTGGGTTTTTTGTTTGTTTTTGTTTTACCTTTTAATAATACCAGGTGGTTTGATTGTTTAGGATTTGTTTTTTCCCAGACCATCCACTACCATTTATGGAGTTTTGTCATATTCCAGCAGTGGAGAGTAGAAAGCATTGCTTGGGAAAAAAAGGAGGCAGTCACTTAAAATTTTACAGTATTACGAAAAAGTACTGATGCAGACTGAGGACCCAAGTTAATGGGCATAATTTGCATGTATTTTGTATTATCTGTGCATTTATATTCATGAGTTTGGAGACCCATAAAGGCATACGCTAACATGATACTTAAATGACCTTTTAATGAGCAAATAAATACAAGTGGCAGTGCTTCAGAACTTGTATGTATTGCTTATTCTATGGCAGGTGTGGCCAAGCTGTGGCTCAGGAGCTACAAGCGGCTCTTGAATGAAAAAGTGTGGCTCCTGGAAGAACATCAGCAAATCAGTTTAGGAAAGCAGCCCCAGCCTAGGAGTTTTAAATCTCCTGCACTGAGCATGCCCGAAAGAGCCAGCAGAGGGTTTTCTGCTCTCAGTCAGGACCTTCTGGCCCCTTTCAGAGCATATTTGCTTGTCAAGTTTTAGCCATGCAGCTTCCACACCATCAGATGCAGAGGTCTCAGGCCTGGATGATGCAAGTGACTGGAGTCCTGTGCGAGCAGGTCTGGTTTGAGTGGGAGTGTTATGGATAGGGCCACCGAGGGGTCAAGTGGGGTGGTGTACCATGGCTGGTGTGTCCAAGCTAAGGCTATCAGGGTTATGTCCGCTTGGTCCCTGTTGATCTTCAGTAGGACCCTGTGGATCAGGGGTTGGGGGGGGGAGCATAGGTGAGCTGCTCCCTCCCCAGTCTCTCAGGAGGGCATCCAAAAGTGATCCCATTTCCCTGCCCCGAGTGAGCAAAATAGGTCGCACTTGCAATTTGCTTGTGATGGAAAGAGATTTGTGGGGGGAAATCCCCAAGTCCCAAAGAGGTGGTTCACTACCCCTAGGTTTAGGGACCATTCATGTTGGGGAAGAAATCTGCGGAGTTTGTCTGCGTGGTTGTTGCTTAGCCTGGCAGGTGAGAGGCTATTGGGTAGAAGTCGAACCTCAGTGCTAGGTCCCATAGGAGAGGTGCTTCCTAGAACACTGTAGGCGAGCAGGCTTCCCCTTGGTGGTTGAAGTAGAATGTAGCCGCGGTGTTGTCCATCAGGACCTGTATCATTTTCCCCTTTATTTTCTCCAGGAAAACCCTGCAGGCTAGGCATATCACCTTCAGCACCTTCACATTTATATGGAGGGAACTGTCTGCCTGTGACCGTGTTCCCTGAGTGGACAGGCTTCCTGTAATATGGGCTCCTCATCCTAAGTCTGATGCGTCTGTGATCAAGGTAGCGGAGGGCTTCTGGATTTTGAAGGGGACCCCTTTGAATGCAAATTTTGGGTTCTTCCGTATCGTTAGAGAGTCCAGCACCCTCCCTGGGCTGGTGACCACCTGGTTCGGGGGTGGTGCTGTGGGCGGAATACTGTTGCCAGTCAGGACTGTAAGAGCCTCGTGTGGAAGCAGGCTGTCCTTATTATGTAGGTGGAGGCTGCCGTGTGGCCTGACGACTGAAGGCAACACCTTGCTGTTGTGGTGGGAGCATGGTGCAATTCTGAGATGATGGTAGACATGGACTGAAACCTGGATAGGGGAAGCGAGGCCTTTGCACTCAGTGAGTCCAGTTGTGCTCCTATGAATTCTATTCTCCTTGATGGGGTGAGTTTTGATTTTTCTAGGTTTATAAGAAGGCCCAGCCTGCTGCACAGGTTCTGGATGGTGTGGATGCTGTGTTGGACCTGACACTTGGATTTTCCCCTCATTAGCACATCATCTAGGTATGGGAATGTTTGAATTCCTTGTTTTCTTGGGTGCACCGCTATGGCCCTGATGCACTTTGTGGAAACCCTTTGGGCTAGCGAGAGATTGAAGGGGAGTGCTGTGAACTGGAAGTGTCTCTTGCCCACCATGAAGCGGAGAAACTTTCTGTGCCTTAGCCTTATGGGGATGTGGAAATAGGCGTCTTTCAAGTTGAGGGCCACTAACCAATCCCTTGGGTCTAACGAGGGAATAATCTGAGATAGACAGACCATTTGAAACTTTATTCTCTTTAGGAATTTGGTCAGAGCCCTTAGGTCTAGAATGGCATGCAGACCACTGCTTGCCTTCAGAACCAGGAAGTAACAAGAGTAGAAGCCCCTCCCTTTTTTCTCTTGTGGACATTCTTTCAATTGCTCCCAATGCCAGGAGCTTCTGGCATTCCGGTTCCAGAGGAGCCTTGTGGGAAGGGTCCCCATTCTGTTGTAGACGGGGCAGTTTTCTGTCTGGACTGGCAGTGGATTGAGTAGCCATGGGAGATCATGTCTAAGACCCAACAGTCTGGTAATATCATGGCCCACTGACGTTGAAAGTAGACCAGGCAGTTTCTGAATGGTGGATGGATTTTGTTCTGGAGGTTGTGGCAGCCCTCGTGTAAGAGCTCACAACTTCTGCCTTTGTGCTCCTACTCCTTTTGAGTTCTCAGCTTGAAGGACCAACAGATTCATCTGTCCTGTGCACATCCCCGAGACATTTAAGGCATTTCTCGTGTGGCTCGCTGATGGAGAAAGCCTTACTGCATATGGCACAGGGCTTGAAGCCAGGCATGGCTGAATCGGGGCTGGCGCACGTGGTATCTTCTGAGTAAGGAACAGATTCTCTGGTCTGTCTCAAGCCCAGAGGAAAGATTGCAGATTGGGGAAAGAAGTAGAAAAACAGAGTAGTAGACAAGCGCTTGCAAACTGGCAAGAGCAGGCAGTTCCAGGGCTGTTGCAATAGATGGAAAGAAGGAATGGAAGGGGGGCAGGAGAAGGGCCACCTATATACCATGCAGGTGCACAGGACAGAGGGGGAATTGCCCACTGACCCTACAGAGACAGGCTAGGGCAAAAAGCTTCCAGACATCTGTGTGCTGCAGCACGTAGACACCTAAATCATAAGGGATGTGAGTAGTGCTTGAAGAAGAAGCTCTTTGAGGCAGGGAATATCTGTTTGTTCTCTGTATAGTGCCTAGCACAAGGGGGCTTCTCAGCAGTACTGCAGTGCAGAATTTTTAAATGAAACACAGTAATCAAACAGTGGTTAGACTTTTGTGTTGGTCTACACAGGGCTAGTGGTAATAGCTGTTGCAAGCACATTAGAAACATGGGTTACATGTGTCAGCTGATTTTAAGATGTTTTTGATGGTTATAAGCCATGATTATACGCATCTTGCTGATCTGCTAGACTCTGTCACAGTCTATAACAATTAATAGATGTTCTGTGAAATGGTTATTGATTTATTAATCTTTTAGCAACAACTTCTACATGGAGCCTTAGTATAAAGTGTGGCCGAATATTTTAGTTCCCCACTAGCTGGAACTTTGAAGGTTTGAAATTGCATCAGGAGATTGCTCTGTTCTATATCACATTTTATCCTACCTCCACCAGTGACATGCTCTGTGGTACTGGCCGAGTCTCTTCCTCCACTCCCATGCCTCTATCCCCTCCCACTCTTGTCTGTTTCCACTTTCCAGGGGTCTCAAACTCAAACCACCAGGAGGGCCACATGAGGACAGCACAAGGGCCGCATGAAGACTAGGACGTTAGCTCAAGGGCTGCATCGTTGAAACCTTTTCATATAATGATATTTCAGATATTGGTGATGATAGTGTCATTGCAGGCTGCAGGAAATAACTTTAGGGGCCGCATGTTTGCGACCCCTAATTTAGACTATAATCTTCTTGGAGAGGAAAGTCTCTCACTGTATGTGCATACAGACCCCATCACAATGAGGTGCCAATCTTTGGGTTGGGGCCTCTTGGGGCTACTGTAATATCAATAATAAATAGTAATCCCATAAAGATTTGCAGGCTTCCCATGAGATGCCTTTTCTTAATGCAAAATCGTTCTTATGATTTGAAATGTGTAAAATCAAGACACAAATCTAAAACAACTCAGATGTGTGTGTGCGCACACAAAGAAATCAGCTCTCTTTGAAGAATGCTGAACATTAGAGTTTAAAGAAAAAGAGGCTGGAATTAGACTAGCTTCCCTGAAAATCACTGTCTAGATTGAAAACATGTCAAATATGCATGAAACACTCTCAGCCTAAGGGGTAGGGGGAGGTTGGGAAATGGAATGCATTTTTTGTCAACGAGGAGAGACCATTTGCTTTCAGCCTCACCTCTAATCCTCATCAAAGAGTGTATTGAACTTAGATGCTTTTCAAAGTGAATTGAAGGGCATGCTCTAATTTTATTTCTTAGAGAAAGATGATAGGATGACAGTGCCTCCCCCTTTCCCCTTTGGAATTTAAAAAAGCCACCAAAAACATAGTGATGGTGTATTTTTGTTAGCTGTATTTTTTCCATGCCCTCTAGTAGAGTAACAAGGAATTTCTAACAAGTCTGTTATATGACTCCAGTTGCTCAAAAATAATGAGGGAAAGGTATATTCTGTGCCTCTGTCCCCACTCATATCCCCCGCCCCATCTGTCTGCCTGCAGCATCTCATGCAGAAATCTGAAGCAAAGGGCTGGTAAAGGGGGATAAGTGAAAAGAGAGTGACAGACTGAAAACTGAACTGTGAAACTTTTTTAAAGCAAACATAGAGCTGTTTTTTTTAATTCTGACATTTATCTTTTGGTTGTATTTCTTCTTTTAAAATCACAGGCTTTTAATAGGCAACAAATACCAGAACGAGGAGGGACAGTCAGAATTTTGGAACAGTAAAATAACTGTTACTTACTATCAAATGGGCTGAGGGGTTGTGCAACCTGGATGGACCATGCAATGCAGGGTAGAAATGTATGTCTTCACACTCACAAACACACTCCTTTCAGCACCCCATAAAACTAAAATAAGAGAGAGGGGGATTGAGACATGCTCTCACTTTGCTGTATTCGGTATTCTGCTCTGTAAGGGTAGCGGTTTGACTTTTGGGGGGAGGTAAGTGGGTTCCTGAGGACGTCCTCTTGCATCCGCCATGTCAGTCAAGAAAAAAGACATATTCTCTTTGTCTTCTGGAATCTGTAGCGAAAAGCTTTGTCATGAACATGTGATGATTTTTTTCTTTTTAACGTGCAAAAAATGCTTTATTAATATTTGTCCTCCCTTCCCAATAACTATCCCCGTAAAAACTCAGTAGTGGATCATTGCAGAACTCAGAATTGTAGTATCAGTTATACCATGGGGAGATGTTCTTTGTTGTATTGGCTTATTGTTTGACACAACACTCAAGAAAATAAATTAAAAAAATCACCTTCATGAGGTAAAGTAGCTTGTATGCATCATGCTCCTGTAGGGGGTTTTAATGTTTGAAAATTCTCTGCCCCCTTTCTTTTTAACCTGTATTGACAAGTGATGGCACTGAGTAGGCATGCTCTATGCCAATCCCTGGGAGCTTCTGATGTATTTTTGCTTTAAATAAAGGAAAGGTGTCAGGAGAGAGAAGAGGCTGTGATATCATTTGCTTTTAGTACTACAATCCTTTTTCATGTGGATAGGAACAGGAAAATGGGTCCATGGGTTTGGTTTGGTGTTTCTTCCTGTGTCTGCCTGTCTGTTGTTCTTGAAGGAAATCACACTGCCTCCCTGCTTACTCTCTCTGCCCTATACTCGGCTGCTTATTGACAAAGCTGGCTAAGGTTTTGTCTATATGTAAATCTCAATAGTGGTAGCACTATTTAAGTTGCCCACCTGTAGCCCGTCAGTGATGACATTACCTAGCTGATGGGGAGTGGTTGTCCAGTGTAGGTAGCTAACTTGATGGGAGAATTTTCCTGTTGACATAGTGCTATCTGCATCAGGGATTAGGTAGTTTAACTGTGTTGTTCAGGGGATGTGGATTTTTCACACCCCTGAGAGGCGTAGTTATATTGCCCTAATTTCGTACTGTAGACCAGGCCTCAAAGTTAAACTTGTTCTGTGTAATGCTAAATATGGCTGTATTCTTTTCATTGACTGAAGTGAAGTAACAAATGTAGAACTGACCTGTGTGTTTGGAGGTTCATTCTTTGGGTTTTTTGTGGTCATTGTGATGGGAGTATTAAATCACAGAAGCCTCGTATTTGTGTAATCTAGAAACACGGATCAATTTTCATCTTATTTCAATTGATTATTTACTTAGGTTAAAAAAATTGCCCATAACCTTTTCTATCATGAGACCATCTTTTCCAATAAGCTCTTCAATTGCCTTGGTCAAGACTATGGACTGATCCAAAGATCACTGATGTCCAATGGGAGTCCATCCATTGACTTCAGTAGGCTGTGGGTCAGGTCCTGTATCATTTCAAGGTCCCTGATAATATTGCATAAGTGGTTTTTTACTTTGAACAGTTTCTGCTGGTTCATCTTTTTTTGCTCACTGTCTACTATTTGAGAATTGCTTCTTGCTGCTCGGTAGAGTTGCTTCTGATTTTTTTTCCAGGAGAAGATGGAGCAGTTAAACTTTCTGCCAGGGAGAAAAGGATGATTGATTAATCAGCTAATAATTGGTAATATAAAAATGACAAAACTTGTTACCCACCCTGCCATTTGTGTCCTATGTACTATTCGTGACTTGTGAATCGTCCCTTTTCTCCTAATGGGTTTTCTGCCTCACAGTTCAGTTGGCCTGTGCAGTAAATTCCTCTTTTGCACTGCATGTTCTGTTTCTGTATTATGCATGAATCTTCCTTCTTTTCAAGGCCTCAAGGTCTCCAGCTCCATAAATATTCCATGAATAGAGAAGCCTTGATTCTTTCCCCTTGGACTGAAAGTGATTGGAGAGGGGAGGTGGCAGGAGGAGGAAAGAGAGAGTCCAAGCACTCAGCAAATGATCAATAAAATATCATTCTGATCCTATTGCCCTGTCCCCTCCTCCAGCCACTCCATTTATTCCAGCGCCAGAGCAGTTCTCAAACTGTATTTTGGGGTTGTTGTGGAAGCTCTCTAGCTGCTTGTACAGCTGATTTCCTGGAACTTTGTAGGCAGTGGCACAGGAATTGAAGAAGGTGGGGGATGGAGTGAAGTATGATCTTGTTTTCAATGCAACATTATTGTTTGTGTAATTAGCCAATGGAGGTCTGTTAATGAGGTGGCAAAGAAGGTGCTCTCACACCAATGGAGCATCAGTGATAGTAGGGGTGAAATGTTTATGCCTTTTTGTCCTAGCTGATGGTTGTGGTTTTAAGTGTTCTTTTACCTGTCCCTGTGTTATTTGGTTGATTGTTATTTTTAAATGGCTCAGTTGTTTTCTTGCAGCCTTTATAACTCATAATCTCTGTTTCTTTTCCCAGGGCAGCATCTGCTGGCTAAAATGAATATAATTGGCTTCTTTAGCTGACAAATGAATTCTGTATGCTTTCAGTGCATCACTTTGCCTTCCTCTCTTTTCAGTCTTCTATGCGTTAATTGCCAGAGCAGATGCACACCACCATACACCTCTGGAAAAAAAAAAAAAAAAAAGAAAATCTTTCAATTCAGAGTGAATCTTAGCTCTCTCTGTCAGGTGTAAACCTTTGTCCTTATGGGGAATATAGGGGACACATTAACACCATTACCTCCTCTGAATTAAAGTACTCACTACTCAGCTCTCAGGTTCAGATCCTGTCTTGGGTCCTAAGTTTAAAATTACTTTGATCTCAGTCCAGCTTCGTAAATGAAAATGAATCCATGTCTCCAAAGTAATCAAAGTTTTTGATGCTGATGTTTGTATCCGCACGAAACATGCCACTGGCTGGAAACACAGGATGAGGCCACTGAAACCAAGTTGAATGGGAAAGGTGTATGCATGGAACTTATATAGCTCTTGGCTGCATTAGTATGCAATCAAGATTCTAACAAGGGGCTTTAACTAAAAATTCCTTTCAGCATATTTGATATTAGATCAGAGAAGTAAGGTACTCTATTTAGTTTTCATATTTACACCGGAAACAAAGGAGGCAATGCTACATCTTCAAGCAAACTTCTGTTAAGCTCCATTTGTTGAAAATATTAACAAGGAGTCTAGTGGTACTTAAAGACTAGACTACTTGTTTGTTTGTTTTTTGCTGAACTAGACTGTGGCATGGCTACCCCCTTTGGAACTTGGAAATATTAGTATTTGATGAAATTTTAATAAGAGTAGTGTCCAACTAGTGTTTAAATGCTGGATGTGAGTATGAAGAGGGTTTTGTTGAATGATTGGGGGTGGTCTCCCTACAAAACCCAACCTTTCACTTGTTGCAATCTAATGCATTACAAAAAGAAAAAAATGTTCTTCAGAAGTAGTTTTATAAACCACATGGAAAAGTCTTATGGCAGTGATGATTTAACAGTTTCCACACCCACACACAGATTGAGAGAGGGAAACTCCATTAGAGGCCAGAAATCCACCCCAAACAGCTCTTAAGGTGGGCAGTGGAATTTTTAACAAGAGGCCAAGATCAGCCCTCAAGGGACTCACCACTATATCATTCTGATACCTCCACAATGCCTTGCTCAACCCAGAGCAATTGCTCACTAAAATGACTCAACAATTAAAGATTCATAAAATAATAATTAACCTGCTGCTACTTTAGTGAGTGTGGCACTTCAGCTATTGAATTATCATTTGTACTGCCTAGAGATGGAGACCCCATCGTACTGGGCTCTATTCAAAGCTAGTGAGAGACAGCCTTACTCTGAAGAGCTTCCTAGGTAAGCTGGATATGAGTCAGCAGTGTGCTCTTGCTGCCAAAAAGGCCAATGGCATATTGAGCTGCATCAGAAGTTTTGCCAGCAGATCGAGGGATGTGATCATTCTCCTCTATTCTGCACTGGTGAGGCCACATCTAGAATACTGTGTCCAGTTTTGGGCTCCCCACTACAAAAAGGACATGGGCAAATTAGAGAGAGTCTAGCGGAGGGCAACAGAAATGATCAAAGGGCTGGAGCACAAGCCCTATGAAGAAAGACTGAAGGAACAGGGCTTATTTAGCCTGCAGAAGAGAAGACTGAGGGGGGATTTGATAGCAACCTTCAGCTACCTGAAGGGATACTCCAAGGAGAATGGAGCTTGACTGTTCTCAGTATTAACAGAGGACAGAACGAGGAGCAATGGTTTCAAGTTACAGCTGGGGAGGTCGAGGCTGGATATTAGGAAAAACTTTCTTACTAGGCGAGTAGTGAAGCTTTGGAATAAGCTACCTAGGGAGGTGGTGGAATCTCCGTCTTTGGAGGTGTTCAGGGCCCAGCTGGACAAAACCCTGGCTGGGATAATCTAGTGAGAGTGGTCCTGCTTTTTTGGCAGGGGGTTGGACTAGATGACCTCATGGGGACCCTTCCAACCGTATGATTCTGTGATCAGACTGGACATGAGGGGAAGGGAAACTGAAGCACACAGAAGTGTAGTGGCTTGCTCAAAGTCAGACAGCAGGTCAGTGGCACAGCTGAGACTGGAATCAGCCCTAGTCCACACTGAGAGAGCTTTTTGGCGGCAGTTACGCAAGGCACATAAAATGCCTTGCGTAACTGCCGTCAACTTCCTGAGCTGCTGGGACGCACTGCTGAAACCTGACCACAAATGGCTTTCGGTCAGCTTTCAGCTGCTTCTCCTGGGGGTACGACTGCCGGCACTGATCTTCTGGAGAGCAGCAGCGAGTACATGCTCGATGCTAATTATGCCCAGAACATCTGGCTGACGGCAGCAATTTTGCTGCCATCAGTGAAGACATATCCTTAGAATCTTACGTCTAGTGTGCTATCCTATAGATGAGATTGCCTCTTTAAAATAACAAGTGGCTGCAGAACAGCTGTTCAACAATGTTCTCGGTAATAAAAGTTAATGATCACAGTTCTCAAATAACTAGATATTAGTAACAACTCTGCTCCCAGTCCCCATCCCAACCTCTTTGGATTTTGCAGGTGGATGTGAATGTTGCACAGAAAGATGGGACTTTACTTCCAGAGATTCTTAAATCTTTACTTTGCATTTCCCCCAACAAGTCCTTTTTGCTTTAAGTGAGCTAAAGGTAACCACTTCCTGTTACTCCAGAGTCTAAACATCAAATCTCTACAAAACAACTCCTCGTGTTTAGAGTTAGGTGGGCCTAAACCCACAGTGACTCAACGTGACACCCGACATTCTAGAAATGAGTTGTGTTATTCCACATCAAGGTCTGGCAAATTTAGTCTTCAGCTATTTAACAGCTTGGGGTTAAAATAAACAGTGAAAATGAATGTATTATTATTCATCTGTTTAACTTTAAAAACAAAAAAACAGCGCTGCAGATAAAACTGAAAACGCCCTCTCTTGTTAGTTAAAGAGTCTTTTGCTTCTTTGGTATACGAGTTGATTGGTTTAAAGTGACATATACACAAAGTGAGAAGGAGGGGACTGACACAGGGTTTTTACAGAATGTATCTTTTTATTCTTGCCAGAATTTTCAAGTATTCTGTTCATCTGCCCTCTGGGGACAGAGTTTTTTCAGAGGCCAGCTGTGGAGTGTAGAGAGAAAGCATTCCTCCTTAGGAATTCAGGGTCAAAACCTCTTTCTTTCCACCTTTGTCTGCCACAGTCCAGAGCTCTGTAAAGTCTAGCAGCGCTTAGGACTTTTATGGAGTTTGCTCTCAACTGAAAATTCATATTTGAGACAGGAGGAACTTCCTTATACACTCTCCATCAGCTGCTGAGCAGTTAAGGGGAAATCCAGGAACCCTTTGTGACATTATAGATAGATTTAAAGAGGCAATTTTAATTCAAGTTTGAGCAGATTCATTTGCTTTGGATTTTATTCGTCCAGCAACTATGTACAAATGTAGGTGGCCTGTTAGGTCTCATGAACAGGATGCAGCAACATGTCCTTGGTAACTAAATCATTCAATTAAGCTGTCATAGCTGGAATGTTAGTGATAGCCATAGGTTGTGTGAATGTTTTCCTTTATAGCGCTCTACCCCCCTACCCCTAGTTTTCAGTTTCTTGTAATTTCTGGATGTTTTACTTGCTAGGGCACAGTTTTCTAGGACTGTTTCCTATCTGTAAATAATATTTATTTGGAAATTCTAAATAAAACACTTCTCTTTTTGAGTGAGGAATAAATTTTTCTATTTATGAAGAGGAGAATGGCAACTTAACTCTAATTTCCAAAGAGGCAGTCGTGTTAGTCTAGTTCAGTAGAACTAACATGGAGTCCTGTGGTTTTTCTCCCACGAAAGCGCATGCAATAAATAAATTTGTTAGTCTTTAAGTGCCGCAGAACTCCTTATTTGTTTAACTTACCGTACTCTAATAAGCTTGAAGTCTGGTGCTAATTGGCTGTGATGTGACTTAGGAGATTTTGAAAATACTTTCTGTGTCTACAGTATGATTTCTGTATAGCATTTCTTACCAGCATTTACACTGCAGGTAGGCTGTGCTGTGCATGCCTTTCTGGCTAATACAGCAGCCCAGTTGCTTGCTCCATGTACAGTGAGGTGTATGATTTGCATTAAAACAAAGTAAATCTTCATGGAAGATCACTTCAAAATCAGTAAATGCCAAAGTCAAATTGTAATGTGCACCTTGATTTTGCATCCAGTCCTAGTTGACATGCTGTCATACTATTTCTTAATTGACATAATATATGTTTTCTATGACCTTGCAAAGAGCATGGTGAAGGAGGAAGGATGCTGGGTAGTTCATGGTGTATGAGGCAAGGGCTCTACTACAGAATAAAAGCTCTGTTTAAGAAAAAAGGGAAAATAAATACCTATTGAGCATGCTCAGATGTATTTTCCCACCATATCTTGCACCTTGCTCTTTTAAGCAGTTTTTCCAAATGTGACCATAGGTGTTTTCCAAAATGACCACTTAATATATATACCCAGTTTTATATGCGAGTTATATGTATCTTACTTTACAGAATTCACAAAATGCTGAATAGATTGTCCTCCAACTCTTTCTCCTCACCTCAGCCCCTCCAAAATCCACCTTTCAGTAGAGGCCAAGTATAGAATTTTTTAGCCCAAACAGAGAATTTTAGCACATGAGAGAGAAGAGATAGGGAAACTGGAACTAGTTTGCAACCTGGCATGTTTGCTCCAAAGTAATACTGCTCACAGTGTAAAAATAAAATAATGAGAACTACTACTTTTTAAAAAATTCTTAATGTTACTTGTAATAAATAGCACTAATTTGAGTCAGACAGGGTGTACATATCTGGATTATAAATAAGATACCCTCTTCCACAGCTCTGGCAGAACATCTCCCTGTTAACCTACTGCACTCTTCCTGGTCCCTCCATGAGCAAAAATTGCCAATTGTGTCAAAGTATGGTGAGGTTTTATAGCAGCTAGGAAGCAGGAGGAACTTGTCAAGTTCTTTTATATTTGTGACTAAAGCCAGAACTAATACTTGTGAAACACAGAAGCTATGTCCTTGTTATGGAAAACATTCATTTGGAGACTTTTTTTTCTTTTTCCCTTTTGTTTTGATTTTCCCATCCTCAACAACAGCTTCTAGCAGTGCAGACACCAGCATCCCTTTGTGCACTATGCTCTGTAAAATAAGAACCAAGTTTTATTGATGCAGAAATCAAAAGTCTCCCCCCCGCCCCCCATGGAGGGGAAAACCAGATGAAAGATTTCACAATCTTGGGAATTTTATGCTCTCTGCCATTTCCTTTGGGATATCTGCCAGGAGAAGTTACAGCGTTTTGTTTTTCATTTCACACCTGCTTTTGAACTGTCCCCTTTAATTTTAAGCAGAGTGTAGAAAATCTGATTAAATTAGTTCAACATTAATCTATGTTTTTCTTCACTCTCACTTTCCCTTCCCCAGGTTGTAGGTGTGTCCCCGTCCCCCCCTTGGATTCCTGTTGACTGGCTTCTTTAACATTTTCTTGCAACCAGCCAACGCTGTGACTGGCAACACAGGTCCAAGTTCAACAATAAATCACTCCCACTGCTGTGAACTGGGAAGCAGGCTGCTTTCAGTGAGTTCGGGGCATGTGATGCAGATTAACAGTTTCAGCATCTCTTGAGAATACTGGAGAGAGATGGGAGGGAGGGAGAACTGTGTCTCAATTCAGAAGCATACTAGTTGTTTGTAACTCTCTTTTGTTAACTCTCAGCGTGTTGATTAGGTCACACATTTGCACTTGTTCTGAATAATGAAAAAGCACCCTCAAGAAATTCCATTGCCAGAAAGGGGAGGGAGACTGGAGGGGAGAAGCTTTCTGGGTTTTGTGAAAGCAAAGAGGAAAAATTGAAGCTCATTCAGTATTGAAATTAAAGGTCAAAGGTCTTCTGTGACCTTGGTCTGCCTGATTGACCTTTTAAGCCAGTTGACTGATGATTTTGCTGCCTGCAACCAGTGAATTACTGGAACTGGAGAATGTTCCTAGAGCAGTTTTAATACCTGTTCATTTGGCATGGACCTTTCATTAGAAATTTCGTAGACTGAGGCCAGACAAGTGTGCTAGTTTACTAAATGTCTTCCTCCCCTGTTCAGTTATCCTCCTGCTTTGGTTCAGGGAGAAAGCAGCAGTGGGGATTGCAGACTGTCACCTGGTGAGCATGGTCCACACACAGTGAAATGTGGGGGCTGAAGGAAGAGCTGAGAATGGAGCAAGTTCCAAGGGGGTAGCCATGTTAGTCTAGTTTAGCAAAACAAACAGGAAGTCCTGTGGCACTTTTAAAGATTAGCCTAAATTTGTTAGTCTTTAGAAGTGCCACATATCTCCTTGTTTGAGAATGGAGCAGGAAGAAAAGACTTTTCTGCTTATTTTGCTGCCCTAATCAGGGGCATTGCTGCTACTGGGCCAGTGGCTGCCAGCAACGGGGGGGGAGGGGGAGTAGGGGAAGGATCAGGGATGTACAAACCTAGACCATGCATAGTTTTATGGGGCAGCAGTAATCCTGACTCTAATACTTCCATGCAGCGGCGGCTTTTGGGGTAGACGAAGCAGGCTCACGCCTAGGGCCCCAAACAGAAAGGGTCCCTGTCACCTGCTTCACCTGCCCCAAAAGCTGTGTCTGCCTCAGTCAGCAGCAGGAGGAGCTGGCAGCAGAGAGCTGGGGCCCCGGGGGGCTGGTGCTAGAGGAGATGGGAGGTTGGCCCGTGGGGCTAAGGCCCCCCCCCCCCCCCCAAACCGAGCCTTTGCCTCCAGCCCCCAATTGCCCAAAGGCCACCTCTGCTTCCATGATTCGTGTTCTCTGGGGATTCCACCTTTAGATATTGGGATCTCTACAAGCTTTCCAATTCTGTAACAAGCTGGTCTTAACCCAGTCTAGATCTTGCTGTATTCCAAAAGAGTGAGTGGGATTATCCTGATAGCAGCAGCTGAGTGGGGACAAGAACAAAGTTTATGGATACACATATCTTGCCTTTCATGGATGAAGAACACTTCTAGGTGGATACCTTTGACAACTTCTTCCAAGCCCAAAATCAAAATGTTATGAACTTTGAGGTTTGCTGGAAGATTATCTGCTGAGTTGCAGCTGTATTTAGAGAAGCATGACCATTTTGTGTATATAATGGCATAGGAGTACACTGTGCTTTCCAGCCAATTAATAAATGACAGGTCTCTGCACTGAGGAGCTGAGTCCAAAATATTTCAAACGTGTCTGGTGATCTTGGGTGTCTAGTCTGAGTCCTTAAAGGGGCCTGAACTTCAGAAAGGCCTGACCTTTAGCCCTCTGGAAACCAGGTCCTTTTTAGACCTCTGTTGTTGGGTACCCAAAATTCCAGGTAACTTCGGAACATTTTGGCTTTGCAGTATAAAAGCCCAAGTAAAAGCCCACTGAAATGAATGGGGGTCTGTTTGTATTAACTTCAGTGTTTTTTAGGATAAGGCCCTAAATGATCTGCTTGTCACTGACAGAGAATATAGGATGAAGTCTGTGCCTCTTGATTCTGTGTTATTTGTCTGTATCAGTGTAGAGTGTTTAAAACAAAATGAAAAGGCCCTTGGCTGGAAAACTATTTCAGCCCTGAGGAAACAGTTATAAGAACCTATTATTCCCTTTGTCCCAGATACAAAGGGCAGTATATTTATATGATCAGCACTTCTATTTTTGACAGTGACTAGACTGATAAATCACATGGACATAAAAATGGTATTTGGACCATTAAAAAATATCCATCCTATGTAATTACTGGCCTTCCATGAGGTCAGGAACACACATGGCAGCCTGTAAATGGCTTAGACTGTTCAGTATACACCAGGTGTGACTAAACTGCGGCTCGGGAGCCACATGCAGCTCTTGAATGAAAAGTTGCAGCTTGCAGAAGAACACCAGCAGATCAGTTTAGGAAAGCAGCCTTAGCCTAGAAGTTTTAAATCTTCTGCCCTGAGCATGCTCTGGCCATGCTCAGAGGTGGAGCCCCAGCCTGTGCCTAGCTGCTGAAGCAGCCAGCTAAGGGAGCCTGCGGGGAGGGGGTTTGCCCTGGGGAGCAAGTCAAGGCCTGGGGGTTAGGGAGGGGGTTGGGATGGCAGGGAAAATCACGGCATGGTCGGGGCCGGGGGGCAGAAGCACGGCAAGTTTAGATTTTTCTCGTAGGCCTTAATGCAGTTTACTTGTGTTTTTCAAGTCCTTCTAAACATGAAATCAAATAAGAAACGAAAATACAAAGAAGAAATTAGATAGTATATGGCTATATGCCTCAGTGCAGTTCTCAAAGGTTTAACTTTTAACTTGTGTGGCTGTTGAGTTCCATAAGTTTGTCCATCCTTGGCATACGCAGCAATTGCAGAGTATTTCCTTCCCATTTCACCTATGTCCACAATTCAGTTTTGTTGTCTTTCTTTATTCTTTTTCCTTAGGATGTTGCTTGCCCTGGTGGGCTCTCCTTTGTTTCTGCTTGCCCCCTCACCAAGTGTGTGTGTGTGCGTGTGTGTGGAACTTTATGTAGGAGGACTTTTGGTCCTGTCAAAATGTAGGCATTAGAGCTACCACTTCCATCCACCCTTTCATTCCTCTTTGAGCAGCGTCCTTGACGCTCCACTTCAGGTGTGTGTGCTCTGTCGCATCACAGACCGGAGATTTTGTAGCAGTGGCTCTAGGGGGCGGGGGAGCACAGGCTCGCAGGAGCCGGTGTCCGTTCTCACGCCACTGTGAACTGCACACCTGCACTCCCCTGCCCCCCTGCGCACCCTTGTCAGTTCCTCTCCTACCGCCTCTGACTACAGACGCACTCTGTGGTGGCTCCCCTCAGGCTTCAACAGCACTTCACTGACACCAGTCTTCAGTTACCCAACAGAAGAACCTGAGGAAAGGAACATCAAACAATTAATAGTGTTTAAAAAAAAAAAAAAAAAAGCCAAGAAGCAAAATACAAGAAACATCTATTCAAACGGAACTCCCTCCGATGATGCCAAGTCCCTCAGGCTTTAAGCGTTGCGCTTCCTGTAAGGACGCAATGCCGTCTTCTGACAGTCAGACTGTATTAAATGTTTAGGCGAGGCGCATTTGGCACATAAATGCCAACGCTGCCAAAACAGGACCAGGAAAGAAAGAGAACAAAAGCTTAAACTCCTTCTCCTTGAAGGCTCCCTGCGTTCTGCCTCTGATCCCGGTGCCTCTCCTCATGTCAGTGAGAGAGCACACAAACGAGGATCAAATACCTCATCTCCTGTTTCTGCAAAGAAACACAAACATGGGAAGGCTAAAGAGGACACCCTGAGGACACAAGTTGCCTCGGGTGCCTCACAACTGCCGCCTTCAGATCAACTTCAGCAGCACAGAGACTGCGGCTCTGCACAGAAAGCTGAGACTCCGCTGTCAGTGCCGGCACAGCCCTCAGCCACAGCTCCGCTCCCGACAGCAGCACCATTGATTCCTCCCGCGCAGCAAATAGCCTGCCAGATTCAGGCACCTGCTCAACCTACCTTGGTGGCACCGGCCTTGGCGCCGCAGCTCTTCTCGGTGCTGTTGCCTTTTCCAGCTCCAGCCCAAGTGCCGCAGCCAGTTCACACTCCAGCACTGCTGTCAGAGCCTGAGCATCTGTCAGAAAAGGACAATGATCACTCAATGTTGCAGTCAAAAAAATATAAACACAAATCCAGACGTTTACAGCGGGTCAAGGACCTCATGGTTCATTCCTCCCCTATTTCACCATTGTTTCAGACGGACTCTTCTGATAGCTGCTTGTCTTCCCCATCTCAAACACCGCAGCATAGTTCTTCATCAGACAGCATTCAATCTGAGGTTCCTGAAACTAGTAATCAGCAACACTATCAGACATCGTTTAATGCCATGCCACTCACATGTCCTTGGCTTTACCCATGGCCGTACCAACTTCCATCTCAAAACTTTTCACAACTGCACAATCCATGGGCTTTTTGTCCTCCATTCCAACCCGTGTTCAATATGCCACAATTGGAGACAAATTAAGCCCGGGCTGCAAATACTTCCACAGAGCATAATAAACTCCACCCATCAAATAAAATAACTGACACCACTCAAGCAGAATCTGTCCCAGGAACAGACAGTATTAAAGACAAGAACGATGAGCTAAAATGATTCTGAGAACTCTTCAAAAGGGCAGCTGACAATATGGACATCCCTTTACATGATAGTCCAACCACTAAGCACAAACTGTATAGAATTTTACAATCCACGGGCTCAAAGAAAGTAGCCATCCCCATGGACGATGGTATAATGGAGCCGGCCAGTGCAGTCTGGTCCACACCAGCATCAGCCACTCCATCCAATAAGAGGGTAGACAAGAAGTATTTTATTCTACCTAAAGGCAACAAGTTTTTGTTTACCCACCCTCAACCCAATTCTTTAGTTATAGAGGCAGCCAACCAAAGAACCAGATTAACATCGTCTGGACCCAATCCTACTGCCAGAGAGGACAGAAAGCTAGACAACCTCAGCAAAAAAGTCTACACATCGGCTGCCCTTCAAATGCACATTGCCAACTACTCAGCACTCCTCTCTAACTATAACCACAAGGTGTTCAGCAAGTTCTCTGAATTTCAGAAGTTTGTTCCTCAGGAACATCTAAGACAATTCAAAGCATTAGTCCTGGAAGGTCAACTCATAGCCTGAACAGCACTACAAGCAACTCTAGATTCTGCCGATGTGGCGGCCAGGACGTTGGGCACGGCCATTGTAATGAGATCATCATCCTGGCGCCATGTGGCAGACCTTCCAAAGTCTATGCAGATGACAATCGAGGACCTCCCCTTTGATAAGGAGAACCCCTTCAACAAAACTACTAATGGTGTAATGCACAATCTTAAAGATTCAAGAGCCACGCTCAGAACCCTGGGTATCTATACCCCAAGTACAAACAAAAGACCCTATAAACATTGAGCCTGTAGTTCTAGATATACTCACAACCAACAGTCTAGACAGACAGACACGCCCCGAGAGGCAGAACGAGGCAACCTTATCAGCAACGACAGAACAACCAACCTATGAAGACTCTGCAGACCAATACAGACAGACAACACTTTTGATATACAGATCGAGGGAATGTCAGTCCACACCATACCAGAGCAAGACCATTCATTGACCCAGCCTCTCTTTTTCCAGAACAGGTTATGCCCCTTCATCCAGCAATGGAAACTTATAACAACAGAGTGGGCATTAGAGATCATTCAGAAGGACTATATTATACCATTCATTTCGCACCCTTCTTCCCAACACCCATCCCCATCCCTTTTCAGGGACCCCAACCATGTACAAGTTCTGGCCCAGGAAGTAAAACACCTCCTGCACATAGGGGCTATAGAGAGAGCCCCAATCGATCACCAGACCACTGGGTTTTACTCCAAATACTTCTTCACAACCAAAAAGACAGGAGGTTGGCGACCCATCCTAGACCTCCGTCTACTGAACAAACACATATAAATCAAAAAGTTCAGAATGGTCACGCTCAACACCATACTCTCCTCTCTTGAGTCAGGGAGACTGGATGGCTTCCCTCAATTTAAAGGACGCATGTTTTCATGTCCCCATTCACCCTGCTTACTGAAGGTTCCTAAGGTTTCTTTTCCTTTCCAAACATTACCAATATACTGTCCTTCCCTTTGGACTTTGCACTGCACCCTGGGTATTCTCAAAGCTCATGGCACTGGCTATTGCCCACCTTCACGGGAACGGCATTTCGATTTTTCCCTTCCTGGACAATTTTCTTATAACTGCCCCCACAGAAAGGGAGGTGCAATCGGCAATTCAATCAACACTCCATCTCTTCCGATCCCTAGGCCTCAACATCAATTACAAGAAATCGGTTCTCCGTCCTACGCATCAGCTACAATTTATAGGTGCAAGGATAGACTTCATAGCGGCACAAGCTTTTCTACCACAAGACAGAATCGACACAATCAGACAGTTAGTACACAGCATACAGACAGCGGTGTTGGTATCAACCCTTTCCTGTACACAGCTACTGGGTCACATGGCTTCCACCACCCTTCTAGTCAACCATGCCAGACTCCATATGAGGCCCTTTCAGCTTTGGTTCCTCAATCATTCCAAGGGCAGACCTATTTCCAACAGCCAAATTCTTACAATACCAACACCTGTAAAAGAGTCACTGAATTGGTGGAAGGATCCCAAACAACCTCCAATTAGCAGTTCCCTTCTCGCCACAACAGCCTCAGGCAATAATCACAACCGACGCATCCCTCATGGGGTAGGGTGCCCATATGCTACACAACGCTGTCAAGGGACCATGGTCCACTTCAGAAAGGTCTCTGCACATAAACATCCTGGAATTAAGGGCGGTCAGGAGGGCATGTCATCATTTCCTTCCTTTAATAGCACGCAAGCATGTCAGGATACGTACAGACAACATGGCCTGTATGTATTATATAAACAGGGGGGAACGAGATCACAACTTCTATGCATGGAGGCCTTGAGTCTATGGCAATGGTGCATATCCCACGACATTCACCTCACAGCGATATATCTACCAGGCAAAGACAATGTCATCGCAGATACACTGAGCAGAACTACTGCAAACAATCATGAATGGGAATTACACAACGAAGTTCTCACAAAGATGTTCCACCTATGGGGCAATCCCTCATTGGACCTGTTCGCTACCACACTGAACAAGAAATGCGAACAATGCTGCTCCCGAGGGGGCATAGGGGACGGCTCCTGCGGCAACACTTTCCTACTGTACTGGACATTAGGGCTTCTCTACGCCTTTCCCCCTATTCCTCTGATACCTCGCACCATACACAAAATCAAACAGGACAGGGCAACGTTCATACTCATAGCCCCGGCGTGGCCATGTCAACCATGGTATTCCCTTCTTCTTCGAATGTCGAGAACACCACTAATCACTTTGCTGCAGATACCAACACTACTCTCCCAACACAACGGTCTATTTCTACATACATACCTGAGCAGACATCACCTGACAGCTTGGAACCTGGATGGTTCACTGCACTAGAACATCGATGCTCTCAAGATCTCAAACACGTTTTACTTAACAGTAGAAAATTAGCGACACGCAAATCTTACCTGCACAAATGTCATCGATTCTCCTCCTGGTGCAGTCCACGCAACATCCCTCCGCGGCTGGCTCCTCTTCCAAGTATTCTGGAGTACCTTCTTCACCTAAAGAAAACAGACGTCTGCCTTAACACGATCAGGGTGCACCTTGCAGCAATCTCTACTTTCCATGAAACTATCAACGACAGATCTCTTTTTTCACACCCCACGGTTAAGAGGTTTATGCTGGGCTTGCAAAACCTTTATCCACAAGTCAAAGTACCTCCAATTCCGTGGAACCTCACTAGGGTGCTTATGGCGCTAATGGCGGCACCATTCAAACCAATGGCCACGTGCTCCCTTTTACACCTGTCAGTGAAAGTCTCCTTTCTGATTGCCATTACTTCACTTAGACAGGTAGGGGAATTAGCAGCTCTGATGGCAGACCCTCCTTATACCACTTTCTATAATGATAAGGTCTCCCACAGACTACATCCCAAGTTCCTCCCAAAGATCATGTCTTCTTTCCACGTTAATCAAATGATTCATCTTCTTCCCGTATTTTGCCCAAAACCACATAGTACACCTCAAGAACGATCCTGACACACACTGGACGTATGGGGGGCTTTGGCCTTTTACCTGGATAGGACTAGATCATTCAGACTGCCAGATTATTTATTTCCACAACCGAGCGGTCTAGGGGACAACCGATCTCAAAACAGAGATTATCTCGTTGGATCTCCTCTTGTATCAACCTCGCCTACACTTCCTCTAATATGCAACCACCAGAAAGTATATGGACTCACTCTACGAGATCAATGGGATCTTCAATAGCCTACCTAATGAAGGTCCCACTTGAGGACATTTGCAAAGCCGCTGCGTGGTCATCAGCGGATACTTTTGTCAAGCACTATGCACTGGAACGTCTTTCTAGGGCAGACATGGCAGTCGGCCAAGCAGTCCTTGATTCTGCCCGCCCAATGCATCCCGAAGTGCCCACCTCCTCATAGGTAACTGCTAAATACTCACCTGAAGTGGAGCGTCGAGGACGCTGCTCGAAGCAGAAATGGAGGTTACTCACCTTTGTGCAGTAGCCGAAGTTCCTCGAGATGTGCGTCCTCGACATGCTCCACTGCCCGCCCTCCTCCCCTCTACTTTGGAGTACCTATTCCTTATCACGAGTCTCCGCGGTAGAGAGGAACTGACGAAGGTGGGTGGGGGGCGGGGGGATGCAGGCGCGCACATCACAGTGGCATGAAAATGGACGTCAGCTCCTGCAAGGCTGTGCTCCCCTGCCCCCTAGAGCCACTGCTATAAAATCTCCGGTCTGTGGTGCGGCAGAGCACATGCACCTGAAGTGGAGCATGTCGAGGATGCTCATCTTGAGGAACTTCGGCTACTGCACGAAGGTGAGAAACCTCCATTTATCTTTGTCTCCCTTTCCCACCCTAGGGCATGTGCATGCATTCAGTTGCATTTAACATGATGGTGATGACCCATTAGCCAAGCAAGTAAAAATAGCTTATTTTAAGGCTTCAGTTTTGTATTTTACAGACAGCTTACCAGAGGCTGTTAGTGAGTTTGGCAGAGCTAGCCTTCCTCCTTCCCTAAGTGAATTATGAACAATGCTGATCTGTAGGTGTCCTGCTGTCTTGTGGTTCAAAGTGCCTTACTGTCAAGGCTGTCTTGGTGTGGTTTTGTTTTGGTTCAAATTCACTTTTTTCTACGGATACTTTTCTCCCTGTGACACAGTGAGCCAAACTTATACTATGCAGACCTTTGATCACACTGAGACACAAACAGAAGTGAACTGTTCTCTGCCATCTGTCTCCATTGGGGATGACTTTCTGCTCATTACCAAGAGAACATTTAGGGGCTGTGGCCACCAAATTCTTTGCTACTGAGTGATTAAGTCAAAAAATATCATGGTAGAGTAGAGTGATAGTGTTTTATGATGACAGTGCACATTGAATGCAGGCTTCTCAGTCCCCAGAAAGGGAGAATGGATGTCTATGTAAGACTGGCATTAGTTCATGGATTCCCAGTTTGATAATATCAAGTAGGTATCAGAGGTCTCACCACCTTGCCTTTTCCATATATTCTAACTAGGAATGGGGCCCCAGCTACATTTGGATAAGGGGTTCAGTATTGAAATAGTTAAGACTAATTGCTCTAGTTTAGATACAAGTTATGGGGCTGGATGCAAAAATTACAGGGTGAAAGAGTGTGGTCCCACTAGATTATCATATCTGGTATCTTCTGGTGTTAAAATCTGTGAAGCTACTTTAATTTTGATATACCAGTCCATGAACGAAGGCTAGCTAATTGTTAACTGTGTCTGACTGGCAATTAGTTGTGTTGCTGAAATATTTTCAGAAGTGAAGGCAGAGAGGAGGAGGAAGCCTAGGGTAGAGGTTTTTGAGGAAGTGTGGCAAGGTTTTGAGAACTTCAAAATCTGGACACTGAAGTTGGAATTGTATTTCTTTTAACACTGTCATTCATTTTTAGAGCTAGGATGGCCATTATTAGTAGAGATCTAGCAGAGTCTTTTTTCTTTACACTCTGGGTAAATCTTTCTTTTTGAGGCAGTTCAGCGTGCATCATTGCGTGAGTTTCTGTGGGGAAAGCCAGAGCAGGAAGTGAACTGCTGGGGTAAAAGATAAGCCTGTGAGAACAGTGTTAGTCTGTGGTTGTTATATGAGTGGAGTACTATTTTAGGTTGTGTCCTGTGCCTTTGTGGTTGTAATGAATGTATCTGTGTATGTATTCTCTTTGCATTATTTTAAGAAAAATCTGTTTGATCTACAAATCAGTGCTCATGGGGATCTCTATTGCCCTTTTGTTGTTGTTTATCTGGTGGCAGCTGTTCCTCAATGGGTTTTATGTCTTGTTAAATGTTGGCAAGTCTGGCACCAAAGTTCAGATTCAGCATAGAGAACTAAGGAAAGAAAATGCTGCCTGCCGGCTTCAAACATTGACCGTGTTGGCCTCTTGAATGTGTAACACCAGGCAGCAAGTCAGCCTTGTTGGACCACAATAGAGTAACTTTTATTTTTCTCTCTGAAAGTTCATCTTCATCCATTCTGCCAATATCAGTGGTCTTTCAATGCCAAAGAGAAGGTCAGAAGCATTTATTTGCATAGAAATGGGAGCTGCTATTGACTGCTTTTGTGTAGGATAGTAACTGAACTTTCAGGAAAATACAGCGCTGTGGGCCTTAAGACAATCTTAGTTCATTTTGATTTTGCCAGTCCAGGGCTGTCACCTCAATAACAAAGATTCCAGGAAGAAATATGGTGACAGTCCCATAAATAATTTTACTATAGTGGCATGTAGAGGCCCTAACCAAGATCAGAGGCTTTTTGCGCTAAATAGTGTGCAAACGTGCCTCAGGAAACAGTCATTGCACTGAAAAACTTAGTCATGCAAAAGATGGGAGAAGTCACAAAGACATCCAGTGTCATGCAGCAAGAGAATGGTAGAGTTGATAGCAGAACTATGGTCTTGTAATTTCCACTCCATTGTCCTATCCACAAGTTATGCAGATTCTCAATAGTTTTCATTCAAAACAATTTCATCAGCCATGGTTCCTTTCACAAAATAAACTCTGAAGCTCAGCATTTCCTTAATAATGAAATACAAATTAAAAGAAGAAAAACTTTTTTAGAAAGGAAACATAGTAAAATAGAATCATTTAATATTTGTGTAGTATCTTTAAAATAAATTACTGTGCATTCCAGCAGTTTTGCTGAAGGGATGCTTTATGTGGCTTCGGCAGAGTGAGTTGCATTGAATTCCCCATGATTGGGGAAGTTGACCTAACTCTGTATCCTTTGCTTCAGTGGGGACAGAATTAGGTCAGTTATGAGTGCTTTTGAAAATACCATCCTATTAGGCTTGGTCTCTACACTTAAAAAATCAGGTTGGGATGACTACACACCCCTGAGTGACAAGGTTAAGACAGCCTAAATTCCAGTGTAGACAGTGCAAGAACAACAGAATTCTTCCATCAACCTACCTGCCACCTCTCAGGAGGTGGAGAATCCCTCCTGTCAGCATAGTTTCTGTACTTTAGCGTTTTAAGTGTAGACTAGACAATTCCTTAGATTCAGAGACCTTATGGAATAGCTGGAATATCAGAGGGCTGAGTTTTTGGAGACCTGAAATCTGTTCACAGTTCTCAAGAATATATTCTAAAATGGTCCACTATATAAATTAACCAAAAAAAAAAAAAAAAGCCCCAACAAAAGTATTTGAGTAGCATACAGATGCTGTGTTAGTTAGTTAGTTAAAGCCGAAAGTATGCATTCCGATCACAGATCGAAAAAGGAGGTTGACAGTTCGGTGGTAGAGAATTACTCCATCAAGATTAGACTACAAACAAAGACAAAATAACACGTTCTTAATGTATTGCCCTGAAAATGACAACTCTGGAAAAAATTGTTTGGTGGCTTTTGGCATCTTAATAAATATTCTAAAGTTTTGATAAGCCTCAAAGCCTAACACCAAGTCCCTTTTAAGTGTGTGGGAGAGTGGAAACTGACTCTCACTTTCACTTATAAAACGAAAATGTGAACCGAATTAGTGTCATACAGTAAGGGAGAATGAAGACTCTTATTGACTATTAGCTTCAGTATGGTTTTGTTCTATGCAGTTTTTTTTTATGGGTTGTACAGAAGAATGCAAGATCTACCATATGGATTAGTCTATACTAGTTGTTTGTGGAAGCTGTGCAAGTAATCAACACTTTTATGAAATGTAATTTTTAGAACAAAACATTGATATTTCTTTCTCTGTTCCCATTCAGAAGATGAGATAGATTGTTTGTTTGAAATAACACTTCCGTAAGTTTGCCTCTGTGATGCATCGTTTGATTTCTATTCCTGGGTTTGCTTTTGGCATGCTGTCGGGCCTTGGGCAAGTCACTGAAATATCATTCTGCACCAGTTTTTGCCATCTGTAAAATGGAGGCAATACCTCTATGAAGTGCTTTAAGTTCTGAGAAAAAGCAGTGCCTAAATGCAAAGTGGTGGTATTATTTCCTAAAACAATTTAAATGAAAATAATTACTCTAGTTCTGTTCCTGTCAGCCAGTGCCTAGAGGCTTCAGACTAAAAAAATGTTTAAAAGCCAAAACAATGAAGTCTGTCATCTCACCACACCCAAGTAATCCCTGAGCATACAAAATAGTGGGTTCCAAACAAACTACCTTTGACTGTCACATTCATACCCAGTGAGATGATTCACACCAACACTTAACTGAGTCTGTCAGGTATTCTAGCTAAAAAACTGGACAAATCTCAAAAAAAAACTTTTTGGAGATTTCCATGTTCAGCAGGAAGTCATTTGCAGTGAGTAGGAAGCTCCATCACCCCTTGCTAGTGGCTAATGACCTCACACACAACTTGAATAAGTCTTTCAGCTGGGTGGTCAAAACTAAGGTTACTTACAAAGGAGTAGGCAGATTCCTAGTGTGAATTCAAACCTGATAGCTTCTTTTTCAGAGAAGGAGCTGGACTAGGCCATAAAGTTTATGAGAACAGGAAAGGCTCCAAGGCCCAGATTATATCCATATGGAGTTCTTTCTTCCCCTAGCTTTGATATTTGGAGGACAACTGCATCCCAACTTTGTCCAAAAATCCGATGCAGGGCAGAGGTTGTAGAATTCAGAAACCAGGAAAACACCTGATCCCAATTCCCTTTTCTTCAGGCTGGTTTCAGATGAGGATGGTATCCTCAAGGTGAAGTCAGTTAATCAGGCTGAATATATGTAAATACTAGTGGAGCTTTTCATAACTTGGGTGGATTTAGTATCCATTGTGCTGGGCTTGCTGATTGTTGCCTGAAACACCCCCCAACCCCTGGTTTTTAGCAGGTGTTGATGCTGTGGGAGAGCTTTAAGTGGTAGTAAAACAAACAAGAAGTCTAGTGGCACTTTTAAAAACTAATTATTTATCACAAGAGCTTTTGTGTGAGAAAATCCAACTTCATCAGACGCTTGAAGATGAAGAAGTACAGATGAATGAGAGAAAAATAAATCTAGGGAATTGTAAATCATAGGATTAGGTCATTCTGTTACAGGAAATCAAAGCAGTTGTTCGTATTCAAAGAGTGGATAACAGTATATAGGAGAACTAACAAGAAGTCCTATGGCATTTAAAGATTAACAAATTTATTTATTGCATGAGCCTTCATGGGAGAAAATACCACTTTGTCAGTTGCTTTAAAGAACAGTATATAGGAGGAAGATGAAGGGGAAAAGGAAAGCAAAATTACCTGTTGTAGTGGGGGGAAAAAAATAGTAGTCTCTATTTAACCCTAAGTTGACAATGTCAAATCTGCATATCCAAAGGGGTAGCCGTGTTAGTCTAGTTCAGTAAAACAAACAAGGAGTTCTGTGGCACTTAAAGACTAAGAAATTTATGTAGTGCGTGAGCTTTCGTGGGGGAAAATCCCACTTCATCAGATGCTTTGAAGAACTACGTATGAACTCCAATTCTGCAATTTCTTTGAAGCTTTGATTTATCTATTTGCCTAAGTATGACTATTAACAGTTGATCAATGGAGTGATCAGGAAGATTTAAGTATTCCCTTATTGGTTTTTTAATGTTATTTCCGGTGTCAGGTGTGTGTCCATTTATTTTTTTGTGTAGAGCATAGCTGGCTCACAGTTAGCTCATCTGAAGTTGAGGCATGGGTAGACCTCAGGCAGAGAGGCAAACAAGATTGTTTAGGCTGACATTTCAGGTAGCAGTACCTGGGAACTATATTTTTTGTTAATAAGCCAGATCTGAGGAGGGAACATTTCTTTTTACTGGATGATCTCTTTGGTGCTGGGTAGGTATTCCATCCGCTGACCCCAGTCAGAATGAGTGACCCAGCACAGGCCACTTCTGACAAGACGTTCAGATCTTGACTAATAGTATCCTCTGCTATTGATTCTTGGGATCCTACATAGTTTTATGTAATTCGCCTCAATCCTGACCATCAGCAATCCCAGGCTGTTCCATTCCTGAAAACCTTCACCTCACTGATACTGCACAGTCCTGACTTGCAAAGATTGAGATGCATCAGCAATCTTTATGGGGATCCACATCTGGAGTAAGCATGCTTGAGATCAGTATGGAGGAATAATAGCAAAGCAGTGCAGGGTACCAGGACAAGAACAGCTAGCGATACTGCCAGTCAAGACCTAAGGTGTGTTTGCAGAGCCAAGTGAGGGCAGGTTTGTGAGTAATTTGCCTTCACCACTGGGTTCTGCTCTGTCCTCAAGATCTGCTCATTTGAACTGGTAATAAATTCTTTCAAAGTTATGAAAAAGTAAAGAAATTACTCTAGTTTGGCATTCAGCTTGTGGCAGAACCTGCCTTCCATGGTCCCTCAGTTTCCTGTTCCCCATGGTCACGTTTCCTGTTTTTTCCTCTTTCCCCAAGATTCTCCACCACGTTCCTGCCTCTCCCTTTAGGCTATTTCCTGGGGCCTGCCTGATCTGCTCTCAGCTTTTCAGCTACCTACAGTCCTCCCTTCTCCTCAAGTCCCCTCTCTAGAAATGTCACAAGTTTGACAGAGATCCATCTCCTCCCCCCCTGCCCCCCGAAATTTGCTCCAGGCTTAGTGTATCCCAAAATCAAGGAGCATAGTGAAGAATCAGGTTGTGAAATCTCAGTAGACTTCAGTGGCAGTTGAAGGCACTTAGCATCTGACATGGTCAAGCCCTTAAAGCAGGAGTCGGCAACCCCTGGCATGTGTGCTAATCCATTCAGTGATGTGCAGTGCCCTCTGTGGCTATGCTGCTGGAAGCCATCCAGAGCAGCTGGTTTCAGCTTCATGCCTGCGGCCCCCCAGCCGCCGCTGAAAGGAGCAGCTCTTGGAGCTTTCTTTCTGTGGTGGCCCTGTGGATCGGTCCCCAAGCACACCACCAAAAGGAACAGCTCCAGGCACCTTTTTTGTTTGGCATGCGTGGTAATCCCTGCCTCAGCTGCCACCAGAAAAAAAGCTGCTCAAAGTGGCTTTCAGTGGTGTTCCTGGGCTCCACACCATCAAAAAAAGCTGTCCGGAGTAGCTTTCGGTGGCAGGGGACACTCCAGCTGTGGATGCCATCTGGTCCCCCCCCCCCCCCAGGGAGGGCTGCATCAGCTGAGCGTTGGGGAGGAGGGGCTAGTTAGAGGGATCTCTGGGTGAGGCTGCTATTGAACCCCTAGCCTTTGGTAAGCAACTCCACTCAACCCTGCAGGAATGATTATGTTTTGCCATGACAAACCCTCTCTACCCTCTTTCTCCTCATCTACCCACCGTGTTGCTAAAGATAGAAAGCAGCAAAAGCAGCAACACCATTAAAGGCAGCACTGAGCAGAACTGACATTATTAAATCCACCACCCAGCTTTCAAGATAGATGGCTGCTGCAAATGCCTCTCAACATACATGTACCTCATCTAGTACACTACATGCCCCCATAACAACCATGAGGGTGAAACCAGACAGTTACTTCTGCTCTGGAATGAACTCTCACAGAAAGATAAGACAAATAACAGAAAAAATCATTACACTTGGGTAAGCGCTCTCGCAGAACTATCACTCCATATCTGACCTCAATCTCAAAGGAAACCTGCACAGCACCTTCAAAAGTCTAGCCTTGGTCCTTAAGGTCATAACTCTGTGAGATGCTAAAAATCAGGTACGCTACTGGATTTATGATTTATTACAACAGTCTATACAATTCTCTAATCCTCTTTTATTGCCCCACAACTACAAAGGTGTTAACAGGCTGCTTTACCCTGAGTGGTCGTTTTACAATATGTTTACATCTACTCATGCTATACAGTCAGTAAGGTTTGACCCCCAAGTATCTTTCCCAGATCTGAAGAAGAGCTCTGTGTAGTTTGAAAACTTGTCTCCCACCAACGAAAGTTGTGTCAATATAAAATATTTCACACGTCTTATGTGAAACCCAGCTCATATGCATGATGTAGTAAAGGTAGTGACGGACCAGTTTGCAAGTGATGCAGCTCTTTAACCAACAGTCTCCCAGGGTAGTGGTTTTCAAACTTTTTTTCTTGGAAAGCAGTTAAAAAAAATCATTTATGCCCATGACCCAGCAATTCCATCTTTATTAATGCATTCCAGTCTTTTGCAGCACAGTACTGGGTCCCAACCCTAAGTTTGAAAACCACTATTTCAATTCAAATCTAAATCATAGGGCTGGAAGGGACCTCATGAGACCATCAAGTCCAACCCCCTGGGAATTGAACCCAGCACCTTCTGCATGTTAAGCAGAGGTGTTAGCCACTACACTATTTGCAGGGCTCTGTCCTGGGGAGCTTTAGCCCTTTAACTTTCGTCTTTTTAGCATTTAGCCCCTGTCATCAAGCTAATTGGAATTACATACCTTTAAACTAATTTATTTTCTCTCTTCCTTTTCATGTTTCCTTGACGATTTCCTCCCCCTGAACCTGTCTTACCATTTGATGCATTTAGGTAAGTCATATGTTCTGTTGTCCCTTTTTGTTTAGCATGCTGTGTTCTAAGGATATTTCCCCCAGCATTTAGAAACGAGTTGTTACAATGTCACTTTACTGATCACAGGCTAAGATGCTGAGCCCTCAGGGTCACTTCAGCTCTTGCTTAGAAAAAAGGATGATCTCATACTCTTTTGTGACTATGGCATCTTCAGTTGTCCAGGCTCAGTAAGGTTATCAGTTCCCTTGCAGGGGGCTTTCTGAATGAGAAATTCAATATAATTGCAATGTGATATCCATTGGGGATGACAAATTTACAGTATGTACGAGAAAATCCCTCATGTTTTTGCATGGGTAACAAGGACAGAATTCCTTAACTGAGTCTCAGATTTTATTTTACACCTATAAATCAGGGACTGCCATGTATGCACAATTAAATTGGTCTTGTGAAAATGCTTTGAAAATCCCAGCTATGGGCCTACATGTGTAATAAATTACTTGTGATTTTAGTGCCACCATTTGGTGCCTATTCCAGGACATACTAAAATAAATTCCTGATTTCAAGAGGCTGGGTTCTCAGCAATTTCTGAAAATTTCTTCATAGTTTCTCAGTTTGGGCAACAAAATCCCTTAATAACTTTTGGAAATTTTGCCTGCCTACATGATTTAAATTGCTGGTAAAAAAGTAGCCCACTATCTAAGAAACTGTCTGCAAAACACTGTTTTATCTACATTTCTCTCTTTTTGTTGTATTTGAATATTGTAGCTGACCCTCTCAGGTCTTGAAGGCGTTTCTTGTCCCAGGTAGAGTGAGTCTGTAATCCAAAGAGCTTACCAGCCCTCAGGCAGGGCAGGGTAGACAGCAAACTCTAGCCTGACTAGGGTGAGTCCATACTACAGGGGTAGGCAACCCCCAGCACAGGTGCCAAAAGTGGCACACAAACCATTTGGAGTGGCACTACAGAAACTGCCACTCCTGCCACTGAAATCCACTCCAAGAGGCTTCTTTCAGGAGTAGCTGGGGCACAGGGGAGCCCATGCCCATGCCCATGCCCATGCCCCAGGCATGCCATGTAGAGAACCCTCCCAGACTGGATCCCCTCCACAGCATGCTGCCATCAAAAGGAGCCACTCCAGGTGGCCTCTTTCTATGACATCCCTGGAGACCCCTGTCCTCAGGCTCGCCTCCAAGAGGAGCTGCTCCAGGCTGCTGCTTTGAGCAAACAGTTCCTTTCAAGTGCATGCCTGGGAAGCACCTCTCCTCCATCCCCCATCTGTGGGCTCCAGTGGCCACTTTTCTTTTTTTGTTTTTGGTAGCAGAGGGGGGGCTGCTGGAACCAGCTGAGGATCAGGGAGGAGGGGCTGGCAGAGGGGTTAGCAAAAGTTGCCAACTCTTGCTGTACTAAAAAGGACCCATCAGTCCTCAGGCAGGGCAGGCAGCAATCAATATCTCTAAGCAAGGCAAGATAGCTGAGGAGATGTGGCCCTCAAATAGGGTCAGATAGGTGAGGTAAGTTGCTCCGGTGTGTCTAGACTAGGGAGGAAGGGGACATAGGCCCACTGGACTCTCCTGCATCCCAGTTGAGGGCCCGGGTAGCAACAGGGTGTCCCATCACTCAGGCAGCAGGGCTCCTGCCAAAACATGCTGCTGTGGCTGTCAGTCGCCTTAAAGCTGAATAAACAGCTGGCTTCCCTGGGCTGGTTTCTCCCTTTTCTTTCCCCAAGGTGTCTGTTTCTCTTAGTTTCCAGAGTTCGTCTGGGTACTTAGCCAGTGGGAGGTTCCAGAAACCCTCTGCTTCGTCTGATGGTGACCAGTCTGGCGGTTTATCAAGGCCTTCAGTAAAAGGCAGCTTATCCAGATTGGAGGGTCTGGGCTTCTCATTTTGTCTACCTGGCTCTGGGCCAGCTAGTTGTTTCCCCAGGGTCCTCAGTGGTGGGCAGCTTGTCCAGGTCGCAGGGTCCAAGGTACTTCTTGGGTCCACAGGGCTCCGAGCCTGCTAGTTGTTCCCCAGGGTCCTCAGCAGAAGGCAGCTTCTCCAGATTACAAGGGCGTAAGGATCCCTCAGGTCCACAGGGCACAGGTCAGTCAGGGCAGTTGTTTGGGTGCTAGGCAGTGGGGAGCTCCGGCCAGGCCTCCTTGTGATGTTGACTGGGCCCTGGACCCCGGAACAAGGCTGAGACATCCTTCCCCCTTGACTGCCAGGGCCGAACGGAGTAGAGTGGTTGTCGTTTTATAACTCCCCTTCCTGACTCGCTCCTCTGCTTCTGGTTAGGTGGGGTTGGACTTCTTTGTTCCCCTTCCCAGCTGGAGATTGGCCCACTGTCCCCACCAGTCTCTGTGGGTGGCTATATCTTCTGCTCTACAAATATTAAAACAAAATTCACTTTTTGGGAATTTTAGCTCTCTAATTTTTTCTTTATATATATGTGTGTGTGTTTCTTGTTTTATATACTTTGTGCATAGATACATTTATGACCATTGCAGAACACTGGGTTCTCGGAAAGCTTGGGGTACCGAATCCTCCAGAGACTCTTTAGCACCTGGGAGTTTTCACCAGTGAAGTAACAGATGTGTGTTTTTAAACTAGAAAAAAATGAATAGGGAAATAAGGGAGCTTCTGGAAATAAGTTACTTTGGATGTACGCTGGAATTGAAAGAAAATTTGGAGCTCAAGTGTACATGAAGCAGATTCTTTCTTTTCTTCATGTTTATCTATGTTGGAAAGATATCTCTTTATAGAAAAGTTTTAGAAAAATGTGTATTATGGGATTTAAAATATAATCCCATGTGTTTGTAAAGAGAGCCCACTTGTTAAATTTGCTGTTTAGGTAATAGAGACAGTTTGTGGATTTAAACCTGGGACCTTCCGCAGTTTCCAGAAATCTAATTATCCAGTTCGCTCCTGGTAGAGAGAAAAGCATGTAGGAATTTTGAAAAGAAAATATTCCCATGTGGGCCATTCCCCAGACAGTCAAATGTGTTTCTTGTGAACTAAGCAAGAAAAACTGGTTTGGAATTCACTACTGAGCAGTCCAAGCCTATCAACAGAGCTGCTCTCACAAAAACAGATGGCAAAGATGCCCCAAAGCTGCAGCTCAAGGCATTTCCCACTTTAGTGCTGCAGACTCATCAGTAGTGTCCCCTGATGTAAATGTCTGGAGAAATGTTTGTGTTCTGGCTGAGGCAACTAGCAATGCACAAAAGGTGAGGAGAGGATGAACACAATCTTTCGTTTAGCACCTTGGTCAGCGCCAAACCTCTGGGCTCCAGTAGCAGGATCTGTCAATGCTGGTACCCTTGTGGAAGTGAAATGGTGTATTCTGCTTCCCTGTACAGAGTAGGCTGGAAAACCAAAAATGAACTAGCAGACTAGCTGCCTCAAAATAAACAGATAAATCTTCACTCTGCTGTGTGTTCACAGTGTCTAGGGGAAGAATCAAAACTAATTCCAACGAAACAGAAAAATTTTGCACAGACCATGCTGCTAAACACTTAAAATTTATCTTGCATTTGTGCTCAAATGAGAACAAGGAAAGAAGATTGGCCTTGTTTTCAGTAGAGAAGTTCTGCATCCTAACTGACATTTGAACCCTGAGCACATCTATAACATATTGTAAATTCATGCATGAAAGTTCCCTGTGTCACACAGGTGAGTCATATCTCATCCCTTGAGGTTGCACTTGGTTTGAATAGCCTAAAAATTGTGTCGCACACCACCATGTTACACTCCCCAAGTGTAGAGTTACCAGATACCAAAGCATGGAAAGGAGGACAGGGAAGTAGAAAAAGGACATTGGAGGGCACATGGAGAAAATGTAGTAGTATTGTAATATTCTTCTGTTTTTAGGGGGCCTTGGAATGCTTCCCCCTAAAAATAGTGTGTTCTGGGGTGTTCCAACATACTTTAACTCCTATTAGTAAAAAGCCAGACAAGAGAATGTATTTTGAAAATGCCTGGCAGACGGAGGACATGAAAGTAAAAAGGAAGACATGTCCTCCTTTTGCCTGACATTGTGTAACCCTACCCAAGGGCAGAAGCAGCAAGTGCTGATGGTCTGGCCCCAGTAATTCAGTTAGCCCACCATCTTATTGGCACACCGGTTGCAGTATAGACGACCAGACTTGTTGAGATTCTGTATTCAGTTAGTCCAGAAGCCCCTCACCTATACACACACAGTTGCAAGAACAGAATATCTCGTTGCATACTTTTTTGTGTCCCTTGGCCACTTCTTAGTCATCACTGTGTTCTTTTTAGCAAGCTGGTTTTGCAGAATGTGTTTCTCGGAAGCCATCTGACAAGCCAGGTGGCCTGAGGTAGTTACCTGAGTAGTTGTGGATAACATCAAGCCTGAGGAGGAGGCAATTCAGTCACAGCTGAGCTTTGTAGTTGGCAAAACCTGGCCTACAACAGGAAGTCTGAATGCCCATTATGTTATCATTATCCCAGCAGGGCCAGAAGGAAATAAAAGGACTGAAACTCCTTTACAGAAGGGCCAGAAACAGAACCCACTACTGGCATGGAGGAGAATCTGCTCTTCTTTATAGGCTATCTGGATGGACCATACTCTTGGTGCTTAATACTGCATGGAGCCCAACATCCTATTGAGCACTACTGAGGTGCACAGCTCTCAGGTGGTGAAGGAACAGGAAAAAGAAACTGTCCAGTCCAAGAACCATTGTGCTAGGATTCCACAGTACCATTGGGGAATTCCAGGTTCCAGACACAGAAGCAGGGGCTCCAGGTGGAGAACAATTTTGGAGAAGCCTATTTTTGATTATCTATAGTGTGGTAACAACTAAAAGGGCAGCAAATGCTAACAATTAATACCTCATATTTCAGATGGGAGTTTCTTCCATCCTGCCACATGCCCAGGCATAAGCAGAATATATACATCAAGCAAAACCACACACCTAATGCAGGCAGTATTCACGCAGATCACAGCCTTAGGTGGCAATACTTGTCATTCTAGCTATATGTAATCTAGCTTGCTACGAAGTCCATGAACTTTTGAGTCCACATACTTCACCCTTGCTTTTGTAAGGTTGGCCAATAATTACCCTGAGTAACAAGCCTCTCTGCAAGGTGACTGATGCTGTCTTTTCCTGGGAGTGGTTCCCACTCCTCTCCTAATGTAAGCAGACTCTTGCCCTGGATCAAGCCGTAAAGAAATGATGCTATATAGTGTAGTGGCTAGCACCTCTGCTTCATATGCAGCAATGCCTGGGTTCAAGCCCTAGGGGGTTGGGCTTGATGATCTCATGAGGTTCCTTCCAACCCCATCATTCTATACTATACTATTCTATATATTCTTAGTAGCACATGGGGCTGGTCACATTTGAATGCCTCTTGTAGGCCTGAAGCATGAATTCCAATCCTGATTCTCCCTCACTGCTCCTTCAAGGGCACCAATGTAAGGATTCTGGCTCACAGATGTCACCTCTCTTGGACAGAAACCTTTCTCTTTCTCCCTCCTGGCTAGGGGTTTTGAGTTTGCACATCTTTCTGCCTTACACTGTGATATCCCCAGCAGCCCAGACTATTTTGAAGGCTCCTGCCTGTGGTCTGCTTTCTCCCCTCAGGTTCTGAAAAATATAATAGCAATAGGCACAAGATTATCACACACCTCTTTCTAAGTAAGCATATTTTGCTTAAAGGAGAAGCATCACAGAGAAAACATAAAAGCAATGAACAGATTGAAACACATACGAAATATATCAGGAGTCACCCATCAGTCTTATTGCATCCTGATAAGCCAACATCTTTCCAACCCTTTCACAAGACCTGGGGTCTCCTTTGGATAGAAGGTCCTGCTTGTTTTATTAGAAGGAAACCACTGTACCAGTTTAAACCCAGCAGTTTTCTATCAAAACCTCTCTTTTTAGTCTGTTGGTCTTTGAATACCCTGGTTGGAACCACTATATGCAAGTCTCTCCAGGGAATGATGTCTCTCTCTGGAGACATTTTACTATCTGAATGATTCGTCATCATCGGCATCTATTGTTTTTAATTCCTAGAGGACTTGTTGGGACCTCCTCCCTTCCCAAGCATTACAGTCCTTCTGAGGTTCCCAGTTATATTAAATGGGATTACAGTATTGGCACTGGTTGCTTTGTTTGTATCTGCTGCCAGCATAACCTCAAACAGTTCTCCTGGCCTATCTGAGAGTGTTGGTGATTGCCGTGCAGGAGCTTTAGTAGAAAGTGTGTGTGACCAGTGAAGGAGCTCTAATCGCTCACTGTGGCCTCCATTTTGAGAATGTCATAGAAAGGCATGTAGAGCCTCAGCAGTTATTGCGGGAGTTTGACCCCTTATTGTATGAGGCTTTTGTGCTACTAGAAGATCTTGCCAAGTCTCCTGCAAGGTATAGCTTCAAGGAGCTGTGCTGGGAACTATTAGGTGTGTACCCAGAAAACAAAGCCATTCCAATGGATGAGTTAAGAGCTATGTGTGGAATTAAAACAACAGTACCAGAAACAGGTTGGCTAGTGAAGATGTACAGCATCATTGCTGTTTACAGTGCTGTTGTCCAAAGGGTTCATTTCTCTTGTGTAGATTCACTCTGAGAGGAACTTGTTACAAAGAGGTGTCTGAGAGAATGGGGAATGGTAGAACAGGTCCATACAGACTTCAAACCAACAATTTTTTGGAATAACTTTTCTTCTGTCATGTTTCTTTCCCTTCATTTTCCTCTCATTTTTTTGTTTTTAGTATTTGTTATATTCTCCTGTCTCTTAGTGAAAAAATTTTAAAAAAGGTTTTTGTAACCAGGGGGTGAAAGGGGCTGTTGTTATAGCAGTATGAGCACAAACAAGACCAGATCTGCCCTCTCCAGCAGCCTGGATAATGTGTTCTTTCCTATTACAGTTGCTGCTGGAATGTTTGAGTCAAGTACAGATACAAAATCGATAAAAGCTCATTACTGCACATGTAATCACATTAAAATCCAGCAGGGTGAGATGCTAGTGGAAAGGGTCTCTGTGTAGTTTTAAATCTGGGTACCCTCTTCAGTGACAAGGTTTTGGAGGCTCAAGACCCCAAGATGCAATGAAAAGTGCTGCTCTGTTAGTGTTAAGCAGCCATGGAATTAAATTGTTTAAAAACATATGTAGTAACCCTTGGGGAGGAAGGGGTTAACTATCTGGTCAGTGAGTCCCAAGACAGCCAATAGGAATGAAGCACAGGTTTTTGAATGGTAACAGCAGCCTGGCTGGGCCTGTTTGGATGCAGCAGAGCTCCTGGAAGGATCAGGAGGAGGCCAGAGGGGCCTGAGGAAGAATCCAGCAACATCCTTACCAGAGATAAGTTAAATTTGTTACTGACCAGGCGTGGGTAGAACAGGGAATGTTTACTTAGACGCGGTCAGGGTATTTTCTTTGTTTTTGGCTTGTTTCTTGGATTTCTCTGTGCTGAGCACATGTAAACCCCCCCACTACTCTGTAACTACCTAAGTTAATTCCCAGAGAAGCAACTCTCTGTGTTTATTATCTGTTCTTTTTGATTAAAGATTTTACCTTTTAAGTAAGTTCTGGTTCTGTGTCCTGGAAGGCAAGAGGTTTGTGTGCACGTGCCTTAGACTGCACAGGCAGCTACTAGAGGGAACCCTGTTCCTGTTCCAGCTCATATTGCAGCTGGGGTCCAGTCACTTTCCTGAGAGAGGAATAAACAGGATTGCAAGTACCTCACAGGGAGGAATTCCCAAGTGCGCCGTCCAGGGTCTCGAGGTTTTTTGCATTTGGGTGGTGGCAGCGATACCACTCCAAGGCTAGGAGTTGGAGGCCTTGGAGACTTCTAAGAGCAGGCTTTAAGACCAGTAGCTTTTAAGGCCTGTTGCAGGCCCCCACCTTCTGCACCCAGAGTGGGGAAAAAGCCTTGACAACATACACTCCCTTTAAGAGTCAACAGAGTATTAAACTTACTGTTATATGGGCAGATCTGTCATTCAAAAATCAAGCAAGCCATGCTTTGAAAATCTCAACATTAGTGTTCCAGTTAGCAGAATAGGCTAATAAAAATAAATGTGATCCCATCAAATGGATTGCATGTGTAATAGGGTTCCCATTGATCCCTGTTCCTACTCAGCACTGATTTCCAGAACAGTTATTTCTCTCTTCCAGTTTCTCTGGAGAAAATTTTGTAAAGGAAGATTATTTCCCTTGTATATTGTAGTCTACCTTTTATCCTGAAGATTGTTGGGTAGTTTTTGGGCAGTGTGACCATACTCGGAGTATGTGGGATTGTGAGTCTCCTCGTTACCCACATGCCTTGCCCATGGTGTATGCTGGGTGTCAGCTCCCTGACAGCAGCTTGTTCGCCATTCAGTCACTCTCCTCTGGGTTATGCCATCCTGTACTTTGCCTTTCAGGTTAACACTAGGTACACTGTAGTCCCTGAATCCTTTCCAATTGTTTCCCTCTGATATCAAGCCCCTGACACTAGCTAAAGACAAGAATCCCAGTTTCTCTGTCCCCAGAGGAGCCATGGGCCCCAGTTTACTAGTTTTACTTAAAACCACTACTCCTAAAAACTACACAGCACTTGTAATAAAACAAAAATGGGTTTTTGAAAGAGAGAATAAAGGTGCTACTAGAAGTAAGAGAGTGATAGAAATAAATGCTTATAATCAGGGGTTAAAGTAAGCTGCAACATGGTGGAATAGCATTCCAGGGCCTGCTATTTTTAGGGGCTCAGTGTTCTGGGGCCCCCTAAAAATAGAAAATGGAGCTGGAATATTGCATTCTGGGCCCCACCATTTAAAAATAGCAGGCCTCAGAATGCAGTGTTGTGGCTCCATTTGCTATTTTTAGGGGCCCCGACACTGAGCCTCTAAAGCTGAGCTTTAGCCCTGGCCGTGGCCGCTCCAAGAAGACATGGGAGCTGGGTAAGGTGTGCCGGGGTGGGGGGCAGTTTCAAGGCAGTATTCTCCCCAGGACTTGAAGTTGGAGAGAGGGTATAGGGAGAAGTTTGGGGGTGCAGGGATGTTCACTAAGTTGGTATAGCACTATTAACTAGCAGACAGCTGGCAGGGTATTGGGAAATTCAGAGGGTGCAGAGGGGGTGTTAGGGAAATCCCTAGTGCGGGGCCAGGCGAGCTGGTCCAGCAGGGAGAGTGCGTGCAGGAAGGGGTCAGCCCAGGGCAGCAGGGGAAGACAGCATGGCACAGCGAAGGGTTGAGGAAGGGTTGGGAGAGCAGCGGCCAGATGGGGGCCAGGGCAGTAGCTGGTGTGGGGGGTCAGTAGCTGGGGTGGTGGGTAGGCACATGAGGAGCAGTAGCTGGGGTGTGGGGCAGTCAGGCATTTGTGGGGGCAGTAGTTGGGGTGTGTGAGGGGGGTCCAGACCAGCATGAGGGGGGCCCACCATTTTAGGAGGGTTCCAGGGCCTGCCAGATTATACTTTAACCCCTCCTTGTCATACAAGAGAAAATCACCAAATGTGATTAGTCTATGCTTATTAATAGTTACCTTTATTTTTGGTAATAAACAAGAATTGGAATTAAGTTCCCCGGAGGTAGCCGTGTTAGTCTGTATATAGCAAAAACAACAAATGTCAAGCAGATAGGCAACACATCAGGCCTTCAAAGAGAAACAGCAGAACTGGAACTGATGTGCAGATTTGGTTGTGTGAAAGCAGGATTAAATCACGACTATGGATTTTTTTTTCCCATTACAACAGGTGATTTGACCTCACCTTTCTCTATATGCTGTTTCCCAGTGTTTGAATCTTAACAACTGCTTTGATTTGCTGTTACGGTGTACCTGATCCCATGATATACACATCCCTGTATTTATTTTCATCCTATTCTGTAAATTCCCCAATCTTCAAAGCATCTGATAAAGTGGGATTTTCTCCCACAGAAGCTCATGTGATAAATAAATTTGTCTTTAAGTGCCACAGGACTCCTTGCTCATTTAACAAAAGTCCTGTGGCACCTTAAAGACTGACAAGTTTCTTTGTGCATAAGGTTTCGTGGGCTGTAGCCAGCTTTGTCAGATACAGCCCGCGAAAGCTGATGCCCAAAGGAATTTGTTAATCTTTAAGGCGCCACAGCACTTAAGAATTGGAATTGCTCATTTATGAGCATAAATTCAGTCTAGCTGGTATTACTGAAACTTGGCAGGATGAGTCGTGTGATTGGAGTGTTAAAATCACTGGTTATATTCTGTTCAGGAAGGATTAAGAGGGCAGAAGGGGAGGGGAAAGGCATGTTAGGTCAAAAATAGCATTACCTTTTTCCAGGTCTCTCTCAACTCAGAATAAAATGGTCTTGAATGCTCATAGATCAGTGTTCTAACAGTTAAAACACAAGATGAGGTATTAATCGGCATGTGCTACAGATGTCAAGTTGCACTAGGGCAGGGATTGGCAACCTTTGCCAGCCCGTGTGCCAGCCCCGCCCACTGCATCCTCAGCAGGTGCTGGGGATGAGGCCAAATGGGGATTGAGCCAGAGACTCTGGGTTGGGTGAGGAGAGGCTAGGGTCCCTGGGGGCAAGTGGCCTCAGGTTCCTGGCTCCCACAGGCTGCAAGTGCCCTATCCGGCCTGTCCAGAGTACAGGCCCCAGTCCCAACACCACAGGTGTAAGTAGTGTCGGGGGAGCCTTGGCAGCCAGGGTGGTGGGTAGCTCAGGAGCCAGCATGGCTCAGCTCGGCTGGGCTGCAGGCACAGCGCAGTGGGTTGCTCGGGGTCAGCGTGGCGCAGCATGAATTGGGGGCCCAGTCTGGGGCTCAGCCAGTGCCACTGCCTGAGGTTCTAGCCGGTGCAGTGGATGGCATGGCCAAGCTTGGCTGTGCTGGGCTGAACCTTGGGCAGCGGTGCCGGCCAAGCCCCAGATCGGCCCCCCAATTCACGCTGTGCCATGCCAAGCAGAACTGTGCCGGCCCTTGAGCTGCCCGCTGCACTGGCTGCTGAGCCCCCGAGTCAGGCCGTGCTGTGAGTCACATTCACCCCTGCTCAGCTCCCAACCCAGGCTCCCCCCACACCACTTACACTTGTGGAGTCTGGACCAAAGCTTGCACTCTGGACGGGGGGAGTGCATCCTGCAGGAGCCTGGATCCGCTGCACGTGGTTGCTGCAGCCCTAACCTCCAGGCCATGCTTGGGGTGGGGGGCAGCTCGCAGGGGAGCCTGAGCAGCACTGATTGTTGCTCAGGATCAGCCTGCATGCCCGGTTTGGCACGCGTGCTGGGGGGTTGCCAACCCCAGCACTAGGGAACTGAATGACTGCTTCTTTTGAACCTATCTAGAGTGTGTAGGGAAAAAGTTGCATGATCATGTCATTTACACTGGTCTCATGCTGCCATTACTAAAACGTCTTTGGAATTCCTAAACATAATCTGACTTTCCTAACTCAAAACCGTTACAGCCACTGCAGAGCAATTCTGTATGAGACTTTATCATAGAGGAGCTGATTACACAACTAAAATTAAGAATAGTTTAGGTACAAGTGATTAAGACTTTGTCACATTTACATCATGGAAGCAGAATAAAGTTCAGACCAATAATATATAAACTGGGGGCTTTTAATGGGGCAAGTTTCACAAAGGTGAAAACAGTTATGATCCAAATAAGCTGAGAGGGAGAATTTTAATGAAAAAATATGAATTATAATTGGGAATCATTTAAAAACACTACTGGATGCTCAAAAAGCCACAGTTGAGAAAGATGGTTTTTATGTTTAAAAATGTACTTTGTTTAGAGGAGAAGTGAAAGCAGCTGTAAAAAATATATATAGAAACAACAAATAGAAGATGGAGAAAGTTGATAGTTGATTAATATAAATCAGAAGTTAGGAATTGTATAAAATTGATAAGGGAAAGCAAGGGATACAAGGAGAAATCTGTGGACAACTGAGTGAAGGATAATAAGGAGAAGTTTTTAAATATATTAGACACAGCCACCAGCCTGAGAGTAGTAGTGGTTCATTGCTAGTATTAATAATGCATAAAAGGCAGATGTGTTTAAATATTTTTGTTCAGCATATGGAGAAAAAAGATGACATAGTGTCCTGTGATGACACTATTTCCATTCCTTATCTCTAGAGGATGTTAAACAAGTGCTACTAAAGATAGCCTTACAGGCAACTTGTATCTAAGAGTTTTAAGAGAGTTGTTTTTCAGTAAGTCTTGAAGCACTGGGATAGTCCCAGGAGACTGAAAGAAAGCTTCATATTGTGTCAGTTTTTAAAAGAGTTAACAGATGACCCAGGTAGTTATAGGCCTGTTAACCTGATATTGATCCAAGGCAAGATAATGGAGCAGCTGATATGGAACTCAATTAATAAAGTAGTATATGAGAGTAATGTAATTAATATTAATCAACATGGGTTTATAGAAAATAGATCTTGTCAAATTAACTTGATACTCTTCTTTTTTTTAATGAGATAAGTTTGTTTGATAAAGGATAAGAGTATTGGTATAATATACTTAGATTTCAGTAAGGCATGACATTTTGATAAAAAAAAAACTAGAACAGTATAAAGTTAACATGGCACACATGAAATGGATTGACAACTGGCTAACTGAAGTGTTTCAAAATGTAGCTGTAAACAAGGAATCATCATCAAGGAGTAGTATTTCCTATGGGGTCTCATGGGAATCAGTTCTAAGCCTTACACTGTTTAATATTTTTGTCAATGACCTGGAAGAAAACACTGAATTATCACTTGATAAAATTGGCAGATTACACACAAATTAGGGAAGTGGTGAATAATGAAATGCATAGGTCACTGATTTACCAGGCGATCTTAGTCTAGATCATTAGGTAAACTAGATATAAGCAAACATCATGCATATGTTAATATGACTAAATGTGAATGTATATGTCTAGGAACAGAGAATATAGGCCATACTACAGGATGGAGGACTCTTTCTTGGGAGCCAGTGAGTCTGAAAAAGATTTGGAGGTTCTGATGGACAATCAGTTGAGCATGAACTCCCAGTGTGATGCTGTGGACAAAAGAGCTAGTGCAGTCCTTGGATGCATAAACATGGGGAGTGTTGACTAGGAGTAGAGTTTGTTTTATCCTTCCATTTCGTGCTGGTGAGACCACTGCTGGAATGTAGTCAGTTCTGGTGCCTATGATTCAAGAAGGATGTTGTTAAATTGGAAGGGATACAGAAAAGAGCCATAAGAATGATTAAAAGATTAGAAAACATGGCTTATAGTGAGACAGAAGGAGTCAAGCTATTTCACTTAACAAAGAGAAGGTCAAAGGGTGACCTTAATTATGGTCTTTAAATACCTACATGTGGGACAGATGTTTAATATGCTGTTAATCTAGTAGAGAAAACTAAAACATGATTGAAGAGCTGAAAGTTGAAGTTAGACAAATTCAAACTGGAAGTAAGACACCAAGTTTTAATGATGAGATTGATTAACCATTAGAACAATTTACCAAGGGTCATGATGGTCTTTATCACAAACAAATTTTAAGTCAAGATTAGATGTTTTTGTAGATGATCTGCTCTCGGAATTATTCAGGGGAAGGTCTATGGTCGGTGTTAATGCAAGAGGTCAGACTAGATGATGATGATTGGCCTTAGAATCTATGAATCTATCTGGATAAAGTGTTTTTTCCCCCAGAGTTCAGTTGATTGTACAGTTTTCTGGCCACACAGGAGCGAGAATACCATTTTCATGAAAAACAATCCTACTCCAGAAGACGTTTCCTCAGTGAATGGATGGCTGGAGCAGTGCAGGAGCAGGGCTTCAGATGAGACAAACACAGGGAGGCAGAGAATCTGTGGCTATGTGCATTCAGCAGCCATTGATCCTCTGCAACTGCTGGGTTTAAGAGCAAGCCATGGGTTGCTTTAGCCAGTTAAGTGTTTTTTCCATCGCTCAGCTGTGCTCATTGGCTACCTAGTGACATGTTACCTCTTATGGATAAATACCTTGCTAAACACATGCTTCTTGTGATGAGTTTGTCAAGTCTGAGGGGCCTTTGTGTCACAGGCATATGTCTCGAATGATAAGCAGCAAAGGCTCTGAATTCATTTATGAGGAAACCGCCTTCCCCATCAGCAAAACTACAACAGTGAAAAGTGACTGAGTTTATTTGGGGACTGGGAGTCATTCACTTTCCTTCAGTTCTTTCTGGGGAAAAAGGAATGAAATTGGGGGGGGTACGATATATGTATTCTTTCTTTTACAGGCATTTTAAAAGCTAAAAAGGGGTATATGAGAAAATATAGAGTCAATATAATCAGGGCCATCCAGGGGGTTGGTGCCCAAGGCCAGTAGGCCTATGGGGGCCCCACCCACATCCCCCCTGTGCTGGTGGGGGGCATGGCTCAGAGGCTGGGGCTCTGTGCTCCTGCCTTACCCCCTGCCTTCAGCTTGTTGCCGAAGGGGTGGTGTGAGGCATAACTGCAGGTCTCAGGGTGGTCACCCTTCTCCCCCCCAACAGCCGTGAGTGCAATGTTTATTTTCTTTCTGATTTCACCCAAGTGCATGTGGACTCCTTCTAGGGCCAGACTTAAATCATGGAAGGTTTCTTCATTTGAAGGCTTAGTTTTGATGTGTATCTCTTAGAACAATGGTTCTCACCCTTCTGTGTGTCCTAACACACTTTGTGGTATATTGTGACACTACAGGATAAATCAGTCCCCCTCCCCAGGCCAAATCTAGCCATCTCCCTGGCTCTGTACAACACACTTATGTGTGACAAATAAAGCAAGGAGTCTTGTGGCACTGAAAGACTAACAGATTTATTTATCACCTTGAGCTTTCATTGGAGAATATCCCGCTTTGTCAGACGCTTTGAAGAGCTGCCCCTTTGGAACTTATGTGGTGACAGTTGTTGAGAATCACTTCGTAGAAGAATGCCCCTGATATCCCTCTTTCAAATTTGTACGTTGCATGAGGCGTTCATTAGCTGGGTTTTGCATACTCTGCTGCCCCAGACTGAGTTGTGTGGGTTGCTATATTGCCTAGGAAATGGTGAGTAAGGAAAGAATGTGGATTATACAACAGAAGTTGAATAAACATAGTAGGTAGGGGGAGATGTTTTCAAGAGACCATCTGCTACTGTGATCTGGAGTCTCTTACTAGGGGTGAACAAAAGCCTTTAAACAGGGTAACTAATGGATCAAACGTATCCTTGCTTGTAAGGTTAAGACCCACAAGTCTTGATTTGTAAGAAGCTGGGGTTCAAATTGGTCACCGGAGGGGAGAGACATTAAATTAAATGTGGTGTAGTAGTCACATGAGACCCCTTAACAGTATCTCAGTATTATTCTTTCTTAATGAAATGCAACTTAATGCAGTCCCATGCCTTTCCCTTGGTTAATCTTGACTGTGGCTTTTTGAAGGTTTGTCATGTCTCCACTGCCTTATAAATGATTCCTTGCATCTTCCACTCTCTGCTGCTTTCTTGTCACTTAATGCCCATGATTTTTGACATAAACAAGGGAGTGTTTCAGTGGGAGGCACAGGCTGTCATGGGCTTTACTTCTAGTTCTCACTTCACTGCTTTTCTACAACCAGAAAATAGTGTGTGTATGTATAGGAGGGGCAGGGAGGGACCTGGCAGTGCATTAAAAATGGAGACAGCAGAAGTGAAAAAAATCTGAAGTATAAAATATGAATGGGGACCTGGGCTTCTGGAGTTCATGCTTGGATGGGTAGAGTTAAACATGGGAAACTTGGTTGACCCTCACCTTGGGTTCATCTGCTGGTTAAGAACCACTTAGAGAGAGACAGGGCTGCTCTTTTGGGAGCGATAACTAGAAGTAGGTCAAATACAGGGTACCTAGGTTGCCTTACACCACCATATTGGGTGACAGATGCATTTTGGAGTTTTCTTTTGTAAGACCAAAAGCTGCAGACTATCCTAATAAAAATGCAGGGATCTGTGTTTTAAACATTGTGAAAGAGCAATAGTCTGAGATATTAGCTATCTATGACTTCTAACAATGAAACTCTACTCCCTTTTGATGGAGTTGTTAATGTTTTCCTGACTTCTGGGTTTCAGACTTAGTCTCAGTTTCTATCAAAACTGCCTCAGTTTTGTGTTTTTAAAGTCTTCCCCTCCTGACAGCTTCCCTCTCTGTCCCTGAGACCCTTTATTTCCTCCATTCTGACTTATTGAGGGGGGAAAAGTTACTTCCCTCCCCATCCCCTCCTGTTCATCAAACTAATAGATAAAACACTATCAAGAAAGGCCATGGACCAGTAAGTAGCCTCTTCCCTAGATCTGTCCAACTTTTGGGAGGAATTTACATGCTGCTTTTTGTATTACCAGGCCTGCTGCTGCTGCTAGTTGGACATGCCCCATGAATATTGTCAGTTTGCTTCCAGTAGGCTCTTCTCCATAGGAGCTGATTTTATAATCTATTTATAACCCCATCACTGTAATAACTGAGTATCCAGATGCCTCCTACCTCCACCATCATCCTCTCTTCATCCAAGCCATATACATGATCTTTATGCTGCTGTTGGGCTTGCTCCTTTTGCAGCTTACGTAAATGATTCCGTCTCTTAGGTGGATTAGCATGTGCATTAACAATAAAAAGATTAAAAATAGAAGAAGTGGAACCCAAGACATGGTGTGATAACACAGCTAGTTTTATACTTGGCAAAAGTGAAGGTGGACAGGCATGCCTTGTAGTAACAGCAGACACAAAGCAAAGTCTTAAATTCCTAGAGGGAACTTTCTCTTTTCCCCTTTACTTGTTTTGATCGTCAGTCTGTGCAGTTGGCAGACAGCACATCAGACATCCCCTCTGGTTTCTGGGTTAAGCAAGCACCCTCTGCTTTCCCTTTTAAGTGTCATGCATTCTCCCAATTATAGCCTTGGATCCTTTTGATCTTAAAAGGTTAACTTGTGGAATATGGTATCTGGAACACCCCGCCCCCAGAGGTATTTGCCTACATGTCCTGTCAGAGATTGTCATTATTTTATGAACTGTCATTGTTGTTTGCGGTATAGGAGCAGCTAGAAAAAATGAGTCCCGTGGCCCCTTAAAAACTAACAGATTTCTTCAGGCATAAGCTTTTGTGGGCTCCAACCCACTTTGTCAGATGCATGAAGTGGACCCTCCAGTTGAGAGGTATATGTTCATCTTGTCAATTTTAAAAGGGATAGCCGTGTTAGTCTAGTCCAGTGAAAAAACAACAAGGAGTTGTGTGGCACTTGAAGACTAACAGATTTATTTTTTGCATGAGCTTTCGTGGGAGAAGATCCCACTTCCTCAGATGCTTCGAAGACCTCTGAGGAAGTGGGATCTTCTCCCACAAAAGCTCATGCAAAAAATAAATGTTAGTCTTAAAGTGCCACACAACTCCTTGTTGTTTTTTCATATGTACATCTGCCAGGATGAAGGAGGGCAGGTGTTAACACAGTCAGTTCAGTTCAGGTAGATGAGGCCCTTTCACACCAGTTGATTAGAAGGTGAGAATGTGTGAACAGGGGCAATTACTATTTGTCATATGCTAGCCATTCCAAGTCCCTGTTCAGACCCAGTCTGATTGTGTCAAGTTTGCCAATGAGTTCCAGCTCTGCAGTTTCACTTTGAAATCTGGTTTTGAAAGCTTTTTTTTTGGTTGAAGTATGGCAACTTTCAAGTCTGCTGCTGAGTGTCCAGGAAGATTTGAACCTTCTCTCCTACTGATTTAGCAGCAGCTAGAGTCACTAACTTAGATTAGGACCCCATTGTGCTAGGTAAAGTACCTGTACATAGGGAGAGCCTCAAACAAACAGCAGACAAGTAGGAAAAATGAAGTATTATTTTATCCTTATTTTACTGGTGGGGAATGGAGAAACAGCGATTGTGCCTTTTCTTGGCGGTCACATGGGAAGTCTATGGCATAATAGCAGCTGCTTTTTATGGGTTCATTGTTTCACTTTCTTTTTCTGTTCTCTTTAACTCATGTGACTATGAGATTGTTCTAAGGCAAACTGCCTTTGGCTTGTTCTTTTACAGGAAAGAGAACAATTTTAACATCTGGTCAGAAGCATTCTGAGAGAAAACTGTATCTATGCTGCATCACCCAGATATTTATTAGTTGTGCTCATATGGGCATGAGGAAAGTTGACTGGGAATGAGGTGTGTCAGGAAAAGGGAAGCAGAGCTGACAACATAGCAGTGGGAAGATTTTTTGTTACCGCATCAGTATGTATGTATGGGGGAATGTCAAGAAATTTGTTACTTAAACAAAAGGCAACATGTTTCAAATCAAATACTAGTAAATGTCCCATCATATAAATGTCTACATTGCCACCTGTAGTGCTCTGTTTCTGGATTATGCAGGTTCTCTGCTAATCACATGCACTCATTTGGCATACACATAACATGTTTAACCAGGTGCGCACCTCACAGACCATAAATTGGAGAAACAGATTATCACGGTATTGGAGAGTTCTGCAGAAGGTATAGAATAACTTTTGTGAGATTTTGCATACATCTTAGATGCTTTCACGTGTCAAATACTGTATATGTTTAAGTCTAAGTAAGTGACTCAGGGCATATTTCCTCTTCTTCACTGAGGACTATGCTAATCAATATTAACCCCCTTTAAAGTAACAGGTAGCTTCCGAGAACAAGTAATCTAATTTATATCTCCTTATCCTAGAAAATGCTAAAAACTAGAACTGAATTTTTTATCCTAGCAGGCAATTTAGCAGATTGAATGGAAATGAAGATCATCTTAGCCTTCATGGTGGTGCTTTCACATCATGACTGAGGCATGTGGGGATAGGAAACTTGTACAGTCTCTGTTTTGGGGACAGAGTCTATCAATCTGTCACCAGTCACAAACAGCGATTTCTTGTAAATGGTGGCTGTGCACACTTAAATAATACGGGAGTGTAATGAAATCTTTCAGAATGCCCACTAAAGTGTTGTATGCCAGTCACTGAAAGAATTAAATATCTGCCAGACCCGTACAATATAGAGCAATAAAACTAAGTTGTTTGTTGACCGAGTTAGCATGTGTTAATTGAGAACATCCTTCATAGTTAGTGGGATTATTAGGCATGGATACATGCCTGAAAACCCAGTTATGTAGTAGGAGAAAAGTGAATTTTTTGCATCACCTTTTCTGTATGGACAGTTCCTTTCAGTGGTTGTGGTAGAGAAATGGTTTTCAAGTCACGAATTGGACCCTGTACTGTGTTGCAAACACTAAGGTACTGGGTCACAGCACTGCTTTCTGCTACTGCCAGAAACTGGAATGCATTGCTCAAAGATGTAACTGTTGGGCTGCAGGCATAAATGATTTTTTTTTGACTGGATCCTGAGGAAAAAAGTTTGAAAACCACTGTCATAGGGTTTTGCTTTTATTTCTGATGGCCAGGGTGCTTGAAACAGCTGCAAAATGTGAATTTCCATGTTCCACCAGCAGCCTCAGCTGTGTCCTTTAAAGATCCATCTCCACAGCTCTCCTTAGGGAAAGTTGTTTTTAGGCTCCATGTGAGGTCCTTCCAAATGGAAGCTCCTATTTATGGCAGTTATTAATAGATTGATTTCTCTAGAATCTAGAGGGACACTTGAGATTTGGGACCCTCTGGCCAGTTCTATACTGGTAACTTAAAGGTGAAAGGGCAGTGAATTAATCCATTTAGGTATCTTCCCCCAGGAAATAGAATGTGTCATATGTGATTAAATAACAGTCCCATTCAAGGTTTCCAAGGATAATGAGCAGCAGTTAAAGATGAATAATTTACCTTTCTGCACTCATAATGTAATATGTCAAAGAGAAGGGCAAAAGTCTACAAGGTTATTGTGAAGGAGTTGTATTGCAACTCCAGTGTCTCTCTGCTGCAAGGTGGCTGTTAATCTGTAGTAGTGGTAAGTCTGGAGTACAGTAGCCCTAGAGTATAGCTGACAGACATATTGCAACCTTATACATGAGCAGCTTTGAAAGCTAAACCTTTTGTGAATAACTTGCATGAAGCTTCAAGGGGTTTTTCATAGTGGGGTAAACAAGAAGATAATTTATACAAAAAGCAAACTACTTTGCAATAAATTCTCTGTGCTCTCTGTTTGCATTAGATCTTAGCTTCCTCAGCCCAAAGCTAATCTTTGTTGAACCTGTAGTGAAGTCATGATCCAGGGTTTGATGTCACCATCTGTTGCCATGGAAGTAGCAGTAATGTTGCGAATTAGAGATTGACTTCAGTGCTGAACACACACACATTTCTGACCTCTTCCAAAGGCAATAAGGAAAATTCCACGTAAAGGGTGTGACTGGTAATTTGTTTAGTTTTTTTCTAAAATTAATATTAGAAATGTTTTCTTCAGAGTGAATGTGCTTTCTTCATAGATGGAAAGAAGAATTTTAATAGGAAGAGAGATGCTGTATTAGTCAACTGTATGAAAGGTAAAAAAAATCAAAAGCTTGATGCCACATATGAAATGAAAATAGAACAGAAGCTTGCAATAGCATTTTTATTCAGCAGGATCTCTTTATTAAAAGGCTAGTATGTTTATGAACAAGATAGATATACTGCAGAAACCATTTAAAAGTCAGCCATTGGCCAGCTATTGCTATGCCCTGAGCACATATAGCTCCTATTCTGATTGTAGGAAAAACTGTTTTAATCTCAGATAGCAATCTGTGTTAACAATTAACAGTGACAATAGTGGCAGTTGTTTTTCGTTTGCAGTAGCAATGAAGGATCCCAGTCAGGACTTAGAGACTCTTGTACGGAGCCTTTTGGGTAAATTTGTTCTAAAGCACTTAATAGCCTTAGTCTAACAGATGATCAATGTAATGAAGGCTTCTAACTGACTAAACTGCTTTTAAAAAATCTTCCACTCTGAGACAAGTGGAACCTTCCTTACCCCAGTGAGCTCAGAACGTAAGATTATTGACTCAGTGGGGCCAGCCATGAGTTACAGGAGAATAAACACGCAAATAAGGGAGGAGGAGACATAAAGTAAAGACAGGTACTTTCGTGCATGGTAGCCACACTGGTCTCAGTACTTACAGTAGCTTCTACTGCAGTAGTGGTGATTACAGCTATATTGTCACACCAGCAAAGAACGGACTTTGCAGAACATTGGTCAGGAAACAGGAAAGGGCTAATTTTCCTCTGATAGGGCAGGGTAAAGGGCAGATTTGTGTGTGTAATTTTGCTGCGCACCAACGGGGAAAATAGCTGCACCATCTTACTCTAGTAAAATATTTTAAAGTGGTTCCATTGACCGCTGTAGGTTTCCAGTTCCAAATTGTTTCCTCTTTATTTCTCCCACGCCCTTAAAAAAACACATTGAGTTCTGGGTGACCTGGAGCCACACTTCACCTTCACAAGGAACTTCGGCCTGCAGCAATCAAATCTTTATACCAGACAAGTCCTGAGTGACCTGGAAATGCTAAAGAGGACTCTGCAGATTACTGATAACCTGATGCAATCAACACCATCCTCATAGGGAAAGTAAAGATTCCAGACTGAGTTTCAAGTACCAGGAAGCTCCGGCTTTTATTGTGAAAGCTACCTTAAATTTGTTCCCTTTCTCTTTGGAGTTAGGGTCTTCTATCTCTCTGTTGGAGCCTTGACAATCCTTTCCTTTCCATATTTAATAAACAGGTGCAGGCCAGAGTGCTGCTGCTGTTCAGCCTTCAGTCCTCTTGGAGTCAAACAGGCTGCATTGTGACTGTCTCTTTGCAGAACTCTTAACATGTATTCTGCACAGCATCCCCCTCTTCAACATTGAGCTGCGTTTGGCCCATCAGTCACACATGGGCTATTCTTGTTGTGATAGTTGGTCCCTTAGTTCAACAAATACAGTGACCATGTGTGACAGTTTTGGAAGCTATATTATGTTGTTTTTGTCACCATGGACCAGGGATGTGTGCATTTTCAGCTGAAAGGGTTATAACAATTCCAGGAACCAAAACCATTGGGGAATATTTAAGGTGAATCACTCAGGTAGTAACTACCCCCAGAATGGTACCACCCTGGGAAGGCTTGTGTACATTGATTCAGACAGGGGTTTCCAGAGACCAACAGCCAAAGCCATATTGGTATAAGAAGGCTGGTTTTAAATTGGCTCAGGGACTCCTTGCTGATCCAGCAAGAGACAGGCCCTTCTGGAAGGATGTCAGCCCCATGAGACAGGTGGATGACTGCTGTAGTGTTTCATGTGTGTTTACATCCGCTTCTTGTTTTTTCTGTTGTGCTTTTCCCTTAAGGACAAAGGTGCTTGGTTAGAAAGAGCTGGGTGGTAACTTGTGTCAATTGGCAGTACACTGTGCTTGGCCTTGAGGAGAAAGAAAGCATAGGCTTCAGGCAAGCTGGCTTGCTGGAGGTGTTGCAGTATTGGTGTGCAGCCTTAACACCTTCCTGCAGAGGGAGTGCCACAGGATCCTTGCGCAGAGACAGATGGTGGTTGGAGACCTGATTCAGAACTCCCAGAGCAGACGGTGGAGCAGGGATATAGGTGCATTGTGACACTCACTGTGGAGCAGTATGATAGGCTCAGTATAAAATCATTAGGAATCCTGATGATGGCAGTGTTTGAATGAGTGCCTGTCTAGAGCCATTCTGCACCCAAGGTAGCCTGAATCTATGAGAGAAATGGGCTCTTTGTGTGTACCCATGAAGACCCATATGAACGTGTGTGTGTGGCAGGGGGGTGTCACAGCAGCATGAGGGGTTGTTGTTGTGTTAGGGTTAAAACAGCAAAATCCACTGCATTTTTTCCAATACAGCTATCTAAAAAAGTTCCTGAATCCTGGGGAAGAGTGAACTATTGGTCCACCTAGTTTAGTTCACTTCACGAGCGCAGGATTGTTCCCTCCAGTGTATTTGTCATGAAGTTTTTAGAGAACAGGATTCGGGGTGATAAATTTGTTTGGATAAATTAGCATATAAGCAATTGGACTTATTTGAAAGTAAGAATGGGATGATCTTTTCAGGAAGGCAAGGGACTAATTTTGGATTTCCCTGCCACCTCGGTCTTTGAATATGTTTGTAGCTGCTTAAAGTAAAATTATCATCCCAGCCCCCGAAGTGGAATTAGATTCCCCTAACTGTGACACATGCTGTATTTCCCTGGAGCAGGTCCCTCATTTTGCAGCTTTGCAGAATTTTATGACATGGTGATTGATATGGTGGAGGTGGAGTTGCCTCAGTCATTATTTAAAAGGCCTGATAAAGCTGCACAAACATATTAAATAGATATCAATCATCAGTGTCTTTTTCTCCCCCACCCTATGTAAAAAAAGAAGGCTGAGTCTCACCTTCAGTCTGTCAATGTTTTATTAGAACCTCACTCCTCCTTCAGAGCTGCTGTCAGTCCCTGAAGTCTAACCAGATGATTAATGGGGAGAAGCGTGCCATCTGGCTAAAACGTCCATCCATTTGAGTCTTGACTGGAATTACCATAGACCTTCTGGAGGCACCATTGAGTCAAAATGTAGTTCCTTTGCTTTTTATTATGAGCTGCACAGCATGTGCTCCCTTCTTGCTTTCCCTTATCTATTCTTAGTAGTTGTATCCATGGATCTATCGGGTCAGACTGTTCACACTGATGTTAGAGTTTCAGGGTGTTGGTTTCCCCCGCCTCCTCCAACCTGTTCATCTCCTTTCCCTCCGGGAGGACTTAATTGGTTTTTGGAAATATCTTCCGTGTATGAATAGCAGTTCAAATCCCTGTGTCATTCAGTGAGTCTGCTGGAAGCAAACACAAATGACTATCGCCTTGATTGCTTGGGGTTCTCTCAATATTTTTTATTTTATTTTTTAAAAAATTTAAAAGGCCCCCTTTTTAGCTTTCTAGTGATCACTTACTTGCAAGACTTCCATGGAAAGCATACTGCATATTGATTTGGTGCTCTGGGCTCTTTTTTTTTTTTTTTAATCCTTATCATTCTCAGCTAGAGAATGGCTCTGAGGTATTCTCTCCTTAAAAAATGTAGCAATACCAGTAGATTGGTCCTGTGGTATTGAATTCTGAAGCCTCTTTCAGCCAAACCCTGAAATCTTGGAGGGTGCCCAAACATCACTGTAGTTAAAGGAATAGTGCAAAGCATTTATGACTAATATCTTCCTGTAGGGAATGACAAGATGGAGTTAAAAATTGTATGAATATATTATAACTGTCCTATATACATATCATAATATGACTGTCTTCCAGTTTGACTGTAGTTATGCTGCTGTTCACACTGCTGTGCTTATATGTTCTGGTGCCATTATTATGGGATGGCCCTCATTCTAGCTATGCATTTCCTTGTTTTCTGAGGTTTCTGTTTTGCCTTTTGCAATGCATAGGAACTGGATAGTACCCCTTTAAATAATCAGAGCCTTGCTGTGGTGCTTACTGTGTTCTATATTTTACAAACTGTTAGAGCACCAGTATGTACGGAACCAGGCCTTGTGTATTTGGCCCATGCAGTTTCGTTTCCTTTCTTCCTCCTCCTCCTCTTCGTGTATACACACAAAAACCACAAACGGAATGCACCTTTGCTGCCTCAAACCAGGAATAAGTGAAAGGCACAGGAGTCTGGCTGAAAGCACTACCTTAGCTGTACATTTGCTGGATGGTCTTTTTTTAGAGGTTTTGGTTTCAGGCTGTCCTCTTTAACATTCTGGAGGGTAGGATGAAATGAGGCACCTCTGAGTAATCATAACTCTTGTTTGACAAAATTTTTGGGTTGAGTACTGTTCTTTTATCTGTCTTCGGATCTTTGATCCGTAACCAGGACTGGGAAGGTACTCCTTGGTCTTGGTCTTCTTTGGTTTGGGTTTTTTGTACCCCATTCACTGTTTCACAGTCATACACCATTTAGGTGAATTGGAAAATCCCAACAGCCTATGTCAAAGTATTGCACTGGATTTAATTTTAAAATGTCCTTGAATTGATTAATGTTGCTTGTTAAACTGCAAAAGAACAGCAAATATTTACAGGGATCACACTATCATGGTTGAGTTTTTTTGTCTTTTTTTTTCCCTTCAAAATTCAGTCTATTTTGTCTTCTTGCAGTTTGAAACTGAAATTAGATTATTTTTTCACCACAAGTCACACGCATTCTGATTAGTTTTTGTAGATTTCCTTGGGAATAGAACACACCCAGCTACTTACTGCTAATAACAACAGGTAAATTCCACCCTTTTTTGAGTTTATGAATCAGTCATTAATTGATCCTGTATTCTGCAAACACACTCATTATCCAGTAGTTTAGATAGTTTTCATCCTGTGTGGTGTTTGTGGATTGTTCATTTTGATTATTTTCAACTTAGTGTTCATGGCAGGTAATTCACCTAAGTAACCTTGTATTGTTCATCCATGTCAAGAGAGAGATTTTTTTAAAGAGCACAGTGAACTATAGTGAATAATCAATGACTGACCAATAATGAATACTCTTGTTTGTGTGCACACATACCCTATCAACTCAGGGAAAAGCAGACATTCCACAAACATTTATGCAAACAAAAAAACCCTGTTCACTTGGAAGTTAATGAATAATAAGAGGACGATAAGATCGCTGTATCAAAGAGCTTTTTGGTATGAGCAGTTGTTTGCAAACACTGTTCAGCAGTGTTTGCCCACAAGAAAGGAGCATTGAAATACTTGTGATTGGGTATATACAATCCATATAAAAAATTGCATAGACTTTGGACCCAGAATTAAGGTGGGAAATGTAAGCTGTGTTTGGAGCCAAGTATTTAAACATTTGTATCTAACTACTTATATTCTAAAACATACGTGTAATGTATTGTTTATTTCAGTAGGGCACAGACCTGTTAATTCCTATTTGGTGAAATTCTTAAAACAAAAAGGGAGGCTTCATAAAATGTCAGTGTACTAAATCAGTTCATGGTAAGTTAGTGAGATAATCCCTAGGACACGACAATTGGATACTTGCAAAATAGGTCAAAGACTGTAGGTGAATTAGAAAAGTAACAGCTGGTTGAAGTATTAGAAATAGTACTCATGAATACCCCTAGGTTTAAGAAAATCTTTTGGCAGCCCACAAGGTATGTTGTAGCTGATGTTTGAGAAAATAATAACTAATCTTTACAGTAAGCAACAGTGGAGTATGGGATCTTCAGTGGAATTTTGATAATTGGAATTGGATGTGGTTTCTTGGGATAATAAATGAGCCATCTGAAATGAGTAATGAGCAAGTGAAAGATTGGGCAAACATGACTGAGTGTTAGAAATACCAATGGAGAGTTCCATTAAGTGTTGAAATTTATGTGTGCGTAAGAAATCTGACCATTTCAATGACCCATTACTTATTCCCTTAAATACCTGTTCCCAGGATGGCCAGAATGTAGCTCTGAGAGTCCTGCAGTGAAACCCTGAGTCACCTTCACCTTGAACACAAGTTCCAGAAAGGCAGCCACCTTAGTCTGTTTCAGCAAAACAAACAAGGAGTTCTGTGGTACTTTCAAAGACTAACAATGCAAGCATATGTGTTAAATACATTTGTTAGTCTTTTTGTTTTATCTTGAACGCAGAGGTGGAAACTGCAGAAATGTCTGGCTCCATCATGCAGTGCTCCATCTTTACCTGAATGGTTCTTCCGATTAAGGTCAAGCTTTGCCTACTGAGATCTGTAGTCTCCAGGCTTCCGTTTTATAGTTGAGAGAAAGAGCAGTCTGCTTTGTTTTATGCCAAATATGCCCCTACCCATTTCATGCCATGTTGCCAGAGCACTGTTTGATCTAGGGAAGCAAGTCTGTCCCTGGCCTAGCATAACAATAGCTAAGTATCTGCATACAGGTAGCTTCTCTTCTTGAAAAGGCTAAATGAGAATCTTTATCCCTGCTGGATAATTTGGAACTCCTTCACCATTCATTATTCTGTGCAGTTGAAGTTTACCTCACCCATTTAATCTGCTCATTTTACCTTGTTGGGAGGTGCTCACAAAGCTGTATTTACAGCAAGGGAATTAGGTTGGCAGCTCTCCAGTGATGCTGATAACGGCCACAGCAAGCCTGGTTTCAACTGAGGTTGTCAGTGCTGATTTATTTTCATGGTCGAGTGAATTCAAGATGCTTTCAGATTCGATTTCTCACAGGGCTGTTTGGGAGGGTCAAGAGATTTTTATTATCCTTGTTAATAACAGATGTAGTATTTTCTTGGGTACTAATGCAGATCTAGATTAAGGATGCAGACTGGTATGAGCAGTGGCTGTTGATCTCAACGCCTGCCAAGGAATAATCCCATCAGGATTTATCTGAAAAATGTAACCTGTCCGTGTCCCTTCTGTAGGCTGGATGAAAATTCTGCAGAGGGGATTTTTTGATGGACAAATGAGCCTTGTTATAAAAAGCTCTCAAAAGTAAACAGTCTTTTGGGGGGCTTCATTGCCTTTCTAAATGGTTTCTGTGAGACTGGTGTGTCCTGCTTCTGATGAGGGGTGGTATTTTTGTAGCAGTATTTGCAGGGGGTGTTGGTTTGGCTTTGAGCTCAATAGTTTGTGTTGCCCAGGTAGGATAGCTGTGGTCTGAGGGCTAAAGAATCAATCACTCTTAGTCTCAACAGGTATGTTTTGCCTGTTTTCTTCTGCATGTGGAGGTAGTAGATGAAAAGTTCAAATGCTTTATCTACAGGGACAGATGCTGCTGCTTGATCATGTGTGTTTATTGCAGGACTTTTTTTAAGCCTGTGTCTTTTTGCTAAGTCCCGCCAAGTATGACTGAGTGAATTTGACACTTTATTTACTTATCTGTAGCTGAGCTTTGAATCTGGATAGATGGCCTTTCTACCACTGTCCTTTGTGCTTCATGGTAGAAAGTGTCGGTCATGCCTTCCAAACACAGAATGAGGCCAGTAAGGCAAATGCCAGTTCAGCCTTCAGCCTTCAGCTTTCCCATACACATTCATTTAGCCTTTCCTGCACAAGAGAAGCCTTCGTGAGTCCAGTGCTGCTGAAGACCTTTAAACAACTGAGGTCAGGTGTATGTATTGTTGGGGTAGAGGAGGCAGTGTTCTACAAATGGGGTAGATTACAGGAGGGATTCTCTCTGACTCATCCAGAAGTGTTTAACTGAGCTCCTAAGCAACCCACACTGTTTTACTTGCTGAAAGATTTTTGGGAGAAGCACCATGTATGCCATCTTGTGTACGCAGCCAGATCATTAAATGGCAACGTGGAGTAGGCAGGAGCTGTGTGACCCTGCCGTTAAGCTAATGCTTTCTAGGCTTCTACCACCAGTGGAACCACTAAGAGGAAGCAGACCCTATGCTCACTTTAAGGTTTATGGTCATCAGCTTCAGGAGAGCAAGGGGGAATCTTGCATTTTCCCTGTCCCCTTTTGCATCAGTTCTGAATTGAACCCATTGATAGCACTGCTCCAGCCTCCACCTTGCCAGACCTGATTGAGTGATTGTGTTCAATAAAACACCTGAAAGAGCCTTTTTGCTATCTGTATTCTTAAATTAGACCATCTTGAGCTGCAGCAGTATATCGATAGGTTCTTGTACCTGCTGTGTCTGAGTGCTTTCAAAGCTGGTACTCTCAGGTGTAAAACCTTTTGTCACAGCAAAGACCACGCCCCTTGACTCAAGATGATGTCTACAGCCATTGCATTGTATGGTGTTCTGCTGCCCCTGTAGATACCATAAAGGTAAAACAGAGTATTTATTATCTGCGTTACCTGTTACCTCTTTCCAAACACAGGTGTGCTTTCTGTGCATGCTGATGTACTCGCTCTTGAGAAGAGGTGACTATTTTACCATTGTGTTTCACTTCTACATTTCAATTTCTGAGATTTCAATTCACTTGACAGACATTTGTCTAACTCCCTGTTCAATGAGTCACTACTACATTGCTCCTCAAAAATTCCTAGCTCAAATGCGTATCCAGAAGAGATTTGCATTGAGCCTGAAAATTGATGACAGTGCCTCCACCAACTGCTGAGTGCTTTGGAGCTGCACAATGACCTAGCTTTGTGCCCTGCTATGCAAAAAACCCTCCTTATCCTTGTTTACTTCTTCCATAGTACTGTAAACTTAATTAAAATGGAAAACTGCACCACCAGCTCTAGTGTGATACAAAAGTACAGTTAAGGTTTACATTTAACATGTGAACATCTGTCAGCTTTGTGCTACAGAAAGACAACATATACAGATGCTTTGAAATGAGCTTAGTTATGTTAGGTATAACAATGGAAAAAAGGATATCTGATAATAGCACTGATCTGAAAAATAGTCTGGTGTCTGTGGGAAGTAGATAACTTTAGGAAGTAGAAAATCACAACTGCTAATGAGAGTAAAATTTAGAGTTGAATCACCCCAGCCATCTTCACTTAAACAAATCACTTACTTGTTCATAGGAAAGTCTTTTTGAGTTCAGGGCTGAACTGGGTTATGGTTCACACTATTTTTTCTGCTGTACAAGCAAGGAGGACAAATAATTGCCTATGGACCTTTTAATTAAGGCAGCAGCCGTGGCGCCCCCCCCCCCCCGATGTGCACTGTATTCCTCCTGAGACCAACTGCTGCCATCTGTGAATTTACTACACTCAGAGGTGTAGCCAGATGGGTATTAAAATCTAAGGCAAGATTTTACCTGTGACTGTCACAAATGACTAACGTTTGCTAATGAATTCTGTACTAATATCAGATGCTTTGTCACCTCGTCGTTTATGAGTATGTTGCACTGTAAAACCAGGTCTGAGATGCCCCAGCTTGTGGACTCGGATCTTCCAGGCCTTGCTCAGGCTCTGAACCTCCCCCTCCAGGTTTCTAGAACTTGGATCCTGAGTGCTTGATGGCCCAGGTCATGCTGATTCGTGTGTGGACGAAAGGAAGTTCGGGTTTAACCCTGAGTGAGAGTCTGAACTATACTATGTGTGCATCTATACTGAAGGAAAACCACCTGCAGTAGTGAGTCTGAGTCTGGATCAACTGACACGGGCTCACACCATGCAGCTAAGAAAAAAAGCAGCGTGGATATTTCTGCATGGGGTGGAGCCCAAGCTCCAAGAGCAATCCTCTTGCTGGGTTTTAGAGCACTGGGTCCAGGCCAAGTGGGGAACATTCCCATTCTATTTTAACTCCATAATTTGAGCCCTGTGAGCTCAAGTCGGTTGTTCTAGGCTCTGGGACAGGCTGCTGTTGTGATGGAGTTGGGGTTTATTTTTTCCAGTGTAGATGTACCCGCATTCTACACAACACTTAAGCCAAGGCTCTAATTCAGGCTTGAGCCCAGGTCCCCCTTCCATCCACACGCACATTGATCTCAGTCAAGTCAGCAAATACTCATAGGACCCTGCTCGAGGGCTGGCCATGGACCCAAGTCCCACTGCAAGTCCAGTCCAAGCACTGTCATTTTGCAAAACAGATGCAGCTTAAGCCACAGACCTGAGTCAGATGGTCTGCATAGTGCAGTATAGACATTAGCATGACTGTGAGACCTGGGTATAGCAATTGCAAATGCAGCTTTATAATGCATGGGGATGCACAAGCATGGTCTAGGAAACACAGAGTTTGCACTGCAATGTAGACATGCTTTAGGCTATTTGAAATAAAAAGGAGTTGAACCATGACTTGGATTTCTGTTCTGTACCTTCATGAAACTGATTTCGTTTAATCCTTTGGTTATACTTTTTGCTGTTTAACATTGCAAATTAAGTGTGATATGGTATCAGCAACGGACTTCATTAAAGTGTCCATTAACTACTCTTCGGCTGCAAGTGGAATGTTGACCTATAATAATAGCAGTTAATGATGGTGAATATTTCATTGGTCATTTAGTCAATCTCCTTGAAACAGTCATAGTCACCAGAAAATCCAGAGATGGAATAAGATATTAGTATTATCACTGCTTCATTATCAAAGAATTGTGATGACTGTATTATCCCAAGGCTATACGCTGTTTTGACAAATGGAGGCAATCACCTTCACTGCAGCTTCAGACTCTTAATTAACTCCTTGAAATTTTTCCTTCTTTCTACTAGAACAACTTATGTTTTCCCTGGATTCCCTTCAGCCAACTTTTTTATCTGAGTACTTATCTTTCAACAGCAATAGGTGTGTTTGAATCATCCATAGTGTAGATGCAGAGCTGAATGCTATAATCATGATGGAATCAGAGATGGGCTGATAGTTTGCCAGATCATAACCATCCTCTGTTCATTTCTTGAAACCTTCAGATGCTTCAGAAAGAGAGAGAGAGAGAGAGAGAACCTTCTTTGAAGGAAATATTTGTAGATTCCAGTCTGTTGTTTGCTGGCTTTCACCTACCATATTTGTCGTGACTCTTGAATTGTAGATCTTGGCCAAGATGTCCTTCAGAGTTTCCACGCATATAGTTAGTCTAAATGCTGACAAGGAGGGCAGGTTGGTTCTTGATCTTTTCTCTCACATAACGTCATCATGAAGCAAATTGCCAGTACTCCTTTCAGCCAAGATGTTGTCACGTATCTGAGCAACTCCCTGTAGGCAAATTTAAAAGAGATGCGGGAGACTTAGCTTTACTTGGGACTCGTGCCTGAAATCCTGTGTAATGACTGGAGAAGTGTATTGGCTGCCACTGGACATGGTGTGAGGAATGTTGGGAAATGGAAGTCGTTGTGCAGCTGGCCAGGAATATGGAGCACACTGAGAACTAGATGCGTGCTGGAGAGGACCGTGAAGGATGTCATACATTGGTAGTATCGGGGAAACTTGGGACAGAAGGGTAACCAAGGCACGGCCTTCAAGGTGATGTGTACATGGAGCACCAGCAACCATTTCCTCCCCAGGGGCAGTTTCACCCAAATTGCTGACTGGAGATTCATCCACAGAGCTGGGCACAGTTGTGTTCTGCTGAACGGAACTGTTGTGCCCCATAGCACCATCCAAGATCACCTAGAAGAAGCCACCCATGAGTAAGTTTGCCATGTCTTCTGCTGTCCCTGGAATAGACAATCAGCTATAACTGAACACTGTCATTACCAATGAGGAACAAAAGAGGATTCTCATGGTGGATGTCACAGTCCCTTTTGAGAACAGAGCCCTTTCCTTCGTTGATGCCTGAGCTTTAAAGATGGGAAAACATGCTCCTGCGGCCAGTGCCTTGGGAGCTAGGGAGTCGCAGGGTTCAAATACACGAACTGATTGTCAGAGACCTCAGTGCGTGGGGTCCCAGTAATGAGTGGATGTTGTGTGAATGCAGAATTGGTCAGTGTTACATTCAGCTGATGGAGTGACTCATGGTGTCAGACACCATGAGGTTGTCAAGGGACATCTATTTAGAACATATCGCTGGACATCCACGATGCTAAGAGAAATGAGCTGCCATTGAGAAGTGAAGGCAGGAAAGTAACTGAAATACTTCTCTGATGGATTGTATTTACTGAGAAATAACCTATCCTAAATTCTCTAGCAGTGAGGGATAGTCTACACCGGGGTGGCAAACATATGGTATGCAGGCCACATCCAGCCTGTCAAGAGCACTGATACAGCCCCCAGAGCTGCTGCCTGGGAGCTCTCTGCAGCATCAATAAACAACAAAGGCTGTTGCACTTAGAGCAGAAGTAACCTTGCTTGTGACTTGCATCATGTGAATGAGTCAGAGCACAGGGGAACAAAGGAAGTGCTCCAGGCAATCCTGGCTGAGCTCTGCTGTGGTCTGCCAACCAATCAGAGTCTTAGTCACAGTAGGCTGGGCCCGGCTCTCACAGAGCCTCTGCACTGCTCTCCATGCCACCTGTTCACTGTCAGTAAATTTGGCATGCTAATCTGATTGACTCCACATTGAACATGTCACAAATAAGAAAAGGAAAAAGTAGCAAGGGCTCACATGGGAACAAGCCAATCAGAGGCCAGTGGGGACTGAGCCAACTAAAGGTCAGCATGCTGCAAGACTGATAGTGGGGGGCGGGGAGGCAGGAGCCAAGCCTGCCTATGGCTGTGACTGAGACTGATTGCCTGTCACCACAAGGAAGGGGAGGTAGAAAGGCAAGGGGAAGGGGGGGTCTGGGAGCTGCCCAGGTGGGAAGGAGGTCCAGGAGCAGCCAAACAGGGGAAGAGGTATAGGGACCTGCACAATAGGAGAAAGGGGGTCTGGGAGCTCGCATGGGAAAGGGGAGCCCACAGGGCAGGGAAAAGGGAAGGCATCGGAGAGCCTGTGGGGTTGGGGAGAAGGGGGAGCCCTTGCCAATCTGAATGTGGTAGGGGGAAGGGTTGGGGAGCCCATGCAGACACATGGCCCATGACAGATTTCCTGCCCTTCCATGTAGCCCCCCATATTGAATGAGTTTGACTCCTCTGATCTACACTCATTACTATATTTGCTTCCCATGAGCTACTCTTAGTATAGCTATTTGAGTGACGTACCCAAATATTTGGATGATAATATTTTAACTGTATAGTTAAATTTTTTAACCTCAATTTGAGATATTGCAGATTATATACCTATATGTATTTTGACTTTTAAACCAAACTCTGTACTTCATAGTTTAAGTATTATATCCAGCTGTAGAGAAACTTTTTTTTACATGTGTATTAGATAATTTTAACATTAGCTTTGATTAATTTTTCTTTCTCCTTGAGAGACTTGATTGTATTGGGTTAACATGTTCAGCAAAATAATCAGTTCTTTGAGGTGAATGGCAGTTGTGTCTGAGATCTGGAAAAAGCAGTTTGGGTTTCTTAACTAGCTGACTATTCAGCTGGTCCTGACATACTGTAGTAGACTTCTTACTGTAGGACTAGAGGGCTTGCTTGGCTTCCCTCACTGTGCTAACTTGTTTCTGTATAATTTGTTGTGCAGCTCTTGTAGGAGATGCTGCTGCCATCAATTGTCTGACAACTTTATACTTCCCTGGATGTCATTATGTGAACCAATGTGGTTGGTGCAGAAGCTGCAGGGTTTCTTGAAGCCATGATGTTGATTACAAGCAATTATTTTGCTTCACTGAGTCATGGGGCTCTGGTATTTTAGTAATATTGCCTGCAGACTTCTAATGAAGATACAGGTCTCTAAGAACTTGGGAGGTATTTTGAATCTGTGTCTAACCAAAATGTCTGACTTTGTATTATTGCATCATAACAGACTAGCAATGTGCAAGTCAGAGGGGCTGGGGAGTAGAAGCCCCTTCTGCCAAAAGAGGACTTTTTTTTTTCTGGAAATATATATCAAAATGTATTTTTGGTAGAGCAGGACATATGATAAATATTTTAACAAAAAAAGTGGTCACATCACATGTTAGGAGAGCCTCTTTTATCTTTGAGGCTAAAAGTTATCTTTCTTTAATGGAACAGTCTCTATAAATATGGATATTGCCAAGCAGACAGTAGAAGAATGCTCTTTGTAGTCATGTATCCTGTCTCAAACTGTGGGAAATGTTGGATGTTTCAGAGGAAGGAATAAACCCGCATTATGTACTTGTTCAGTGCTTTGCAATGCTAGATATCTTTTCTGGCCTCAAGTAGTCATGAGTTCATGCTCTGATTCAAGCAGATTGATATCCTCTATAGTAGGATCCTTGCTGTCAAATATTTCTTCATTGAAGACAAGTCCTTCAATAATATCCCTATGACAGTGAGTTCCACAAGTTAATCATATATTGCTTAAGAAAGTATTTACCTTTTTTGCAAGTTTTTGCCTTTTAATTTAATCAGATACTTTCTATGTCCTCTTTTGAGATGGTAAAGTGTCCAGTTAGCCTTTTCTACACAATTCATTAATTCATGTAACTAGCAAGTCTCCTATTCCTCTTCTCTTCCAAATTACCTTTTATTAATCTCTCCTTATATGGAAGCCTCTCTCTAGTGTCTCTTGCACTAGAAAAAAGGTAGGAGCCAGGTGTGGTGAACAATATTCATAGGGATGCATGGCCCATTCAGATCTCATAGTTCTCCCTGACTCTCTGGTTTCCTGTTTAGAAACGCAGCTTTTTTTGTAAACTCAGTGCCTGCCTAAATCCTGCAGTGGATTGTTGACTACAGTTACTTATATCCCTCTAATAATTTTATTTTTGCCTTTTCCCCTTTACCCTTTAAACTGTGTTCTTTTAGTTGAGGAGACCAAACTCAATGGCATTATTTATTGGACATACTGATTTCACAAAAATGTAATATATACTATATTCTTTGTCCATTTTTTGATACAAGCCAATACTTTAATAGCATTTTGCCTGTCTGTCTGCTGGCCAGTGAGCTGTCCATGATGCTGCTTAAACCTTTTTTGTTTTTTTGAGGATTAGAAGAAAGAACCCAACAGAGTGCAAAAGAATCTTCATTCTATTCTATTTGCATTACTTTGTACTTATCTGTGCTGGATTTTATCTACCAGCATGTTGTCCAATAAATATATTTTTGTTAGATTCTTCTGGAGTTCATCAGAATCCCTCCCAATTAGGGATATTACTAAATAACTTGAGCATCAGCAAGCCATCTACCTATTTCACTGTTCACCATCACTTTGAAATCTTTAAAGACATAAAGCTACACCGTAGTCATTGGGAGCCACACTGTTTACTTCAAAGAGTGCACTACTGCAATCAATATGCCCAACAGTACTAGTCCCAGAACTGATACCTCAGGCATCACATTAACCTCTTCTGACACTGAGAAATGAACATTTAGTGCTTGGCCTCCAGTCTATTAGTCACTCTTTAGTCCATGACAAAACTATACCTCTTACTCCTGGTTACCATCTTTTGTTAACAGCCTTTTTGCAAGGGGACTTTATGAAGACACTTCTGACAGTGCAAATAAAATTCTTGTCCCTGATTATTGTTCTTCTGCTCTTGGGTATAAAAATCCTGCAGTATAAATACACACAAAGAATACTCATGTATTGTAGCTGAAAATGCAAACAAACAGAGTGTTACAAAGAGACATTTCATAGCAACGTCTTATACAAGAATACTCACTTGCTATTAGTGATTTATAGAGGAATCAGTTTGGTGCTGTGATAAAAAATAAATAAATACGGTCAAAATAAAGAGAGGAAATCAGAGAGGATTTTGTGTCTGAACACTAATGCAATTCCATCACAAGTACAAAAGTGACAAGTTCAGTAGAATAAAACCCATTCAAAACAATTGCTAACAATATAGGGCCTGAAATAACCTCTGTGTTAGATTCAATATGTCAGGATTGTCCTAACATACAAAGGAAGCTTCCGCACATTGTGCAGTGTCTGGTAAAACATATAATCCACATTTCCTCAAATGGGATAGACTTGGCTTTCTAGTTCCTCAAATTCACTGTTCTGGCTGCAGCTGAAGCTATCAAGAACCATTTATTTTTCCTACTGGCTAAAAAAGTTGGTGTTTGTAGTGTGCTCCAGTGTCCAAGTGGTTTCCTTTGCTCTCCAAAAGTGGTTACTGAGGTCAATTTCAAATCTTGTGCAGGATTTTTGCATGTCCACTGTACATCTCCAACATCTATGCAGATAATTCATGAAGGTAGGAGTTCAACAAACCTTGTGATCTAGCTTGTACTGAATTACTCTGATCAGTGCATGATCTATGAGGTATTCTAACTATTATCACTGTCTTTACCCAAACTTCCTGGGTCCTTCAATTTTAAGGAAAAATCCTTGTGAGATGTTTATAATAACACCTGTGCCCTGTCATCTTTTAAAAACTTGTAAATTTTGAGGCAAAATACAGGATTTGCAAACATTCATGGAATGTTCCTTTCTCTCAGAAAAGTTGTGCGTCATCTGTGCAGTCACAAAGCATAATGTAAAACAATATCATGGTTGAGAATTCAAATGAACTAAATGGGGGATTTTTAAAGAGATGGTTTCCATATCACTACTGCTATTACTGGACTTCCTTGAACATATACCACGTTGTATGTCAGGGCTCGACAAACCCTGCATACTAGGTGCCATGGTGCCCAGGATTTTGCCCTGGTACCTAAAGAAAGAACCAGCGGTGCTAAGATTTGCAGCACGGCCCTCTCTTGCTTCCTCCCACACCCCACCGTTACTGAAAGCACCACTGGCAGTGGCTTTCTTCAGCTGGGGTCTGGGCATTGTTTGCATGATGCCGAAAATGCCAGCGGTTGCAGCAGCTTTTCAGCGGCAGAGGGCCCTGTGCATGCTACACCACCACTGGAGGATGCATCACTGGTGTTCTCTTGCGGCCCCTTCACGCGGAGGCAGGCAAAACGGAGACCCTTCACTGCCTCACTCCTAGGGTCACCTAAGCTTTTAGGCTGGCTCTGAAGTGCGAGAGAGGTTTGTCAAGGTGTCTTGTATATTGTGTTACTGCATGTGGTGTTAACTTGGTCAGATTGCATGTACATTCAAGTAAGGATAATCCAAAAAAAATCTCTTTTTCTGTGTGAAACATGGCTTTTTGAACTATATGGATTTTTTGTATAATTCATAATTTGCCTATTTTCAACAATGAATCAAAATTTTTTAAGTAGTCTTGGAAGATATGTCAATGTGAAGAAAATTTGTGATACAAAAACATTGTTTCTTTCTAAGCTTTTCATGGAAGGAATGTTAGAGAGATTTTTTAAATGCCCTTTTCTTCCTAATGTGCCACTTCCTTTCTCAACATGAGTCAACAGTGCAACACTGTTGCAAAAAAAAAAAAAAAAAGAGGCAAACCTAATTTTGGGATGTATTAACAGGTGTTTTGTAAGTAAGACATGAAAAATAATTCTTCCATTCTACTCAGCACTGATTAGGCTTCAGCTTGAGTATTGTGTCCTGTTCTAGGTGCCTCATTTCAGGAAAGAGGTGAATAAATTGGAGAAAATCCAGAGAGGAGCAACAAAAATAATTAAAAGTCTAGAATATTTGATTTATCAGGGAAGATTGAAAGAATTGGGTTGGTTTGGTCTGGAAAAGAGGAGGCTTAGAGGGGCATGATAACAGTTTTCAAGTGCCTCAAATGTTGTTACAAGGAGGAGGGAGAAAAATTATTCTCCTTAACTGCTGATGATAGGACAAGAAGCAGTGGGCTTTAATTACAGCAAGGGAAATCTCGGCTGGACGTTAGGAAGAAAAATCCTAACGGTCAGGGTAATTAGCCACTGAAATAAGTTGCCCGGGGAGATTGTGGAATCACCTTCACTGGAAATTTTTAAGGGCAGGTTAAATAAACACCCGTGGAGGATGGTCTAGATCAGGTGCTTTCAACCTTTGCCAGCCCCCATGCCAGCACCATCCCCCTAACCCTCAGCAGGTGCCAGAGATGGGGTCAGGAGCCACAGCATGTGTTGGCTCCTTTTCTCTGCTAGCCCCACTGCCCGGCTGGCGAACAGAGTCAGCGCGTGATTCCTGCATCTCCAGGCCCTGCCCAGGGGGCTGGCCAGTAGTTGAGAGCAATCACGGTGCAGTAGGGCTGGGAGCCCTGCATGCTGCTGTGACTAGGCACAGGTACCAGCTTTGGCACATATGCTGGGGGTTGCCAACCCTTGCTCTAGATGGCACTTGGTCCTGCCATTAGTGCAGGGGACTGGACTTGAATTTTCATGGCCCCTTTCAATTCTATGATTTTCAGTGCATTTTGCCTAGGTTCAGCTTCATTTAGATTCTGATTTTGGCTAGGCATTGAGCATATCTTGTTAATTTCAGCTGTGGAGTCATCTGTCTCCTGAAAGAAAAGGGAGTTTTCCATAGCTTGGAATTTTAAGGGCTAGACTGCACCAGTCATTGTGTGAAGGTTACTGTAGTGCAGTAGTTTTCAGACTTGGGGTTGGGACCCAGTAATGGGTCATGGACCCTCAGGCACTGGGTTGCTCCTGCCGCCACCAAAGGACTGGAATGCATTGCTCAAAGATTTGGGTTGCAGGCATAAATGATTTTTTTTTCAACTGGGTACTGAGGAAAAAAGTTTGACAGCCACTGCTGTAGAGAACAGTTCTTTGATGGCAAAAAGATTGAGAAAGTGACGTAACAGGCCTGTTTCATTTATACTTAATCACAGGAAGACAGAAGCTAATTTTCCATACACATGTGCAGCCCATCTTTTTCAGGTTGTGAGTCCAGTTACGAATCTAATGAATGCTAACTGCTGTTCCTTGTGTTAATCATGACTTGAAGCTTTCAAGAACCTTTACGTTAAAGGGGTAAGAGTGGTGTTCACATGGTTACCTAGATCTGTTGCATTTATCTGTTACGGTATTAGCTGAGTGTGCATGTCTTCGTGTTATGCACTTTTAACAGCAGTGTGAAATGTCGGTGGAGGAGTGTTTTGTTTTTAGCCTGAGCTGGTGTTGCTGTTATAACCAGAGTACACAGCAGTTTTGCACAATGCTGAGGGAAAACCACTACAAAGCTCTTATGAGGAAATGCAGATTGACAACTGCCAGGTGCGGCTTTGAACTAGTAAGTTAGAGAGAGAGCAAGCCAGAAGTTCAAACCTTGCAATCTCCCAAACTGCAGCCAGGGCATTTACTGACAAGCTACAGGTGTGCATCCTGTTACAGCATGAATGTGTGACTGTGAGGGCCACGATAACTGAGTCCCTTTTTCATTTTTCTCATAGAACACTGTTCTAGGGATACATCTGTGTTATTAATTGGACAGTATGATTCTTTTACTAGCAGTTGGAGCAATATTTAAGTGTGTAAAACATGTAAATCTTAGAGGAATTTTTTTTAAAACCTTAATCAGATTTTCAAGAGCACTTGGTACCCAAGAGCTCCCATAGTTCTTGTTTTTGTAAATTTGCTCTTTTCTAAACTATCGTATATGATAAGTGAGACTTACTGTATTTGTGGTTTTTATTAGGGGTACACACATTTCTCTGGGGATTTTGTTGCTTTTATTTTATGTGGAGGCATACAATGAAGACAAGATTTATAATATCTGAAGTTTTTGCCTGTGATGCTTATTGGCTATATGATGATGTAATCTGTTTAACAGCACAGTTAGCTGGCACAAAAAGTGCTATGATGGAGAATTCTGACTGCAGTTGAGGAATGAGCAGATGAGCTTTTCATTTATTGAATGTTCATGCTAATGTCGTTCATTGTATAGAAGGAAGACGGTACACTGAAGCCCTTTCTCTTTAGAACCTGTTCAAGCTGTACAGCGTACAGAATAGAACATATTACTCTTAAGTTTTCTGTGAGGTGTCAGGAGCTCTCTAAATACCTCTTTTAGAATGTGTTTAAAGTGGCAAATGAGAATGATGATTCATCAGTGCCTTTGGGCTTGTCTGCACTGAGGCTGGGATTGTAATTCAATTTTAAGCTGTCAAGTTACAGAAGGCGAAGGGGAGTGATCACAGCAAATTGCTTGTTCAGGGTCTTGTGTCCCTACTGCTCACATTACTTCCTGAAATGCATTGCACTGTGGGTAATAGGCTCGGGAGCTTGCATGGAGCCAGTTATCCTCCACTCACTCTGTCCCCACTTCTCTAAAGGAAAAAAAAAACAGGAAAAGCTTTCCTTGCTGTTCCTCTGCAGCAGGCACAACAGACTGACACAATGCTGCCCACAGAGAGAGGAATTAATTTAAAATTTTCTGGGGCTGCAGGCAAGGGCGGAGCTATGTTACTATGGTGTGGCAAAGAACTAAAAATGGAAAAGCTGCTTTCTGCCTACTGGAATCTAAATTAGAATTGTAGATTTCAACCTGAGTGCTGTTCTGCTTGCAGGGGTGATGTTAGCAGGTTGAATTACAGCTCTCATTTTTTTCCCAAATTTACTGCTCTGACAGTGGAGGCACAGGCTGCAGAAGGTCTGGGTAAGCAGCAGTATATTGAACTTTACTGTCAGTGTTGACCCGGCCCTTGTCACAGGAAAAATTAATGAACGTTATCACAGACTCAGAAATTGCTTTTGGGAGACTTGTCTGACAGGTTTTTCCTGGGTTCAGTACCTAGCTGTAACTTTCCAATTCACCTGGAGCCTAAATCTGGACATTTGAATCCTGGTCATTAACATTTGCAATTGTCCTGGTGTTATCTGGAGATTTGAAATGGATAAGTGAACTTAACAATCTCATGATGTCTTATATATAGGCAAATAATTGCCCTCTCCAGCCACAGTTCCCCACAACACTTTCCTGTGTTTGACTTGTCCCTTGATGTCAGACAGTATACAGTTTAAGTCAACGGCCAAATGAGCTTCCCCAGCATGACAACAGGATGCATGGTGTGCTCCTGACTAGGGAATGTACATTGGATGTATTGCTGTATTATAACAGGAGATCCTGCTGTGGGGTCACAAAGGTGCTCAGGGAGGAGTGTTTAGCATCTGATACGTGATTGCATGATAAGTAACAATTTATAACACACAAGCTATTCTTTTCTGTCTTCAAATGTAGTTGTTCTTAAATGGAGAATTTGAGATCTTATTTTTTGGAAGGATTTGTTGTTGTTTTTTGTTTTCTAAATACACAGCCTGGTATCGTGAGAGTTCACTGAATACAAGTGCGTTGCTTTAGATTTCTACATTGGCAGTGTTGGGGGGGGGGTGTACCCTGGCCCCACACCATGGCCAGATGAGAGGGCCCCAGTTTGAGCTGCTCAGCTTTGGGTGGCTGTGGCCCCAGTGGTGGTGGTGGTGGTGGGGTACTCAGTGCTGAAGGGGAGCTGGAGTCAGAGGCCACCCTCCCTCTGCTGCTCCACACAGCAGTCTGGCACGCCTCACCTCTGGCCGACTGGTCTGCACCAGGGAGTGGGGCGGGCCAGCATGTGGCTGCAGCTCAGCAGGCCCTGGGGACAGGCCAGAATCTAGCATCCTGTACGCCAGCCTGCCCCACCCCGCAGGATGGACCAGCAAGCCAGAGGTGGGATAGGCCAGAACACTGCATGGAGCAGCAGAGGGAGAGAAGGGTGGCTTCTGGCCCTGATCCCCACTCAGCACTGAATGATCCCCCCTCCAGTATGGGGGGGAGCAGGAATGGAAGCATCTGGTGACACCATGAAACTTAGCAGTTCACGCCAGGGCCCCTCTAATCCAGCCCTGATGTTGGGCCAGCCAGGCACCCCCTCCAGTCTCTCAGAAGGATCTGATGGCTTGGCATCCCATCACCCGCCTCCTTGGGGCACGGGACTGAGACCCCTCCTGCCCTGTGCTGGGGCAGTGATGCAAGGCCTGGTGTGCCTGGGGGAACCCAAATGTGGGCTTGGCCTCTCAGGCACCAGCCACCATGGCAAAGCCACTGTATCTAAGCACTCTTCCCAGAAGGTACTTCAAAATGGAAATTAGTTGACCTGTTGTCGTTAAGGTTAGAATTACAATATGGAAAGTGATTTTTCTTAACTTAAAGTGGGACATTTTTAGATAACTGAAATCCCTAAGCTCCTCACTTTTCACCTTGACCTCTTAGAGCAGTGGTTCTCAACCACTGTATTGGGACACATTGCTGTGTTGCCACACAATATTAAGTGTGTCGCAGAGAGCTGGGGAGATGGCTGGATTTGGCCAGGGGTGGGTGTTGTCCTGTAGGGTCACAATATGCTACCAAGTGTGTTGTGACCTGCAAAAGGCTGAGAACCACCATCTTAGAGGGACACCACCAATGTGACATTTTGTCAGCTTCAAAAACTATGTTTAGAAAAGGTTTCAAATACTGCCTCCCTGCCAGTCTTTGTAGTTTTAGAGTCAGTTTTCAATTTTAAAACATGTTGTTCCTCTCTCATATTATTGTGTTAAAGATCTACACAAACAAAGAAGCTGTGTACACAGCTTGAAATTCAGCCCTGTGCAGAGGCTCAGGAAAAGGCCTGTGTACCACCTAACTCCCACTTGTATCCTCTCTGTAGTATGTAATGCTGTTGTAGCCATGTTGATCACAGGGTGTTAGAGAGGCAAGGTAAAATCTTCTATTGAATTAACTTCTGTTGGTAAAGAGACAAGGTTTGGGAAAAGTCTTACAGCTGGATCACCTCACCTACCTTCATAGATCCAGTAGCCACCCCAAGCACACCAAAATATCTGTTTTCCTGCAGCCAGGCAACACACACCTTAGCAAAACAAACAAAGAGTCTTGTGGCACTTTTAAAGATAACTTTTTTTTTTTATTGCATGAGCTTTCGTGGGAGAAAATCAGCATCTATCAAAGTAGGATTTTCTCCCATGAAAGCTCACCAATAAATAAATTTGTTACTATTTAAAATTGCCATGGGACTCCTTGTTTGTTTTGCTAAACAAGAGAACCTACTTTAATTAAAAATAAATAAAAGCTCCAGCTGTACACTCCTAGTTGTCACCTACCACCCCACACTGGAAAGCATATGGAGTATCATCAAACAACTGTGACCGTCAGTCCCTCACCCACTCCAAGGTCATCATCAGAAGCAAGCTCCCTACAAAACAAGACACATGAACTCAAAGCAGCACCAGATCCTGCCAGAGCAATGTATACAAAACCTGCAAACATCTCCACTGTTATAATTATCAACAACCCCCACAATCCAGCTTTCAAGATCCCTGGGTCATGCACATACCTATCACAACCTGAATGTTCCTCACTCAGTGCACTGACAGCCCAAATAGTGGCTATGGTGAACCAGACAATCTCAGTACTCTTGAATGAGTTCATGCTGGGAAATGATAAAAGACAAAAGCACCATTATCACCTGTGGGTGAACACCTTTCACAAAGCAACCACCTGTCAGTCTTCATCCTCAAAGGAAACCTGCACAGCATGTTCAGAAGAGAGGCCTCAAGCTTAAATTCATAACTTTGCTTGACAGAAGGAAGCACGATCTTAATAAAGACACTGGATTGTTATGACTATCTGTAACCCACTAATCCCATCCCCCTTTTTTTTGTCCCATTACTACAGGGGTGGTGTTGAGCCACTTCACTTTTAATGGTCTTTTACTTATGCTAAACTATCTGTTCAATCTGGTATTTAGCTGTGACATTCTGAGGGCAGGTCTGCATTTAAAATACTGCATCAGCAGTAGTGCTTAAGTGAAAACACGCCTGAACCGATTGGGCAGCTTCTCCTGTTTACATAGTTAATCCACTGTCTCAAGAGCAGTGGTTATGTGGATGGTAAAAGCTTTCCAGCTGGGGTAGTGCTGTCTACACCAGGGGTTAATACATGGCCTCATTAAACTGGCCATCCAAGTGCACCAAGACAACCCTGCTTTGTCAGTCAGAGATCTGAAAAATCTACACCCTGAACAATGTAGTTATACTGATGTAAGTCTGTGGCATAGACCTGGCCTGAGTGCCTTTCCCAGACTTGAAGAAAGAGCTCTGTGTAGCTCAGAAGCTTGACCCTTTTACCAACAGAATATTGCCCAATTAAAGATATTACCTTGCCAATCTTTTCTCTCACCCTCTCAGGAGGTTGTAAGTGGACTTTCATTTAATGCCTTGGTCTTCTGCTGCTGGGCTTCTGCACACCAGTGAATTTCACCCACAATAACCAGGGAAAATACCGAAAAGTCTTTTTCTCTCTGCTCTTTCACTTTCAACAATCCTAAGCAGTCGTTGTAACTGTTTGTTTTTTTAGTTTCTGTCCTTTTTAAATCTGCATGCAATTTGCTTTACATTTGTTTTGATACCGATTATCCCCTATACAAGTTAAAAACTACCAGTGCTGCCATTTCTTCCTGAAAAATAAAATAACTTCTTATATTTGCATAATTGATATGCTCTGTGGAAGAGGAGGGAAGGCGGTCCCTTCTGATTGTACTTGATTTTATTCAAGATGCCTGGCAGGAAAGTGCTGATCACTAATCAGCATGATGTCTGTCAAAATGGTGGATGGCCAAAATTGCCAGTATTCCTCAGTCCCTGGTGCTAATGGAAGTAAAAGAAATCAGTCTTCCCTTATTCTAGGGATAATTTATTAATTTCTTTTTTTTTTTTTTTGGTCAATATTTCTTGGTCAAGGTCTGGACTTTAGAGAAAAATTATACAAAAATAATAATGATAATAAGTAAATAAAAAAGTTTCACGATCTATTCAAAGTGTTTGGCCATCTGGATTTGACGTGCAGTCAGCCTATTGATTGCCCCTGCCCTATAGTTTTCATGGTTTCTCAGTCTCATGAAGCAAAACTAATATGCTCCATAAGGCGGCGAGAATGTCTTTTTAACTTCAGCAGATCCCTGCTTGGAATGCAGTGGGCTCCCTTTGGCCCTTTCGGTGCTATTGCTTGTAATCAAGTTTGAAACGCTTTTCAAATGCAGTTACTACCAAGTACAGTTGTAACACGGTTTGTGTTCCCAGCTTAACATAGTTAGAGTTACAACAATGTTCTCAAACTGTTTTAGACATGCTAGAAAGGGAATTTAGACTATGACCTCTGCTAGATTTGTTGTTTCAGAAATAATAATAATTTCCCTGCCTGCAGTGGACAACAGAACTGAATTATCTTGCAGAATCATCCTTGGCAATTGCTGTGGAATCTAATTGTAATATGACTCTGTTCTCATGGTGTCTAGTTCAGTATTTTCTTGTATCACTCTGCACAGAGAAGTGATTTTTCTCACCTTAGTTAATGGTTTCATCCCTCTACATACTTTTCTTTCTGCACTTTAATATGGTTGAATAGCTAAAGGGCTTAGTTCTTACAATAACATTAACTTCAGAGCTTTAACTGACCCAGTTTCCCTTCAGTTTCCAAAGATCAGATCTTGGAATCCACCACTCTAAAACTAGGGATGAATCTTGCCAGCTTGGGTCACTGTCATGAGTTGCTGTTACGTAATATTTCCATTCTCATCTAACTCTGTATGTGACTCTATCATTCATATTCACAATTTCCATGAAAGACAACAGTGAATTGGAGCAGCTTTCAGTTATAGGCACAGTAGAGGGGTTTCCCTTGGGCTACTTAAGTTTTTCTAAATTGAATTGAATCATATTGAATTAAGGAAGGACTCTCCTCAGTCTGAGCTGATCCAGCTGCCTTAATGAAAGGCGAGTTACTTTTGTTATACCCAGAACAAAAAACGGGGGGGGGGGGGGATTTCTTTCTCCTTATTTCCTGGCTTTTTGCCATGACATGAGCACAGATGTAATGACTTGGGTGGTGCTGATATGAGCAAGGCAGTTCATGTTCCTCTGTAATACAGTGTTCAGAAATAAAGCTCATAAGGTAAAAATTGTTGAGGGGAGTTGAACAGAGAGGGCCAGACAGATGGCAATGGTTAGTTGGATATTTGGAATAGAATAGAATCATAGGGTTGGCCATTCACATCCTTGTCACCAGTTAAAGCTGAATGGTGTTGTAAGAATTAAGAGTTATCATCTGGCTGCTGTTTGTTAGCCTATCATAAATCTGATATATGATTTCAAGTCTATTTATAGGAGACATGTCCATGTCCCAAAGTCCACCATCCCATTTGGGAGTAATTGACCTCTTTGGGCCCAAGATGCATTGCAAAAAATGGCCAAGTTTAAACACAGCTGTAAAATGTGCTTGTGGTCCGATTGTTTAATATGATCTCTCTTTTTAGGACGCTGCATTTTTACCCAGATAGGATGGATCATGATTCCTTAATTTGGTTGTAGCACATTGTCTTCCTGCCCCCATGTGGACAAGGAAAAAAAAATCTGATTAGGCCATCTGTCAGTATCATAAAAACAGCATTTAACCTCACTGTCAAGTCAGTTGTTCGTGAGGGGGCTGAAATGCAGTTGCATCTGACAATGGAATTGGGACCCTACCTGTTATTTTATGGCTTTGAAATATGTCGCAGCCCTGGTCTGTCGAGAGCTGCAGCACGGTTCTGGGGCATATTTGAAGGACAGCAGTAGTCCCAATCTGTACTCCATAAGTACTTTAATCTTGTTTGGGAAAGCTGTGTGATTACTAGCTCCTCCAGCACAGCTTGTTTGTTTGTTTTACTGAACTAGACTTACATGGCTACCCCTTCAGTTCTTTCTTAACCTTTGTAAGGTGTAGTTAGTTTGCATGCTTCACAATCAGTGTTTAAATATAGTTATTTGGACTTCAAGCTCTGTGGAATAGGGACTGTTTATTGTTATGTCTGTGCAGTGCCAGTCTTATGTTGTCTTTATCGAATCCATCTTATGAAGATAGCAGCCTAGAACAGTGGTTCCCAACCAGTGGTTGACAAGGTCTCAAAGTGGTGTGCCACTCCTCTCCAAACTACCAGTACTTCCTGAAGACCCGGCAGGTGAGCAGTCAAGGGCTATAAGATCAGTGCAGGCTCCTTACTGTGGAGAGCACGGCAAAGCATTTTCATGGGTCCATAGGCACTGTGGTCCCTGCTGGATTTAAAGGAAGGAAAGATCAGTGCTCTCCGACCCCTGCTGGAGCCAGCGGCAAGGGGGAGCACTGCAGCCAGAGAGACGGGGTGAGGAGGGAGATGCCTGGTGGAGTCGAGTTAAAAAGACTGGGAACCACTGTTTAGAGTTCCAGTAACTTTCATAGCCACCCCACGTGAATTTAAGATTTTAAAAGTGGGTTCCTGTTAAGTGTGCTCAAAGAGGATCTTTAATAAAATGGCAGTCTTGGTGCCAGGAGCGTCGCAGGTGCTGGGCACACAGGGCCTGTGCCCTGAATCCCAGCGCCAGTGCCCCAGGTCCTGCGAGGCCCCGCCTCTCCTAGTCTCCTGCTGATCCAGCCAGAGATGCCGGGCCCAGCTGCCAGCAGCAGCAGTGACCATTCCGGCCCCGTCCCTGGCCAGGGATCTGGGCCCAGCCGCAGCAGCCACTTCCCCAGGGCTGGGCGGCCCCGCCGCCCCAGCTGCCATTCCCAGCCCCAGCCGCAGCCAGGGATCTGAGGCCGAGCCGCCCTCAGCGGCCGCTCCTAGCCCTGTCCCTGGCTGGAGGCATGACCGGCAACCAGGGGTGTAGCCTGTGGGCGGGGCCCAGGGCCTGGGCTGGTGCCCCGGGTCCTTCCCCAGGGCAGCGACGCTCCTGCTTGGTGCTGTAGGAATAGCTTATTCTCCCATGTAAGAGTTATTGCGCTTACCAGACTGACTGACCCCCTGTATATTAGTTTGTGTCAAGTGTATTGATACACTGAAATTTCTTTGAAAGTTGGTTATGGAAGCTCTCACTAGAAGGCTGTCAAGGTGGGGTGTTGTGGAGATAATCTGCCATGATTGCAGGAGACAGAGCATTGAGGTCAGGCTTTGGGTGTGACATGGATACAGAATCCTTTGTGGTTCATTGGGCACAGCAGGGCTATATTAAGGGGGAGCCAGAGAAGTCTTTTCTAAGTGATCTCTTAGCCCTTTATTAGGAAAACAGTACTCTGCTAGGTATTTTACAAATGAAAACGCACAGATCAGTCAGTCTAAACAGGCAGTGCTCAGACTCCATGGTGATGGGCAAAGATATGAGAATAGAATAGATTGTGTAGCAAAGGGACAGGGTGCAGCCATAAGCAAGGATTTGACTCATGAAAGTTAGTGCAAAGCATCTGACGAAGTGGGATTTCTCCCACAAAAGCTCAAGCAATAAATACATTTGTCAGTCTTTAAGTGCCACAGGACTCCTTGTTTGTTTTGCTGAACTAGACTAATACGGCTGCCCATTGGAATTTAGCACACACAGTGTTTCCTCCCTGCAGCCCCCTCCTATTTTTCTCCTCTTTTATTTTAACACTCCTTTGAAGGTGAGAGCCTATTGGAATGGGTCTCCTGAAAGAAGTTGTGGTTGGTTGGCTGATTTGTTTAAGTAAAGAGTGAACATAAACTGTGTGAGGACTGAGGTAGAAGAGGGAGGCATTCCCTTTGTAAATAGTCAGGAGGAGGGCTTAAACTCCAACACATCAAGCTGTTGCATTTTCCCTTTCTCCCTCCCACCCTCAGCTGCTTGCTGGACCTAATATAGAACAGGGTATTTTACAAAGGGCTGCATTTTTCATCACCATGTACGAGCTGTGTGCTATTCCGTGGGACAAATAAGTATTGGTCTCCCGATTTTAAGCTTCAGCAGGTAACACCTCTGTGTTTCCCCTGAAAGCCATGTCCCACTGAAAAACTGTTGTTAAACAAGAGAGACTTTCACAGCTCAGTGGTGGTGGGATGTCTGGAGCCAGGAGGAGAGTGCTGGGAGACTGTGTCAGCTGGGGAATCTGCCATGAGAAGAGGGCTCTTGACAGGGCTAGGAGGGTTTATGGGTAGTCTGCACTGAAGACTGGAGGAGGTTCTTGGGTCAGTGAGCAGGGTGTCATGGAGGCTGTACAGTGTAGAAGGAACTGAGGGCTGTCTGACTAGCAGTAGGAGAGAGCTGTGAAAAGGAGAGGGAATTAAAAGTCCACAGTCTGGCAAATTCTGCTGGTGAAACAATATGGTTGTGGGTTGTCTTCCCAGCTGACCAGGAGGAGTACATCCAGTCTTCCAAAAATCCTCTTCAGAAATTCTCACACATATGGCACCAGAGGTCAGCTGAAATCAGGAACCTGGGTGTAGCGCCTTGGATTTGGGAATGATCATGGGAAGGCTCAAAACAAGATGCATATTTTTTCATTAAGAAAAGTAACTAGTAGCCTTGTCTTCTTTCCCTTATGCTTTCCCACTCATTCACCCTTTCCTGTTGCACTTCAAGATGAGATCAAGCTATAGAGCTGCTAGCCCATATTGCTACTAACTGTTATTTCATTCAACTAGCATCCTGCCCTACTCCGTTTTTGTTATCCATCATATGGAGAGGTCAGAAATTTTCTGTGGGGTCTGCCTGCGTGGCAACATGGATTCTTAAAGGGCAGTTTTGTTTTGTTTACCCTTCCAAGAACAGCACTCTTTAAAACTGTTGTCAGTACTCACAACATCGAGAAGAGACAGGAAGACACTAGCACTTGCTTCCTGCTAAGCCCAGTAATTGGGGGCGGGGGGTGGGGGGGAATATTGCTGTTGCCAGAATGAACAGCCCTGGTCCTAAAGAAACTTCATGAAGCAATGGGCCAGTTTTAATTGAGAACAGTATTGCTGTCAATGGGGCCAGCAGCTAAAATGCACAAATAGATTCAAAGCATAAAGGGTATGCAAGAAAGTAGTGACTCTGTATTATGGGGTGACAGCCATTGCATCCCATTTTAAACATTCCAATGTGTGGTTTTGAGAAGTATTTGGATCCCAGTTATGAGCAGAATCTATATGTCCCAAGTTTAGGGTGCTGTATATTGTGAGAGATTAACAGCCGTACCTTCCAGGCATGTTCGAGTTGAGCCAGTCTGTACTTCACCTTGATTCCACAGCCTGCCGGATATACTAGCTGCCGGCTTCTTCATGGATGGCTCCTTCATGCATGTACCTGGCATAGTTCATATCTTGCCCCGGTATCCTGCCCCTTTTGTGGTGTGAGGGAGACCCTGGCGCACACATATTTTGAGTGCACCAGCTTGCAGCCTCTACTCTGGCTCCTCCAAAATCTTTACCTGAGGTTCTGGCTGATCTTCTCCCCACACCTTCTGATCTGTGCTCACCCTGCCTATGGCTGCATGAATTTGCAAACCACCTCGTCAACCTCCTTCTGGCTTTGGCGGCATGTAAAGCGCCAGGGAGAGGCTGTTGGTTGAGGAGGTGTTCTGCGGCCATGAAGCCTATTTCTGTTCTTCCTTCCAATCACGTATCTGGGCAGAGTTCCTCTGGGGCCATGAACTCTGGCCCTTGCTACTTTTGAGGAGCGCTGGGTGCTGTTTGGGTTTCTATGCTAGGTATTTCTTTCAGGTTTCCTCCATTTAGCCCTCTGACCTTCACATATGCTCCTGCTTTCTCATTTGTTGTCTCCCAAAATTAGCCGAGTTTGAGGCCCTTTAGCTGTGCTGCTTAGGCTGCGGGAGGGGCTTTCAGCAGCAGCTAGGCTTGTGCTCACATGCCCACGCCCATCCCAGAACCCAAATAGTAATGATTCAGGAAAGTAGTAGTGTGTAATGCCTCCAGGGGCAAGAGGAAGAGCTGAAGTGTTTTGCCCAAGACTGTATCTGTTCAGGTTGCACAGAAGTTCAGATTTCTGCTGTGTGCAGGACATTTTACCTTCAGATCTATTAATTATCCCTACTTCTCAAAATAATGAAAAATAAGCCTTTGCATTGAACTTTTCAGCAACCACAAGGCTTTGGACCTTGCACTGCATTTTTTCTTCATCAAATTTTCTTTTCACTCTGTGGAAAAAAATAATTTTCTCAAACTTATAGTCATGAGGTTCGTCACCTGCCCACCTTTCTGTTTCTGCATCCAATGGGAAGCCATGACAGTGGGAGCCAGTCACTGTTCTTTTAGCCCACCTGTCTTTTAGTACATCTGCCAGTGTCAACCACTGGGCAGTGTGTTGTTCATCCCCTTCTGTGCATCTGATTCACTGGAAATACGAGTAGTTTACAACCCCTCGATCCAGGGCCAACCTCTTCATTTCAAACTGCCGATTGATTCTGCTTTGGAGGTCCCCTGTTCAATCTCTGCTGTTTGCCAGAATAGCAGTTGTTACAGTTCAAGGGTTAACTGTACCTCTTTCCCTTCTATGGTCTGCTTGAGGTTGGTTTTTAGGTTGCAGACCTCCATCTGTTAATGTGCTGGCCCTTCACACTGGGAACCTAGGCTCCTTCTATTCAAGCAAGCCTGACTTCAGTCTAGCAAAAAAGAAAAAACAAGGAGTCGTGTGTCACTTTAAGACTAGCAGATTTATTTTTCACATGAGCTTTCATGGGAGAAAATCCCATTTCGTCAGATGCTTCGAAGATGGGTGAACTCAATCTAGCATCTGCTTTCTCCCACAGGCTACAATAGTAGCTACTAGTGATCAAGTCGGCTTTTACAGAGCACAATGCACTTATTTTAGGACAAAAAGATTACAGAAAAAACATATAAAACATTAAACAGTACATGTGTGCTTTGAAATCTGCCACTATGGAGTTGGTACACAGACCCTACTTCCCAAAGATACATATATTGTTCATAGATAAGCAAGCTTCTGAATAATCCATTTGCCCATATCTTCTGGCACCTCTCAATATAATAGTCATGGGATGTTTTTACACTTCTAAGGTCTCACATCTGTCATAGCAGCATTCTGCTACATTGTGGAACTTTAACTGGAGCTGATACAAGGGTTACAAGCCCATCTCTTTGCTCCCTTTGTGATTTCTAAGGATGTCACGATATTGTATAACCAATTAATGTTTTGGAGACTCCTGAAGCTATGGCTTTGACATACACATTTACCTGGGATGACAGATAGCACTTTACTTTGGGAAAAAGAAAATGTTATGTATATAGCTGTCCAAAAAAATCCCTTTTACATAGAGATTTCTTCATCGGTGGGAGAAGAACTGCAGTGTCCTGTGTCACGCACAACTGGAGCCCCCTCAGCTGTATCCTGCTGGTGAAGGGGTTGAGAGGCTATGGCTTAGCCTATGTCTGTACTGACAGCAGCAATTTCACTGCCATCAGTTCACCTTCTGGGAGCAGATCGCGGCGAGGATGAACTTGCCATGCCGCTCCCAGAAGTCGGCCTCAGAAGATCTGGGGGTGAGGAGGCACAGGGGAAGGTCCCTTGCGGTTGGCTTTTCCATAATGTGTAGTGGTGGCTTTAAAAGTCACCACTAGTTGCACAAGGAATTATGTTTTCCTTTCATAACTGGCGGTTGACTGCCGCTGAATTTGCCCCAAATACAGATTAGGACCAAAAGGACATCCCTTGGTACCTCAGGTGAGCCTGCACACTGGTCTGCTACTTATAAAGAACCAGCAGGTAACTGGGTGTCTCCATACTCTGCTTCTTGAATCATTCTTACAAGTTTTTAATGCTTTGATTCTATCCGTGGTGTTTTCCTTGGAGTGAAGCACTCAAGGATGCTCACAGGGAAGGGTGCTGGAAAGAGTGGAAGTGATTGATTAAATAATTAAATGAATTAAAATGAAATTAGCATCCCTGGCAACATTGACTTTTAATTTTCAGCATTATCTAAATTAGTTCCCTAAATACACAGCCATTGACAGGCTTTAAAGTGAGGGGGGAAAAGTAAGTATGGGCACTGACTGATAGAGAAATCTCCCTTTTGGGTGTGCGTGTCTGTATTCTTTATAGTCTTTCTTTATGTGTAAAATAAAGGTGAATTCACAGGCCCCAGTATGATCTGTGGTTAGGGCAAAGGCCTTGGCATTCAGGAGACTGGAGTTCAATTCCTTTCTCTGCCAGTAACCTGCTGGGTGACCTTGGAGAAGTTGTATCATCCCGTGCCTCAGTTTCCCCTCCTTCAATAGGAAATCAACAGTGGCTAGTACAATGATCCCAATCTCAGTTAGGGCTTCTGGGTTCTACTGAAATCAATATAATTTTAAAAATAATATTTTAAAAATGTTCTGCATGCTTTCCAACTATGGTTGGCACTCTAGAGAGCAACATTGCAAGGCATATCTCTGTGTGTGGCGAGTCTTTAAGTGCCACACAACTCCTTGTGGTTTTTTGAGTTGGATTCATCAGTCATCATCCCTTTCAATCACATTCTATATTTCTAGCTGAACTATAGCAACACTCTCTTTTAAGACAGGTTGTGATGCTGAATTGAAAATCTGCTAGTGCATAATCATTTGGTATGTCGCAACAAGAGCAGAGCAGCTCTTTTGTCCTCTGTGCTCATTTTTCTTCACTTCCCCAGGGCAGAGCCACATCCCTCTGCTCCTCTTCCCTTCCCCAACTAATACACCTGAGCTGTTTGTTCAGACTCACTGTGTGAAGTGACTGTAACCCTCCACCACCATTGCCAGATCTCCCAGCCCTGCAGTGTGCTTTTTTATGGAGTTCTGAGAAAGTGAATTCTTTCTCTTTGGGGCTCAGACAGACAATAGACTTTCTGCACTCTCCTCAGGGGGACAAGCTTGTCAGTCACATTGTCAAAGACAATAATTACCCTCTGCTTTATTCGCTCTGTCTGTCTTCAGAGCAGTCAATTAAGGCTATTGATACAGGCAAGCTATTCTTACCAAGTTAGTTTTCAACATAATTAAAAGGACCCTGTCAGTGCTTTTCCCCTACCCCTCAGGCCTCTAATGGCTTTTTTTTGTTTACAGAATGTGTGGAACTAAAATTCAGACTCAGCCTTGTAGACAGTGCTCTGTTAAAGAGAATGCTTTCATCATGTGGACATTTTTCCTAAGTTACGTTGAAGTGGGGCTTCTACCAGAGACCTTCCCTTTTTACAGTGGTTTTATCCAGTGTTTAAAATTCATGATTGGGGAAGCAGAGAAATATTCCTACCTTTACACAGCTTGTTGTAAGGTCTGTGCTGGTAAATAAGGGCATGTCTACACTAAAAAAATAAAGTTGACCTAATTTATGTTAGTATACAGCCACTGTAGTAATCATGTCACTTGTGGATGTCTACGCTACAGTCCTGTGTCAGTGGTGGACATCGTCACTAGGAGTTTTGGTATTAATTGCATTGTCTGTGTAGGGCATTGTGGCTCCTGAAAGCCAAAACAGTCAACATAAACAACACTGACATTAACTCCTTGCTTCTCATGGAAATGGAGTTAAGAAGTCAGAAGTGGGGCAGTTACATCAGCAAGAGAGAAATGGTAGCGCAGACTAGTGGTTCCCAACCTATGGTCTGGGGCCCCAAGGGATCTGCAGAGTTATTGCAAGGAGTTCATGCATACAACGGACCCAGCTGCTGCCATCCAGCAGCAGGCGGCCTGGGCCCAATCCAGCCCCGGCCACTGACAAACAGTGATCCATGTTGGAGAGGGCTCTAAATCAGGGTTGTCAAAGTTATAGCCCACAGGGCTGGATCCAGCTCACCAAGGGCACTGATCTGGCCCATGGAGCTACTGCCTGGGCTGTGCCTGGAAGTTGTTTGCTGCAGCAGACTCCAAAGACAGCGTGCTGGCAGAACAGGGCTAGGTGAGCTTCTGACTCACATGATCAGAGTCACAGCACAGGGGAACAAAGGAAGCTCTCCAACCAATCCTGGCTCAGCCCTGCTGTGGGCTGCAAACCAGAGTCTCAGTCACAGCAGGCTAGGCCACCTCACTGCCCTTATCTCAACTGTTCACTGTCAGTCAGTCAGCATGTTCATTTGATTGACAGCACATTGCACGAATCACAAATAAAAAAGGAAGAGGTGGCTGGAGCCCACGTGGGAACAAGCTGATCAAAGGCCAGCTGGACTGAGTCAACCAAAGGCCAGCATTCTGAATGACTGACAGTTGGGGGGGGGGGTTTCAGGAGCCCAGCCTGGGTGCCTGTGACTGGGACTGATTTTTTTGCCTGCCACCAGGAAGTAGGGGAACGGGGGGGGGCAGGTCTGGGAGCCGGCATGGGGAAGGGGGCCCACAGGACAGAAGAAGGGGAAGGTGTGGGAGAGCCTGTGGGGTTGGGGAAGGGAAAGGGGAGCCCCATGCGGCCACATGGTCCACAACAGGTATCCTGCCCTCCAACTTGGCCCCGCACCTTGAATGTGTTTCCACCCCTTGGGAGCAGGCGGGGGCCAGCTCCTCCACTGCCCTTTTGCAGCATTGCTGCCTTCAGTCAGTCCCCAGTAACAACTGTTGTCATTTGGGTGTCCTCAAAATTTTTTGATGTTAAAAAAGGGTCCTCGTACTTGAAAAGGTTGGGAACCACAGATATAGGCGCTTACATAGGTAGGTTGACACAAGCTGCCTTGTGTTGCCCTACCTTTGTAGAGCAGGGCAGGCCTTAATGTCAAATTCCAAAGGGATAGCCGTGTTAGTCTAGTCCAGTAAAAAAACAACAAGCAGTTGTGTGGCACTTTAAGACTAACAGATTTATTTTTTTTTTAATTTTTTTTTTTTAAGTGCCACACAACTGCTTGTTGTTTTCTTAATGTCAAATCTTTTCTGGGATGAACAGCAAACAGAGAGGAAGAGGTTTCTCTCTCTCTGATGAAAACAGCTTTTTCTGCAGAACTACATTGTCTAATAATGTTCATTAAAATGACCAGGGCAAACTAAAATCATTGTATTTTGCTGGTCTAAAGTATACTCAGGAAGGGAAGTTTCTTTGCCAGGTTTTCACTGAATTGAGAGCTATACTGAGGTAATTGCTGTGAGACCAAGTGCTGTGAGTGTGTCTGAATCAACTGTTCCTATTCTGAATTAGCTCTTTGTTTTCTTTTCTGTTTTTCTGCTGCTCCTGGATCTTTTCATCCGCGCTCCTCCGTGCAATGAAATGTGTAGGTGAGTCTCAGTTCTATTTCTTTCACCATGTTTCTTCCCATTTGCCTGTCACATTCAAGTGATTACTAATGAGTGAACTACACTGAAACTTACCACCTTGAACTTTGCCCAGATTGGTTTTTTTTTTTTAATAAAGGTGAGTGCAGAAAAGGGAAGAGACTTTTTTGGTTCCAAATGTTTTAAAGGATAAGATCATTTTATTTCAGAAGTCAGGGAGTCTGCTGCATTGTGCTACATTGGGGATGTGTGGAGAGAAGTGAATTGACACTCTGCACAGAGATGCTTCAAAATCTTCAGGGTCGTTTACATTGTAGTGGCTGCACATGAGCATAGTAATTTCAGACAACTCTTGAAGTGCCCCCACATCGTTTGCTATGGGTGTTCTGAAAGCTGCACTGAAATCCTTTGCAGTTCCCTTGGAACTCCCCAGTGGTAGGAGCACTGTGCCGTTTGGGGAATACAGCAGGTGTCAAGTGGAAGATTGATGCTTTGCCACACTGAAGGTTATTTCAGTGCCAGTTCCACACAGCATTCACAACTACTTACACATCAGTTTTGTTTCCCACTTCTTTTTGAAGGGTGTGGCTCCAGAGAGAGACTCATTGCTGCCTCCATAGCCCTGCTTATAGTGCCATGTGACTACTAGTCACAATTACTTAAAAGGCGGAGTCTGTCTCCTTTTATCTTGTCTGAGTTAAAATATCTGGGTAACAAAATGCTGAAAAACAGCACAATAGTCCATGCATTTATGAATTCTGATTTTAACAGCTCTATAGCAATTTAAGTGAACAGTTGTACAAGGTTAAATAAACATGTAAAATGCATTTATATAAATTCTCATTGCATTGTGTGTATCAGTTTTTAGAAGCACAACGACTAACAGAAGACAATCAGCGTTTCATAGAAAGCATGTTACAGGTCCAAGGATCGTAGCTATAACACCGTAATGAGAGTTTGTATAGATCTGTGGGGGAAGGTTTAGAGAAAAGGGGAAGCAGACTTGGATTAAAAACTACTATGCTTTTGTGGTTAGTACATATCAGCACCGTGAAGGTACAGAGTGTTGCAACTATCCTCAAAACAAGCATCCTAAAAACAAGAAGTTAAGGGGTTAGGTTAAACTTCATAGAAATGTAGACATACTAGAAGCTGAAGATGTAGAATTAAGCCTTAAGGTGCCTAAGTGACCCTTACTGCTCTCTAGTGACTGCCTCTGATTGCGTCATTCCCCAGCTTCTCCATTTGGCAATGTGGTGTGTCAAGGCTCCTTTTCCATGTATCTCTTTAGCTTCACTGCACCAGTACTCCTGTGCTAGAGTAGAGATACACCACACACATGGCAGAGCTAGGTAGGCTCACTTTATGGAGCACATTTAAAATTATTGAATGAATTAATTATCAAATGAATTAATTCAGGTTACTGAAAGAATTTGTGGTCATTGCTGCCTATTTCGGAGCAGTTCTGTGCTCAGCAAACTGGGAGGCCTTCTCTTCATTAAGGTGAGTGCACCTTTGAAGTAGAAACCTGTCAACTTCATGAAACAACACAGATTCAGATATCATCTTGCTTTCCTATGGCTTATGCTTCCCTGCATTTATTTTCCTCTCATTCTCTAAGTTCCCTATATTCAAAGCATCTGACAAAGTGGGATTTTCTCCCAGGAAAGATCATTTGTGAGTCTTTAAAAGTGCCACAGGGCTCCTTTCTTGTGCTTCTAGAGCTCTTTGAGGGATCTTGCTGTACAGTTGCTGTTTTCCCTGTCTTCTGTCTGTCAAATGTAGTCTTTCTAGCATACTCTTGCAGTATCTTTTCAAGGTCAGCAAGAGCTGTTATCTTTTTTCCCCCATAGTTTCTGGGGGACAATAGATTTCTCTACCTATATCAAAGTTTTGGTGACTGAATTACTTATGAAGCATTAAAAGTGAATCTTTTCCATGCAACTGCAGTATTACGAGCCCTAGTTTAGTTGTACAGTTCCAGTAGTTACAAAGCCCACTGGCTTTAGCTGCTATACCAACTGTGCCATCACTTTTTCTTATTAAAAGCAGTAATAGTTTTGTAATGACTTGCCCTGACCCTCTATATACTTCTTGTTATAAACTGTAGCATTACAAACCTGGTTAAAGGCAGTTCTGTAAGTCTCTTCAGGTTGTTTACCAGAGGTGGGAAATGGCTACCAGGGGAATCACTTGGTGATTACTTGCTCTATTCATTCCCCCCCAAGCAGTGGTTTTCAAACTTAGGGTTAGGACACAGTACTGAGTCGCAGACACTCAGGTACTGGGTAGCGGTACCCTCTGCTGCTGCTGCCAAAAGACTGGAATGCAATGCTCAAAGATGTAATTGTTGAGTCATGGGCATAAATGATTTTTTTCAACTGTGTCCTGAGGAAAAAAGTTAGAAAACCACTGCCCTAAAGCACCTGGCATTAATCAGTGTCAACAGGATACTGGCCTGGATGGAGTATTGATCTGACGCAGTATGACTATTCTTATGTTCTCACTGGGAAAGCAGATCTTCCAGTATAAGAATTTCTGAGAGAACAGAAGAATTGGATGGAAATCTGTCTTGCCGTTGTTCTCGATAGGGGTCTTATTTCACATGGGCTTTGCCTTCTCTCTGCCAGATCACAGTGATGATGGCTAGTTTACACGGCATTTCCTAAAAAGAGAGATTTTTTTTCTTCAGTTTGATTCTGCTTGAAAATGAAAGGCCAATGTTTCAGATGGTGTAGTTTGATTTACTCTGGAAGAGGCAAGGTTCACCTAATGGTATGTGCAGGACCACTCTCCTAGAAAAAAGAAAAAAACAGAGAGGAAGAAGCTCAAGATGAAGTCTTTGGGTGTAGAAGTGGTAAGGTAATGTTAATGGTACCGTACTTCCCCCTTACAAACCAACACACATTGAAACATGAGCTGGTAATCCACTAGAAGGGAAGAGCCAAATTCTAGTTGATGCTTAATTCAAATTCATTATGTCAAGTTCTGTAATGAGATATGAACTCTTCTTTGTCCAGCCTGGCCTAATGTGTCACTCAACAGACTTCTGGAAATCTGTGTGCCATTTTAGGCAAATCATATGTTTGGGTTCTTCTTATTTAACTCCTGTCATGTACGATAGTTGTCCAGTTTGGAAAAGAAATGTGACCACTTTCCCCATTCTACACCACCAAAAATCCTCTTTGCTCCTCCAAATTTTTAAGATTTTAGTGGTGTTTCCCATTCTGTCTTCTCCTTCATTTGTCCTTCTTCAGCCTTCAGCAGCTGGCTTCTTCATCCAATGCACATGAAGCCAAATTTAATTAAAGCAACCTTTCCTGTGCCTGTGTAAGGTAGTACTATGCAAGAGGGACTATAGTCTCTCAAATATGTAAAAGACACAAATGCTGAGGAACACTGAGGGGGAGGTGGGGAGGTGGATGGGGGGAATTAAATCAGATTTAGCAAGATGAGCTGAGCAGACTGTATCTGAATCCTGTGGATCTGGGTTAAATTGAGCATAAAAGACAGGGATGCAATAGATCAAACATGTTTATTCCATTTTATTTATTTAACTTTTCATTTTTTCTCTTTTGTTCTAAGCAATTCTAGTCTCCCTTTCTCCTCCCCCTACCGCAAGCATCTTACTTTATTGAGCTTTTGAGTGCATTAGCTACAGTAATACCAGAGCAGAGCACAATATCATCTGTCTTGGTTTCAAGCCATATCAAAAGGTACTGACATCTCTTTGAAGTGCAATACTCGATTTGCCAGCTCAGATGCTAAACTGTGTTGTGTGTCTCTGTGTTAAATACTTCAAAAAAAATTAGTTCATAACTTTTCACATGAAAAGTTATTTAGACTTGCACGGTTCTTTATATTCTATTGTATGTGTCTGATGAGAAACCTGGTTGATGGGAAACTTGAAAGGTAAACAACATTCTGAGGACTGTCATGTGATTTCAGCATAGCTAGTTTAAGTTTCTGGATAGATGCAAGACTCTTCAGTTCCTAGGGTGTGTTTGGGGTTTTTTAGAGGCGGTTGGGGGCGGGGGGGGTAACGTGTTGCATCCAACATCCCAATTTGGGGAATGATCAGCTAGGCTATCTTAATGTTTTATAAATCCTTTCTTTTAGGATGGAGTTGTCTTCAAAATACACCCCTGTACATTAGGTGAAATGAAATAATTTTTCTCTCCCCCAAAAAACAACTTCCCTGTGATTGGAATGATCATTAAATTAATGCATTAATCAATGCAGACTGAGCATCCAAACCCTTTATGTCTTTTTGAAAAAAGTCTGCATACAGCAATTTGGAACTTTAATTTTATTCACTAGAGGCCCCATGTCATTATACATAGGTGTTTACTGTAAGTCGGTTCTGTCTCAATTCCTCAAGACCTATATGTTTAGTACACAGTTGATGTTCTATCATTAATAATAGTTTTCTTCTGAGCATAGTCCAGTGTGCTGATCTGCTATTTGTCCTAAATTCAGTGCTCTGAAACATATGGTGAATGGTCTGTGAGAGAGAAATACATTTCTACATTTCTCCAAGTTTCAATACAGCAGAATATTGCTTTGTGCACTGACTGAACTGGCATAGTTTTACTTGAAGACATCAGTCATCTCACTCAGTGTCATAAGAAATGGATTCTCCCAGACTTCTTGGCTCTATATAAAATTCCTGTGATGAGCAACTGAAGGATTCTGCTTTTATTCTTTTGAATGGAAATAAAGTGCCTAATACTTGTCTCCTTAGAAAACAAACTATGTAGCACTTACCTTTGTTCCCCTTTTTGTTTTTAAAGGTAAGTGGGTTGTATGCCTCCTCGTGGCTTCTTACGACTAAAAGACACAAATGAGTCAACTTCATTTCTTTTTAATATTAGAAAGAGTAACTTATCAGACGAAAAGGAAGCCCTTTAACTTAATGGTTCCTATTATTTTCAGGTAACTTGGAACAATCAGGAAATAAAAAGAAGGTGGAAAAATAACATGATGAAATACAGTACTTGCAGGGAAGCTGAGGAAGTATTTCTTTAGTTTCTCTGCAGCCGTACCGTGAATTCAAATGATACAGGAATTGGAGAATTGGTTTCTATTTGTTTCAGACTGTTGCCCCTTCTTCCCCCCCTTCTCTATAGGGAAATCTTGGAGTCTTTCTATTGACTAACTTGTGCTTTGAATCAAGCCTCCAAAGACTGAAGGTTAGACAGATTTCCTTCTAGCTTAGTTTCTTTTTTTCTTTGTGGTAAATAAATTGTAGTTCTTGTTAAATAAAATTTAACACTGGAGAAAAAGCATGAGGGACAGAAACATGAGTCCGAGGCCACAGAATGGAGAACTGCTGTTCTGTATTAGCACAAAAAGAGAAGGAAAATTTATTCTCCCCAATTCTTAATGCTTTCTTCTAGTGTTTGCTGTGACTATAGATTGCAGGGAAAAACCACACCCAGGTGCAGGAGCAAACAGTTAAGCAGTTTGTGTAGCTTGAAAAGTGGCGGGAGAGGGAGATTATAAAATCCGCTGAACAGATGCTTAAGTAATCAGAATAAGCTTTCTTTATAAGCCTGTTTCCCTTAGGAGCTGAATGGCTCAATACAGCTCCAGAGACACTGAGCAAATCACCCATCCAAATTTGCCTATATGACAGGGTGGTTAGCTGGGGGGACTTGGTCCATCCAATTTGATAATGTAGTAGTGGGAGGGCAGAAGGAAGAGTTGCAGACACCTCTGCCTTCTGAATGTTTTGGAATATGTTTGGAAAAATAGCATGGTGGGGTTTTTTTGTAGTTGCATAACACAAATGCTTTATTAGGTCAAGTGAAAATTGTGATGCTACAAAGTACTGTCTTGCTGTAGTTCATTACATTTTTCCAGGTTGCTGCCCTACTTTAGTTCAGTGCTTGTAGCCTTTGCAAAGACTAGCACTATCAGTTAGTCCCTCATGATGGAGACCAGTGCATACCACCTAGTAGCTTAAAGTGGGGGAGGCGGGGATCTTTTGTTCTATGTCCTCAGTTATCTTTTTCTTCTGCAGGGTTGCTCTGTTTCTACAGACCTCGTTGTGAGAAAAGTTTTAAGACCAGAAAATGGGCAAGTCACGTAAAGCTGCCTAGTTACAGATTAATTGACGTAGTTCTTTCCATCCTCCCCCAGCGCTTCATGGTGAAAATAACGTCATGCGAAACTTTGAAAATTTAACCCCTACAGAACTTCACACTGTCTTGGAGGGCCCTACTTAAAAATCAGGCACTGGCCCATCAGCCAAAACCCCATGCTATCCCTGTGCTAAGGTAACTTTGTCTTTGGGAATATTTATTTTGTGAACCAAAAGCTTTGCCTACAAACCAGGTTAAACCTCAGTGGATGCTGCACTGAGGGTTACCATGCTGTGTTATTTCTCAGGTCTAAAAGACACTGCCTGAATAAAGAAGGGAAAGGATATAGTTTGTCCTGTTTTCTTCTTCCATATTTCTCCCCAGGCTCCAAACTCAACAAAAGAACACTTGAAGCTCACTTTAGGTCTGAGAAAATTAAATGTATTCAGGGACAAAAATTCAAAATGGAAACCCCTCAGACTTTCATAAGTGAATTTGATAGTTCTTAATTAATGCCAGATGAAAGAGCAGTGGACCTAAATGATGATGGCTTACATTTCCCTTCCAGAGAGAAACTTGCCGAATCTTCAAAGCATCTGACAAAGTTGGATTTTCTCTCACGAAAGCTCATGCGATAAATACATCTGGTAGTCTTTAGAAGTGCCACAGGACTCCTTGTTTGGTTTGGTTTGTTTGCTGAATCAGAATCTCCTTTCCATTTTAAATTGGAATTATCCACATTCCCTGTTTTCGTAGTCCTAAAGGTAGTCACTGAGATGAGGAAGCTTGTAGCAGCAAAGTGGCCAGGAAAACAAAAAACAAAAAAAAACCCACATCTGGTTGTATTTAAACTATTCTTTGTAATTATGGACTTTTCTTTCACATATTGATCATCCCAGCCTAAATTAGGGCCATCAAATGGATATTTTTTTGTACAGCTGATTCAATACTTTTTTCAACTGCTTATCGTATTTGTTCCAAAGCACGACTGACTGACAAGAATCTTCTTCAAGTTTAGAGCTAAGCTGTCACAGCAAATACGCAGGCAAAACTATTATGGACAAACCTGCACTTCACCAGTACTGGAATGCAGTCTTCCAAAATTGCAAATGGCTGATCCCACTGGGCAATGAAATAACGAACCATCTTTCCTTGTCACTTTCTCTTGCTCAAAAACCATATAACAGAGGCTGGAGTTTGCACACAGACTTGTTGGCAGCTCAAAGAATGTCCAAACCAGAACTGAGGAGCGGTATAAACTGTAAACATTAAAATCAGTGGGGTTCATTACAGGAGCATAACTCCACTTACTTCAACTGAGTTACACTGGTGTAAAGCTGCTGTAACAGTGGTGAATCACACCCATTGTTTTTGGATGTCTCTAGCACATGCATTCTCCCTCTGGGAATCATGACTCCTACAAGGTGCCGAGCAGGTATCAGGAGGCCTCACGTACCATCCATCCCCTTTCTTTCAGTACTGCTAAATGAAAGGAGATGTGAAGCTGTTCAGGAAATGTTGAGAACCGTGGCTCTGAGCACTAATCTCGTTATTACAGTTCTGACACTGATCAGATTTGAACATGTGCTTTTTCAGCCGTGTGATCCTCGAGTCTCCTGTAAAGTCATCTTTTCTCTTCCTGTTACTGTCATCAGAATCTGGCAAATGAAACCAAGCCATGTTTCTACAATTTTCTTGTCCTCGGCCAGCGAGATGGTAGTAATTTGATCTGGTTCTCCTTGCTCCAAATCCAGGATCACCTCCTTTTGTCTCCCACCATGGCTGGATAAGTTCCCCTTTCCTGAAGTATTTACTGTCTTGGGTGGATGGCTCTTCTTCCAGATCTAATGTGAATTAATGAAAAGATGAATGTTCTGCCGTACAAGTAGTGGTTCTTTATGAAGGATGAACCAGCCCTTGCTGGGTTCTGTAAAAGCAAACCGTAATATGGCTGTTAGTGCAGTGAGTCTGAATGGTTCTAAGTTCCAAAGGGGCAGCTGTGTTAGTCTAGTTCAGCAAAAGAAGCAAGGAGTCCTGTGGCACTTAAATAAATCTGTTAGTCTTTAAGTGCCACAGGACTCCTTGCTGCTTTGCTTTTCTTTTCTTTTTGTAAATAATGGTTCTAGTTAGAGATGTATTCTGCAGTGGTTACATCTAGGAGAACAGACTGGACATTTGAAAGTGATTGAAACTATCCTGTGAGTTACTTTGCTGAATTTTACTTTGTGTTTTGCAGTTCTGTGGAGACTGCTAATTATAAACTTCCACAGGTGAAACAGACACAAATAAAGATAATCTGGAAGATATCAAAATTCATTCAGTGCAGAATGAGATTTGCTATGGCTTGAAATGGTTCTAGCAGTCATTACTACACTTCGTAGAGTAGTACAATTGACTGATACTAAAAAAAAAAAAAAATTTTTTTTTTAAGGAAGGAGAGCCTTATTAGCTAAAAATACCAAGACTTTTTCAATGTTGCCAGCAGTTCCTGTTTTGCAAGGAATTTGTTTGATGACTTAGTTAAGACACTGTTGAATATGAGCGAAAATTGCTTTGCTAGTGGCATTTATGTCTGCAGGTTTTTGTATACTTTTATTGAATCTTGACTTTTTTTATGATAAGGTCAAATAGTTTCTTGCATCTGGCCTGTTCTGTTCTTCTGAGCAACTCCCAACTTAAGCATTTTGCAGAAATGATCTAACTAGGTCTAAGTGTCATTTATTTTTATTTCAGTATTTATTTATTAGAAGGCAATAGCAGTGTCAGCTAACATGTTTATCTGGAGTCTAGCTGCAAAGTTTAAATCATGCAACATTTACAGTGCATCTAAAGCAGAACTGTATTTTATTCAGGGAACCATTTTGACTCTATGAGAATAGCTATATACCCACTGAAAGCATAAGCATTTCCTCTTCAAAAATTACATATTGGTGATGACCAAAATCCTAGCTGACACAGAGAGAGAGATAGAGAGAGAGAGAGAGAGAGAGAGATGAAATATATTTCCTGTGGTTGATTGCATAAAGGATTCCCCACTTTGTACTGAATCTCTGTTCTTTAAGGTACAAAACTGTTCCACGGTTACTCTCCCTAGCAAAACCAGGATAACTTCAATCAGCATTACATCACCTCTTTTCAAAATTACAAATCTTAGTTGTCATAGAGCGTTATTGTGAGACTTGTGTTGTGATGATCCGGTGGCAGAAGCATGTGCTCAGGTCAGTGACTCATCAAGACTCCAAAACAAATCTCTGCCCAGAATTTTAGTGATGTGAGAAGAAATAAAAGAAGGAGATGCTTAAGTAGACCAAACTTTTGGAAGGATCCCCCACAACTTAGCATCTTTCTAGATCAAACTAAAGAAGTAACAGATGATTAAAAAAATATTTCTTCCTGAATGTCTCTTGAATTGGTAATTAAAGAAGTGCAAATTTTGTCTTTTAGTTGGGATGTGATTGAGCTGTGTAGACTGTAGTGGCAGAGGATAAAGGTGAAAGACACAATTCCAATTTGTTCTTGCTGTTAGAGATCTACTGGCAGGGAAATAAGATTCAACTGTCATGGAAATTGCAACGTCTGCTAGAGAGACTCTGACTTGTGAGTTTTTGGCCATTCTGTTTTGTGTAATAGGGTAACCTTTACATTGGAAACATTTTCTGTAATTTCCTTGCCCGTTGTTAGAATGATGTCTGAGACATCAAATTCTGCATTTTTTTTTTTTTTTTGGCATCTAGAAAGTAAACTCTTAGAAAAACTAGTTTTTCTAAAGAACATATAGCATTTTTTCTTTCAAAAGTACCATTTTTCCACTTGATGGGCACTGAACTTAGTATTTTGTTGGAACTACTGAACAGACATATTAGTGGTGTAAATCCGCTGTCATTACCCCAGTGGTGCAGTGAGCTCAGCATTATGAGAGAATTTGCTATCAAATTTTCTTTCAATAATACTGTGGAAATTAGCTACATCAGGTTGTGCAATACTCAGGTGGAAGCTACAGTGTAGTGACAGGCTCTGCTTGTTAGCAATCCCAGTTTAATTTTATATAAACATGCTGAGGATACTGTTGTGAAAGGCAAGAAGGGAGAACACGTATTTTCCAGCAGACTGTGCTATAACTAGTGATAGACCCAAATCATGCTGTAGGCATTTTAGTTACAAGATTAATTAATGGAAAAAGTTGTGTGCTTATTGTTCCCATATTCAAGATCTGAAAAGATTTTGAAGTATTAACACAGCTGCTGGCAAGGTCTATGGAGTCCACAAACTGAGGAAAAATGTGGAAGGACTTCTGTTGTCCCCAGTGACTAGAATAACTTACTGGATTTATCTTTTTGGGATTCTAAGCACCAGATGTATGGTTGTATATGATCAGTTTGAGCTACTCTCCTTTCCTCCAGAGTGCATTGCTGCTTTTATCCAGCAGAAAAACCCATCCCCCTGCCAGCATGATCATGACCAAAGTCTGCTGCTGTGTGAAGGGGCGGAGCACATCTGCAGCAAAGACCTTCAGGTTTTTGTCTTTGGGTTGGCCAAGCTCAGTTTTCAGGAGAACATCTAATCCCTCCTGGGTGAGTTGTTGCTGCTAGAAGTGGAGAGAAGCTGGGTCACCCTATGTGAAGATTGTCAAATTACCTCTAAAAAACAAACAAACTGATTTAAGCACAGCCCATGTTGGAAGATCCTAAAATGGCAAGCTTGAACCGGAAGAGGTGATAATCTAAGGTTGCAAGATGGTGTGGATTAATATTGCTGGCCAGTTGTTTGCTTACAGAAGGATATCAGAGAAGAAAGACAGTGGTATTTGAAAGTCAGCAAACAGTAAACAAACTTCTGTGAAACTAAAGTACTTTTCTTACAGGCAGGGTTGCCAACCATCCATAAATGTATGGACAGTCAGTAAAAAAAAAAAAAAAAAAAAAAGATGTAAAATTTCAATTGTCAGTATATCTGTAAATGAATGAAAATGTCAGTAAAACTGGATAGAACTAAAACATTGTGTTTTGACATTGCTAGTTGTCATTCAGAGTCACTTCTTGTAGCATGAAACTAAACTGTTTTTGACTTTATCATTTCTATTACTGCATACCCCAAGAAAACCTGATCGATCAATGAACTGCAGCTCAAACAATTGCATAATTCCAAAGTTCTGTGTATAGAATATCACAAGTGAGTACATGCTTTTCTGGCATTATATTGTTTATAGTATTTTTTAGTGATGTCAGTTAAAAAAAAAAAAAACACAAAAAACTTTGGATCTTCATGTCAGTAAAAAACTAAAATGTGAGGTTGGCACACTGCTCACAGATAATGATGATGGGTAAAACCATCCAGATGTCTACTCTGTGAGGTGGAGGTGTGATTCTTAGCTCACTGAAATGTGCCTGCATTAGCTTTGATCAAGCTAGCACTCTAAAAAGAGTGTGGCTTCCATGCTGCCCTGGCTGTGCTCTGTGTGCCTCAAAAGTATGCCTATGTAACATCAGACAGGTGTGTATTCGGGACAGCTATCCCCTCCCACTGCTTATGCTATTATAGAGACACTGTTTTAGTGCTCTAGCACAAACAGAGCTACAAGGAGATGACTTCAAACAGAGCTACAAGGAGATGACTTCTTGAGCTGGTATGCACCTAGCTCGGAGAGCAAGGACTGAGCTGATGTCTGCTTTGTCCCCTGAATTTGCCGATTCATTGTTTACTGCTTGTGTTGCATCCTAGTGTCCTTCCAAAAGGAACCAGCTAGTTGTTTGCTTGAAATATGACTGCCCAAAATGATGGGGAAGTGTGGCTCTATATTTGGTTCTCTTTTGGAATGATTTTAGCCTTCCCTTTAAGGATTTAAAAGGTTCAGAGAGACTACAATAAGAGTTTGCTTTGGTCTTTGTTATTTGAACCATCTAAATTTCCATTCTTGCAGCATTTTTCCCATCATTCTCTTCAATGCATCTCCCACTCCTCTATGCTTATTATGAAGAGCTTCTCATGTAAATTTGTTTCCTGACGGATGCTGACTGTATTGTGCCTTCCTAAGCATTTACACTTGTTACTCTGAGAGAGTCCGAAGGGAAAGACTATGATAAAATCTGAAAGCTTCCCTTCAGACTAACTTCTAAATATTTTTGTTTTTATCCCCTCCTATTTTTGCTATACTTCAATCAATTAATCTTGGGTTTTTTTCCTTCCTGATTGATTGTCAGAGAGTAAATTGACCATGAAAATGGGCTAACTTTTTCAAAACACTTTCTTCTTCACATTCTTTTTAGTGATACTGTTTTGGAGGAGGAGGTGGCAAAAGAAACCATTTACCTCTTTTTTTCCTTTTCCCAACCTTCATCCCAGGTGGCTGTCATTCACTCCCATTCACTGTTAGCGCACTGGCACGATGGATAGTAATTATGCACTCTTAAACTATAGTACCTGTCCGGTGTGAATGTTAAAGCACCTGATGCACTTAGACAAGCTTCACATAGCCTACCAAAACCCCAGCCAAACTATTTCCATTTCATTTTCTCTCATGCTCATTACAAAGATGGTTATGTCTGAATAAAACTCTCCTCCTTCCTCTGCATTTGCCTCCAGTTTGGCTCATGATGGTGAGTCTTTGAGCAAGCAGATATGGGTTAAATGAGCAACCCCACTGGATAATGATACTCGACTATCTTTTTAAAATCCTGTGTGGCTCTGTGGAGGGTTTATACTTAGCAGAGATGAGAAGAGAAATGTGCGAAGATTAAATGATGGCTCAAAGTTTAGGAATTGACTTGACTAAAAGGGGAGATCTCCAAGGCAGATCCACATGCTTATTAGAACAATACCCAGGAACTTCCCAGTTGATATGTGGGACTGTCCTAGATAGGTTGAATAGTCGCTGAAAGAGTCACAGGAATCTTTACCTAAAGTGGGAATTGGGATGTAAGAGTGCAGTTTATGGATGATGGGCCCAGATATTAGTGGAGTTCTGCAGTTGACACAAGCTGAACATCTGGCCCACAGTAGTTATAAATGACATCTCTTAAGACCTTCTGCTTCTTTGAGTGGTATTCTTGAGCATATTGGAGTGACTGAGGTAACGTAATGGACCCATGTGAAGAGGATGAGGCTCTATTCTTACTCTGTATTTTATTTGTGCTTTTCCAGAGGTGCATGTATTGGGGCCTTGGTAGAAAACTCAATTTATCTTAATTTTACCTGATTTGATTGCCTTGGGAAGAGCTGTTAGTTCCCTCATTTAGTCTGCCACAAAGCATTTGGACTCATTAATTGACAATTAGATAACAAGCAACAGGAATAGATCTCTTGCTAAGCTGGAGTCTGAAAAGCCTGTTTCGATCTTTACAAAACTCTGTTAACTCATTTAATGAATTAACAATACATTGGAATTTCTTCGAGTTCTGTGGGAGCTCTTCCTACTGGATAGCAAGTTATTGGGGGGGAGGGGACCCTCCCTCATTGGAGGAATGTACTGAAGCTGGCAATGGGGGGATGCTGTATTAATGAACTTTGTTAATCCATAAATACAGACTCTCTTTAGAAACTGTGTTCACTCATTCTCTATCGTGAGACTAGATTGAAGATCACACCCGAATTTCAGACGGCCAGCAGCTGAAATACATTATTCAGGGTTCCTATAATTTTACTTCCAAAAGGATGGGGGTACAAATAGCAAAATATTACATTTCAGCAAAGGATTCATTTATTCCCTGGCTTTAAAAACAATATGGTAGTTACTGATGGCAGAGGGGAGGAGAAGGCAGAAACATGATAATTAGCTGTAGACAAGAGGTTTGCTGATTTGGTTGTGTCTATCCAGACCTCTCTGCTCCATGAATCTGGCTGGAAATCTTGACAGCAGTCTTTTGTGATATCCAATGCATCCTGAGTGGTTACTTGACTCTTTCATGGATTCTGGGTATTTGCACACCTGAAAGGAAGTTTTTATTGTAGATTTAAAGTGCATTCACCTGTGCTTTACCCACATGTAGAGTGGAGGTTGTAAAACCTCATCTGACAGCAGAGGACTAATTAGTCAATATTTATAAATGATTTAAAATGCAACTCTAAGGGGAAAGGTTTGTTTTGGTTTTGCTGTCATTAACAAACTTAGCCAAACCTTAAAAAATAAAAATAAAAAGTTCTAGGTCCAAGTGTTGGATGATGTTAGGGGTCAGTTCTTCTTGTATCTACACTTGTTTGCTCATCCCCCTTTATATTAGCCCTTGTGCTGATGACTACAGTACAGGGCTGCTCATCCCCCTTTATATTAGCCCTTGTGCTGATGACTACAGTACAGGGCTGGTCATGAAAAGCTCAGGATCTGTCGCCTATCTATTAATCCTTTTGACCCTGCCAGCAGGTTCGAAAATTTGGGGACCTTGGGGGGCAATTATTGCACCAGTGGGGTACAAGGTAACCTTTATTGAAAAAATGGGTGTAGGTGCAAGGTGAGCTATGGTGTGTGCGTGTGGTGTGTATGTGTGAAGCTTGTCACAGTGTTTCTGCAATGGGGGTTCTGCGGGAGGTGCTCAACTTAGTGGGGTATGACGAGTTGGGAGGCGATGGGGGCCCTCCGCTAGCTTAACTAACTTAGAGTGACTTAGAAGGTGCCTCAACACTATGGAAGGACAAGAAGGGGTTAGGGTTGGTGACAGCAGGGGGGGGCAGAAGTTTAAAGAGGGGAGTCGCGGGGAAAAGCTGCCGGGGAAGCTGAGGCAAAGGGGGTGCCGCGGAGGAGAGAAGCGGCGTCTAGGGAAGCTGAGGCAAGAAGGGGAAAGCCGTGGAGAAAGCGGCGGCTGGGGAGGCAGAGGCAAGGGGAAACCGCGGAGAAAGCGGCGGCTGGGGAAGCTGAGGCAAGGGGAAGCCACGGAGGAAAGCGACGGCTGAGGAAGTGGAGGCAAAGAGGAACCAGGGAAAGTCTGAGGAAGCAATTTATTTGGTACAAGGGAATCACAGGGGAGAAGGGCAAAAAGTACTTAGCAAACCAGCTCTAATGGTAACAACTAAGTGATACAATGTTATACACTAACTTAATACTTCTAAGACTTGCAAACACAATGGTACTTAAAACAACTGGAGAAGAGAGGTATAGCAATCAATATATAGCAGTGACACACAATTGAAGACCCAAGAACTTTCTTAAATGGCGAAAAAAGAAGGCAGTAATTTAAGATAAGTAAGAAGGAAAATGAACAAGCTTGCTCTTAGGAGCATTGGTTTGGAGAAGCTAAGGCAGAGCAGTGTCAAAGTAACAGCACAAAATGAAACAGCTTTATTAGGGAGAGCTGCAGGGGCAGGACCTTACCAATACCACCAGCAGCAGCAGCAGCATTGGAGGCAGGAGGGAGAGAGAGAGACTCATTACTCAGCTGGCAGTTCAAATCTGGTACACTCGGGGAAGAACTCATGAGCAGAGGAGGTCAGCGTCTGGGTGATCAGGCCAGGCAGGAGGTCAGGAACCATCCTGCCTGATCACCCCAAACTCTGGGTTTTTAAGCTGTTTTTCCTGCCAGTTCCGTGATTACAGGGAATGTGGGGAACAAAGGTGCTGTGAGTCAGGTCTTAAGTATTACAAAGGACCTTGCAGTTAGGCAGTGCCCACCTACGCCAAGCCCAGTGGAGACAATGGGGTGACAACGGCCACCTAGTTAAGTTTAAGGAGCCATCTAGTTAAGATGAGGGGGCCATCTAGTCCCCTTACATTCTTTACATACCTAAGTGATGGCCCGGGAGGGGCGGCCATCAAATTAATTCAATGAGTCACAAACACCTTTTAAACCTGTTAAACCCTACTTCTTAATACACTTTCCAGCTTATTTTGTATTCCATGATTTTAACAAAGCAGGAGTTGAGCACAGTGGGCAAAATTTTGAAAAATACGTAAGTCATTTTGGAACTTAATTCATGTGGGTTCCTGAAAATTGTACCTAGTGTAACTGCAGGTGGTTGTTTTGAAATTCCACAGGCTAGTACTTTTACTGTCATAACTGAGCAATAGGTATGTAATGCTAAAGAATTCTAAATTCTTTTCTTGAAAATACCATAGGGTGCCTCCTCAGCTGATGATAATCAATACAGCCCCATTGACTTAAGTGCAGCTAGCTGATTTGGTGCTGTAGGATTGAAGTGAGAAATAAGGGAGTTTAGAGTGGGGAAGAGTTCCATGTTGTATATATGTCTGTCTATATCAAGAATGACTTGTTTAGAAGGCCTGCCCCAGTGGCCCTGTGGAGTTGTCCCCCATATATATATATATATATATCTTGAAGTGTCCTGCTGCCATCTAAATAGTGGCACAAGATTAATTTGCTCGACTCACTCAAACCTGTTATGTGTCTTTCCCTTTTCGGCCTCCTGTGGGCATGAAATCTTTTACAGGACTTCAGTTTAAAAATAGCATCTTTGTGCTGACATCTGTTCTGAATGCAAAGAAGATATTCCACCTTGTCTGAGATTTTAGCATGAGGTCTACCAGTACAGTCAGAATATTTCCAGCAGGACATCGTCCATGCATAGCAAAGGATTTGTCACATTGTCTTTAGAAAGCTGTACTATTCCATACCAGTGCTGAGTCTTTGTCTCTGATGTGTATATTATATTTTTAGACTAGGTGGAGTATGCTGCGCTGAGGTCTCTGCAAATGTCACATCTTGCCATTGTCTTGGGAAACTTGTCAAAATCATAATCTTAAGAAAGCAGAGAAGTTCAGTCTGGGATTTATATGGGATTTGTCAGACAATGATATTTTGTATAAATGTCAGACAGGTAGAGGGGCTATTGGGGATGTGTGGATGATTGTTTCTTCCACTTGGACTAATGTGTTAGCTAACGTGCTCGGTGACTCTCCAGTAAAACTGAGGATTGGTTGTTTTTAATCCTTGTCCCCTTTTCTCCACTTTTTCCCTCCACCATTTCTCTTCCACCTTCAACCTACCTTCACAGTAGACTCTGCCACCTCCTGTGCATGGAGTCAGAAAAGCTCAGCTACTGCTGTTGAAATTCTGAGTCAGATTCAGCTGTTGGGGTCACTCTCTTTTCTTTCTTTTGGGCATGAAAGGAGAGGAGTCATTTCATTTGAGGGAAGGGGTTAAGAAACAGTTACTGAACCCAGACGAAGGGTTTCCAGCTTCTAGAATAGGTGCTTTCCCTTCTTTACAGCAATAAAAAGATTTTTCAGTCCATCAAAGAATGCCTTTTCCTTGCACAGTCTTCTCTAGTCATCCAGTGTTTGAAGAAATGAAGCACCTTCATTCACACTTAGCTGTGTGCTACTGCCCTTAGAGGAGGCAGTGCCTTTGGGCCCACCTTCTGCCATCCGTACTCCATAATATGTTCCAGTGAAATTAACGTGATCCCCGTGGCAGGAGATTTAGGCAAAACTTTCAGTAGCAGCTACTAGATAGAGCAGTGTATCCAAGGGTAGGCTACAAGACTGAGACTCAGGAACTGGGCTCTGTTTATTGCTGTGGGCTTGGGAAAGTCATGCCACCTCCTTGTGCTGCAGTTTCCCCTCCCATTCTTTGTCTGTCTTGTTTCTTTAGACTAGAAATCCTTAAGGGCAGGGACTGTCTCTTACTTTGTCTGCACAGGGCCAGAACACTGTGGCCTCAATATTGAGTAGGACTTGGAAATGCTGCCCTACTACAAACAAGTAGCAATAATAAATGAGGGTGTTCAGCTTGAGCCTTATGTTCAGAGGCTCTGCATTCTACCAGCCATGCCTAGTGATTTCATTTGGAGTTGCAGGTGCTCATCTCTACTGAAAATCAGGCCTACGGTGTCTCCATGTGGACACCAAAAAATGAGATCCTCAGAATTAGTGGGCTCTTTCTAAAAAGGACCTGCTTTCTTATCCTCTTTACCTGACTCACTCCATGGAGCCTAAAGTCAAGGCAGTTGAAAACCCTGACCACAATCAAGTACATTGAAGACTGTAACAAGACAGGCTGCTGGGCATCAAGCAGATTGACTGATCGACAGTGCTCTATGAAATGCAGGAGAGTTTAAAATATATAAAAAGGGCTTTTTCAACCTAGTTTTTATGCAGCAGGAGCAGAGAAAAAAGGGTCTGTTTCAGCGTGAAATGGTCATGAAAACACGTTCATTCAAATGTGAAGAACCTTTAATTGTGGGGGGAGGAACTTGAACTACTCGCCTTTCAGAAAATGCAGGAATGAAACAGCCAAAAGGGTGTGAGGGGGTGTGAAGGAGAAAGAGAGAACACAAGTGATGTAATGACAGCCCTTAAAGATGTATTAAACTGCAGGGATTATAAGTAGGCTTAAAGATGAGCCTAAGTAACTGGGACAAAGTCTGCTCAGCGGCCACAGATGGGCCATGGCTTTCACTGTTATCTGCTTGGAATCACAAAAGGGGGAGCTTAAGGTGCTTTTCTGCACGCACACACACAGCCCCTCTTCCCCATTCGGAGTGAGAGAAAACTATTGTTCATTTCCACTTCCATAAGGGAGGCGAGAGAATAAGAGAATAGCCATGATCAGTAGCTCTGGGGACTAGACTGTACTGGATTTTTCCATTCTGCCTTTGGCAGGCTGGGTGTTAATGTGGCGTGAAAGCAGTTTAAAGTCCCAGGCTTCTCTCTGAGCCAGCAGGGTGTCCTTTGCAGACCAAAGTCCCCCAGTGGGTGGCTGTCAGTGGAAGTTCAGTGGGTTAGACTGAAATTTATTAGTATTATATTTTTCCTCTTTTTTGTTAGAGCAGCGGGGAGAGTGCGAGTGACAGCTGCATTAGGAGCTGAAATGCCTCCGAATGGGATCAGAAGACATCTGCAGAGGGGTTTCTGACAATAACCGTTTTCGATGAGCTTTAGTAACTTCTAAAGATGTCATGGGGGGATAAATAAAAAAGAACGGAGGTGTTACTGTTTCTGTGGGGGTTAGTCTCCCACATCTTTTTATTTGTCTGTTTATACAGCCCGCATTCTTTTCCATCTCTCAGACAATTCAGGGAAACCTTTTAGTTGGAGCCACAACTCCCCGTGAGGCAACTGACCCCTCCTTTTTGTGACTGAACCCCTCCCTTCCCCTTTTGTCTAACTTCCAAACAGTGTGAAGTGGAGTCCTTGAACAGAAGAGAGTCTCACAGTCATGTCTGAAGGCAAATCTCATACATGGCATTGCTTAGCTCTCCTGACACCAATGCTATCAGGCAGCCAGAAATACTTTTAAGAAGCCAAAATGTCTTTGTATTTTTTAATCTCTCCCTCCCCTGACCCTTTACCATTAACCTGCACAGCTGCAAATCCTCCCCTCCCCTCAGCAAATTCATGCACATATTTGCATATGCAGTAGACTGTGTTCTTTATTTCTACAGTACCTTTCTTCTTAACCTCTCTCAAAGGCACTCTGTCGGAAGTAAAATCAATAGAGATTAAATATGAAAAGTCTGCCTTCCGTAGTAAAATATTCTAGCTTTAGGAAGGGCTGGGAGCTAAGTTAACATTTTGTTTTATCCCTAAAACTGCTAGTTTTCACATCTATTACCCCTTTGAGATAAGGCATTTGAACGCTACTCATCCATCAGTAGTTTCATTCAAGCAATCACAATATATTCCTGATATTAATCATTCGTTGTCTTAAAGAGTTTTACTGTCTGAGGCTTCTGACATCCCTTTTTTATAAATATTTCAGGGGCTTTACCCTACTCCTCTAGTTCAATTTTTTTCATTTCATTCCTGACACTGTAAGAGTGATGCCTGCTGATAGTTACAAGAGACTCACATACGTAAATGTTTCTTGTTGTCACATTTGGCAGCTATTTCATCACTTGCACAGCCAACCTGGGATGGATGGTGTCTGTAATGGTGGTCGTATTTAATACATCCTACTTTGACTTAAAACACAGAAATTTTGAGAATTTGGATAAAAGAAGAAAAGTGTCATGAATGAATGGTATGGCTGAAATTTGCTCCCATTTTCATCAGTCTTGTCTAGCAGTAATTGGCCCATTTGGCTAGAAATACTTTCAATGTTTCTTCAAGCATCTGATGAAGTGGGATTCTCTCCCACAAAAGCTCATGCAATAAATGTATTTAATTAGTCTTTAAAAGTGCCTCCTTTGTTTTGCTGGACTAGTCTAACACGGCTACCCGTTTGGATTTTTATGTTTGTTAGTCCCTGTGTTGCATTGACCTGGATACACACCTTCATGTGCTGAGTCTCTCTTCAAATCTGTGGTGATTAAACATGAAGCGTCAAGTGCATTCTTGTAAGAAAAACTCTGAGCGGTGAAGGCTTTTGTGTCAATCACAACTGAATTTATACTACTGTTTAGTGAAATGGAGGAGCTTGCCTTTCTGCAGGAGGATGGATAGGTGGAACCAGTTGTATTTCATGTTCCCTAATTTGCATTTGGTATACTTAACTTAATGTATTTAAAATACTTTCAAAGTGGGAACTCAGTAGTGTGTTTGGCGTGTAAGAAGCCTGTGATCTCAAAGCACATAATAGAAGAGATTGGCTAGAAAGTTCACTCCTTTCCTCTCAGATAATTTCTCATTTAAATTCCAAACCCTATGTTCAATTGCAAAATCAAGTGGCATGATTTTGTACCCAATCTATAGTGGGCTAAAATCACGTTCTTCAGCAAGCGGTCACTGTGATGATGACAAGAAACGAGGCACTAATCTCTATTCACTTCCTCTGTAAACCAAAAATAAACCGCATGATCCAGTGATCTGCTCAGGCAAACACCTCATACCCTACAAGGCCTTAGGATTTTGTTCTGAATTTCTCTGTACATATTTTAAAGATTTAAACTGCAGTCAAAATCACAAGACCTCAAAATGTTTTGGAAAGTTTATGGAATTAGGGATTAAGGAAATTTAAAAATGGATGGAAAGAGATATTGTAATGTGAGGAAATCCACTCTTTCTCTCGGGCTGTCTTTCTAGCCTAATGTGTACTGTAACTACCAGGTTTTTTTCTCTGCATCTAAGAGTAAACTAATACCCTTCCATTGGTCCCAGTGAGAGCTACTTTTTGTCTTACCAGGTGTATTGATACTGCACTGAGAGAATTGGTTTTGGCCGCTAGGTCACTGACAGCCATTCAGTGCAAAAAGTCCTTTGTGTTCAGGGGCAGAGGTAACAGGTAGACAACCACCAGTTTCGCCATAATAACTGAGGAGGTAGCAAAAGGAGTAACTGCTACTGACTAGGAAAAGGTGTTTTTAACACAACTGCCTTTGCTGGCATACTAAACGTGGGGCTGCATCAGTAAACTGTAAGCTTAGCACCTGCATCTGTCATCAAAAGCTTTCTTTTGCTGTTGTAAAGACTTGTGAATAAAATCAATGAAGAATACTGTATTCTGTATCTGCATCTGCTCCTTTCTCTTCTCGCAACTGCAGAATCCATCCTTAGTGTCCATTCTGAGCAACTACTAAGATGCATGGCAAAATTCTGGTTTTCAGTCAATTTTTCCAGTCTTCCCAAATTAAAAAATTCAGGCAATCCCAGCCCTACAGATCTCTACAGTTACAGGGTTGGAAGTTGCAACATGTTCTTGGAGTTTTGTGATGGGATTGTGAAGAGAGGAATCTCAAAGACCCTTGCCAATGATGATTTCATCATTAAGGGATATGGTTTTCTGCTCATGTAGCCCTCCGTTTTATAACAACCATGGAAATTGCATGGAATTCAACTCCCTACTTGCCAAGATCTCTGTTGCCACTTTCATTTGAGAGATCCAAGACTGACTAGATCAGGAACCTGGACTACTTCCTCCTCTCTAGATAGGATCTCTGAGTCTAGGCCAGAGTCTTCAACCTGCAGCTGCAGAGCCACATGCTGCTCTTTGGCTGCTCCCTTGTGGCTCTGGTCTCCAGGCCCCCTTGTGAACAGCCCATGCCAGGGCCTGGGCTCACCCTGCCTCCCACCAGGGGACCATCCAGCAGACACCCTGCTCTAGCTCCCAGCTCCTCCCACCAGGAGGCTACACTCATTGTGACTCTTAAAACACTTAGTTATTGAAAAACTTTTTAAATGGCCCTTCTTATCTTTTGGGTTGCTGAGCTCTGGTCTAGGTCAAGCTTGAGTTCATTAGCAGGGACTTTTCTGCAGCTGTCCATGTTGTACCTGTTCAGTTAATTAAGAGAGGAGCACAGGCTTCAGAGTTGTCAGTCTGGAGTTTTTTATAATCAGTAAATTAAACAGAAAAGCACAAGATGTGCTTTCCCCCTCTTTCATACTCTCCCAGGAGTATGATAAGCAGATATATGGTTGGCTCTGCTCCAGAAAGGATACACACACTCTCTCTTTCTGTGCTGGAGGGGGAGGGGGAGGGGGAGGGGAAGGAGGAGTCTCTCACTACTTAAAGCTGAGCATTATTTTGATACCTCCTCTCCCCCCCCCCTTCTAAACTACTATTTCTTATAATTAATAAACCAAGGCAGAACTTTTATTAGGGTGAGCAGAAGTCTTTATAAGGATGGTCCTGATTTTTGGGGATTTGTTTCATACAGGCACCCATTACTCTCCACCCCTTGTCCTAATTTCTCACATTTGCCTTCTGGTTACCCTAATAACCCTTATACAGATTTCTTCTGCAGAACTATTGAGCTTTCTCTGAAAGAGCAGCTGATGCTATGCCAGCATGTTATTTCAGTCTCTCATGCTTCTGCAAGCCTTTTGGCCTAAGGCTTCCTATATTCAAAAATCATTTTTCGTATTTCAGTATCAAGAATTCAGGGTATTCTCTAGCAGAGCTCAGCAACTCAGTTTGGGGGAACTGTGCACCTGACTCGGGGATAAACTTATCACTTGATCATAAACTCTGCGTGAACCAAAACCTAGTCTCAGCATGTCCGCCCCCCGGCTGCCCATTAGAAGTGTCTTGTGGAAGTGCAAGGTAAAGAGTTTGTGCATGATACAGATTCAGCAGGGATAAAGAAATGCAAGGCTACTTCCAACATTGGCAGAATCAGGTTTAATCTCATTGTTTCTCTGCTAGCTGGTGCAAACTGAAGCAGGTTACCGAATTATTGAATTATGGCATTTCAAACTTTCTGGTTTGTCTAATCATCCTCCCCCAAATGAATTTCTTCTAGGCCATCAATTGGGTCCTGTTCCTGTGCTCACTGAAGTCAGTGGAAAGGTTCCCACTGACTTCAGTAGGCTTTGGATTAGGCCCTGGAAGGATAAGTGTCACAAATGCTGTAACAGATATAACCTGATAAAACATAAATGGGCAGAGGTAGAGTTTCTGTTTGTTTTCCACTTCAGGTGCATTTGCACCAAAACCTAACTCTCTCTCTCTCTCTCTCTCTCCCCGCTGCCCCCCCCCCATTTATTAAGCCCCTTTCTCACATTCCTTTTTGTCAGAAAGGAGCCAGGATTAGATTACTAATGCTCCTTTATGTGTTCCCCTGCAGCAGAAGGAAGAGCCTGAAGGTCACCATTAAACAACACTACCGGGGCAGAATCTCATTCTAAATCTTCTGTTAGCCTCACCCTGAAGGTCAGAGCATAGTGTGCTATGAAGGCAAAGTTGTGAAAGGGCTATTGTTAATACCCCTTCTTCTTCAACATCCCTCTATGCCACAAACCACAACCCCAAGATAGTTTGAGACCCTCACAGATGAAACCATCATCCCTTTTTAAGAGTAAAATTACTCATGACTGTCAAAAATGTTACTGGCAAATGCCATGGCTATTTGTACTCAAAGTAGATTTGAGTCACAGGCTACCCGTATTCACGAGGCATATCAAAGTGATTTCATTTAAAAATTAGGATGGATGGCAGCAGTTCAAATATCCCCTAAATAAATGTTATTGTACAGAGCAGCCATAAATCACACCAACACACTGGGCCTGAAAGGCCCTACTTACACAGAGGGAAACCAGTTGCACTTTTTGTTTTGAATGTAAAAGGCAGAATTCCAAGTTTTTCCTGGAGAAAACAATCTTAATGCAACAGCAGGGCTGGGTGCGGCGTTGTCAGCACTCCCTCTCTGAAATGCTGCTAAGGGCTGCTCTGTGTAAAGCAAAGATATGCCCTCTACTTCTAGGGTCCACCCATATGTGACTAAGGGTGCCAAATCCAGGGGTTTCAGAAAATAAGAGGGGAATCCTAATATATTGGAATGCAGTTTCCCTATTTCTAACTGGCGTGAGGAAGGAGATTTTTCTTTTTTAGCTGATTTCCCAATAGCAGCATCCAGAAAAGATACAAGTGCATCTCTTTGGCATGCTGCATTAGACTGATTGGAAGGGGGAGACAGCTGTGTTTTACCTTAGTAGATATGGGAAGAAAATCAGAAGTTCATCCTAGATCAGACATTCCTGTCAATCATAACAAATCAGTAAGCAAGACAAAACTCCCCCCTCCTGCTGGAAAACACCAGAGTGGGGCCTGTTGTTACAAAACCTGTTATCAGACCAGACATGCTGCAAAGATGTATTTAATCCACACACAGCTTTAGCAACACTATGTATTGATCACACAAGCGTAATCAAAGAACAACTGATGGATGAATGTACTGGTAACAGTAAAAAGAGATTGCCTAAGTAGACCTAGAAGTATTTTATTTTATTTAGATTTCTGGAATATGTGCCAATCATATTCTCTGGATGCATTTACAAAATGTTACAAGTATAATAGAAGTTGACATACTGAAAGAAAAGAACTCTCCCTTCGTAATATTGACTTGTCTTGACTGTCAGGTGAACCATGCCATTTTGGCTTCTAATCTCTTGTTTTACAAGTTTAAGTCAACTCTGATCAGATCTCCCAAGAAACCAGATTGCTCCAAGAATATGGTGGTGCTGGTGATTCAATTGGAGGGGGGGCACTCTTTTCTTTCTGAATAAGTATTAAATCAAAGCATTAGCTCTGTGCTGTGTGTTACTAAGCTATTAAAGATGTCTGTTTTTCAGATCGTCTTAAGATGGAGTTCTTGATTGCTTGTGGTCATTAATGTTTTTGTGGCACTTTTTCCTAGAGCGTCCTGGGGAAATTCTGGGAAGATGTGATAAAAGGTCTGGACCCTGGCAACTGTGCCTACAGTGGGACTCCCACCATTTTAACAGAATGGTGATTAGATTCATGGGAATAATTTTAATGTAAGATCTTCCCTTTTACAGAAAGGGGAGAGTTTATAGTCTTAACTTTTTTTTAACTTAACCTCTGTAACAGTTGAAACCATCAAAATTCTCTTGTGTCCGTGGCCTTGGAAGGTCTTTGTAGGCACAGTTGCCCTGTAAGCTGCAGCAGGTTGATTACCACAGCTATATTCCCCTTCCTTCTTCTTTTTTAGGATTGCCATCTGTTTAGTCATTAGCCCCATCAGCTCTCATTAATTGAGTCATGTCTCATTTAGGCTGCTGTATTAGCTTCTCATTGTTCCCCAGATAGGGAGTCACAGGCTTTTTTTGCAGATTTCTTGCTTCCTGTTGAGCTCTATCCAAAGTCAGGTGTCAGCTGGAGAACAGGCATTGGATCCAGATTCTGTTTCTCTTCCAAAGCCTCATGCCAAAATGCCAGCCTGTTCCTTCAGGGCACTAAGTGCCAACTTGTCTATACTGGCCCAGCTTTGGAAAGTCATGTGGAATATGTACTTTCCTTGACTAAAGAGAAGAAACCTTCTGTCGCTTCCCTTCCTTTTTATTTCTCTGCTTTTCATAATCTCTGTTACAGTTAATCTTTTTTTTCCCTCCCACTACCCCCAGGGGCACAGTGGTACATCTGAGTAATTTCAAAAGGGATACCCGTGTTAGTCTAGTCCAGTAAAAGGAAAAAAAAAAAAAAAAAAAACAACAACAAGGAGTCGTGTGGCACTTTAAGACTAACAGATTTATTTTTTGCATGAGCTTTCATGGGAGAAGATCCCACTTCCTCAGATGCTTCAAAGATGAGTGAACTTACAGAAAGGAATTAAACTAAATGTAAGGGGGTGTAAAACATAGGATCAGGTCATACAGTAACGAAACCCTGATAAAGAACAGAAATTAAGAAGAAATTGCCTAGAAGGGAATGATGAGTTGCTTTTCAGTCAGTGCAGTTTGGTTACTCAAGTTAGTCCCGTGACAAAACTTTATCAAGAAGTCTTTAGAAAAAGAGGGATGTGAGGGAGAAAAGGAGGGCTCCTGTGATGTTAAATTTGAACATGGGAGTGTTTATGGTTTGTTCTAAAATCTTCAGCTTCACTTGGTTATTCCAGACTTCTGTAGTTTCTACTGTTAATTTTATGAACTTGTTGAGATTTTTTTAGGGTGAATGGCCTTGTTATAGTGCACCCCTTTAATTATTTTTATGTTGGAAAAAAGCCCTGTTTGAGTGGGAGGATGTGTTGGAGATTAGCTGGTTCTCTGTGAGGTGAATGATTGTTCAGACAACTGAATGTGGGTGTGAGTTTGCGAAAGCTGCCTTCCAGCAGTATTCAGAAAGTGCTGAAATAATCAAGGCTATTCTGAGTGATTTGCACATAAATGATTTAATTAGAGCAAGTAGTGAGCTCACACCTCCCTCTCCAATGATCTGCTTGAGTTATGAACTTCAGGAGCTTTATATTGTATTCCATCCCTAACCCGTCTGCCCTGCAGCGTAAGGAGAGGAAGGAGTTTTACACATTTTTCTGATTGCATGTTTATTTTCCAGAATATGTTGAAGTATTTCAGAACGTTTCTCCTGCCCAACTTAACTCCAAATAATTAAAAACCAACAGCAAATTCTGCTTCAGCCCCTTAACATTTTGTCTTCCTCCCACCTTCTTTCATTTGATTTTCAGTTTGCTGCTGTGAAAGGGATGCAATCCACCTGGACTTCTACATCCCTTTACAGGGGCTCATAACTGCCTCCAACTCCCTAGCCAAATAGCTGTATGTTTTTCAATAGAAAACGTTTGGGAAATCTTACCATTTGTCTGTGTTGTTGCCCTCCAGTGGTGGATAAAGAGGGGTTTTGATTTATGCCAGGGCTACATTTGGCCCAAGGCTGGGAAAACACTGGAGACCTATTAGCTGATCTTTGGACCTGTTGCACCGCCACATCCACATTCCCCTACACTCCTAGGTAAGTATAGTATTTGCTTTGTCCTGGCATCTTACACATTCATAGCCAAATCTAAAGGAGGGTTTGCTAAGCAGTAGGAAGTTTTAAGCCCCAGCCATAGACAGCGTGACTAAAGCAATATTGCTCTTCACCTTAGCAGTTACTCCTTCCTTCCTGGCCCACATGGTATATCTGGGCTATCCAAATTAGATCTCTTCCCACCAGGGCTGCTTCTGCCTGCTTTCCATCCCCATCTCTTTACATCTCTGCTCTAGTTACCCTTTTCCTGCCCTACGTAACATGGAACAGTCACAAGCTGTTTGCGTTACGTAGCTTTTTCTCACCTCTTTTCTGACTCCAGGAGGAAAAACACACTAAGGGCACTCTTTTCCAGCAATGACAAAGTATTATTGACATTCTGTAGAGTGGCTACAGGTGCCATTGTGGTGAGCCATGTACAGATACATTACAAGAAGATAGCCTCTGCCCCAATGAGTTTACAGGCTGAATAAAGAAAATAAATACAGTGTTCATAAGCCCAGATGGCGTTTGGAGAGATGAGCCATTAAAAACTCGGGGAGAAGGGAGATTTAAGAAGTAGTCATTGGTGACATTTAACCTTTGTAATAAGGAATCCAGAGGCTTAACTGTGGAGAGGTTACTGACTCCATGTTATACAAGGCACCCAGAGCACTGTTTTCAAGCACCTATTTGCAGTTTTAGAAATCAAAAGAATAAATTATTAATTAACATACTGAAGTCATGTTGGGCAGCAGATATGATTCCCCAGGGAGGGGAAGGAGCAGAGGCCCTGATCCTCAAAGGTGTTTAGGCACTTAACTTTCAAGCATCAAAATACCTTTGAGGATCTAGGGCCTCCTGAGTGACCACAAAAGGTCCTTTTATGACCGTCTCAGTTCCACCTCTCCAAACTGTGCAGGTGCCTGTGGAAACCGAGCATGCTGGAGAGGGGCTCGGGATTTGATTCACTCCTTCAATTTGTTTTGCATTGCTTTGAAGGTCAGTTTCTCTGTCTAGGCCAGGGGTTAAGAGCAGTGGCTGCTGGCCAGGTGCTCTGAAGGCAGCACTGCTCCCAGCAACAGTGTAGAAGTAAGAGTGGTGTGTCATGAGGGGATGGTGGAGTGTCAGAGTCTGAAATATTTTAAGAGGGAGTCCCAGGAAAACGTTTTGAGGTGCATGAGTATAGGCCCTGCCCTGTTTTTTTCCACCTAGCAGTGACACTTAGAAGTACTAGGGCTGGCGGCGTTATCCATGGAGATAACAAAACTCGAGCTCCATCCAAGATTTAAAATCAGCTCTGCAGAGTGAGGCAAATACAGGCATTTTTGCAATTATCATTGAGGAAGGAGAATCACTGAGTATGGGTGTTTGCCTCCACATATCATTTCTGGAAGTTGAGCAGCTTAGTAGCTTAATCTTCCTTCTGGGACTATAGATCGAGTGGAGGTGCAGGGCAGGATGATTAAGACTGAAATTCTCTGTCAGTCTGTTGGCAGATATGGTTCCTCTCCATCTGTGGCAGTACCTGGCCTTGGAGAGGGCCAAGGGAGTGGAATGCTCTGAGGTTAAAGCAGGACTTGGGAATGTGTGCAGCACACTGTATTTTCATCTGATGAAGTGGGATTTTCTTCCACAAAAGTTGATGTGATAAATAAATCTGTTAGTCTTTAAGTGCAACGGGACTCCTTGCTTATTTTGCTGAACTAGAGTAATACGGCTGTCCCTTTGGAACTTGTATTTTCAAGGTGTCTGTAGTATGCTGCTGCCTCAGATCTTCCCTGTTATAAAAGTTATGTTTTCATTTTGTTGTTCTTTGGAAGATCTCTAAGCCAAGCATTTTCTAGAAGTTGATCTATTTTAATTCAGCTTTCACCCTCCAAACTCTGGATGTCACAGGAGCATGATTGCGCCAAGCTCCTTGCATCAGGCTTTTGTGTCCCACTAGTCACAGTTGGGTCACCGTTCAAAGCAACACACTATGGGTAGCTAACACACATTGCAACTAGATGCAGAGGCTTTGGGGAAAGTTGACATCCTCCCATGATGCAATGTGCTCCCTTCTTCTGACAGACAAACAGGAAATAGTTTTTTATGCCCTTTTTCCTCTGTCACCCACCGAGAGAGTCAAGGAGCCTGCTCAGCTCTGCACTATCATTATGAGCATTACAAATACCTCATGTCTTATCCTGCAGTATTTTCAAGGCTGAGACAGGAACCACCACATGGAAAATTGCAGTGTTACTAGGGCCACCCTGCTCCAAGTTGGAGAGCAAAACCATTCCTGTTTCCTGCAGGCTGTCGCATATCATCTTAAGTCTGTAGAGTGCCAATTCGGGGCCTGGAAAACAAGCACAGACTGGTGCGACAGCATCATGACAACCTCGTGGGATGATGATCAGTGGCTGCAGGACTTTTGTATGCAGAAGGCCCCTTGAACTTTGTGCGGAGACCTGAAGAACATGAATACTCACTTGAGACCAGCTTTGACGGTGAAGAAGTGAGTGGCCATTACTCTGTGGAAGCTACCAGTGCTGGATTGCTGTTGGCCAACTTGAAATTAATTTGGAGTGGGGAAATCTACTGTGGGAACAGCTGTGATATAAGTGTGCAAAGCCAGTAGTAGACTTCTCTTAGAAAGGATCATGACTTTGGAAAACGTGCAGGACATCATGGACAGATTCATCACAATGGGGTTCTGAAACTGTTGGAGGGGCCATATATGAGGGACACATCCCTATCCTAGTTTTGGACCATTTTGCCACAGAATATATAAACCACAAAGGATACTTCTCAATGGTCTTGCAGGCCCTCGTGGGATGTTTCACCCACATCAGCGTGGGTTGGTCTGGAAAAGTGCATGACACATTCATCTTCAGGAACTCATGCTCTGATGCATTCAGGCACTTTTTTTTCCCTGACCCAAAAATAAATATTAAAGATGTTGAAATGCCAGTAATTCTCCTGGGGGATCCTGCCTACCCCTTGCTTGCCTGGCTAATGAAGCCCAATACTGGACACTTTCACAGCAACAAGGTGTGTTTCAATCATGGGCTCAGCAAATGGAGAATGATGATGGAATGTGCATTTGGGTGTTTAAAAGGAAGGTTGAAAAGTCTCCTCACTAGACTTGACTTCAGTAGGAAAAAATATACCAACAGTTATCTGTGCCTGCTACATGTTCCACAATTTGTGTGAAACACATGGTGAGATGTTCCCCAGGATTGTGTTATAGAGGCTGGTCAAAACAGAATTATGGGTTAGCTCCCTGAGGCTAGTGATGTCAACTTATTTTGCACTGTGCCTACACTGATACTAATTCAGCCCACGGAATCAACTTCAGTACTGCGCCTCTTGCAGGGGTGGTTTTATTTAGTCTAATTTTACTGTGACTTTGGGTGGTGTAACTAGCAGGTCAGTGGAGATGCATGCTTCAGAGGGGGTCATCATAAGCAGTATTACATCAATCAATCTCCATTGTCAGAATAGACCAGGCCAGAGTTATATTGGATGAAACATGCCTGCCACATTTTGATGCTGGAATTATTTTTTTTCCTAAAGCCCTGGGAGCGGGGGAACAGGTAGGTGTCTTCTGTATTTCTGTTGGAAGCCAAGAATTTCCTTCTCTGTTAAGGCTACGTGTCAGAATGCAATCAGCTATTGAGTGATTCAAGTTATCTTCACTTTTTCCTTGGGGATATATGCACAGCCTTACTAGCATTCTGATTTCCATCTCCCAGCAGAATGAACAATGAATCAGGCCTAAGAGTTGAATGTGGGCCTCCCACATTGCAAGTGCAAAGGACTTGAACTGGCCCAGTGCTTCAATCTTTGATTTCATGTTTGCCACAGTTAGTTTTTATACCAGTTGAGGCCCTGAGTCAGGGGGTCACCTAAGCATATGCTTAAGCCCATCCCTATTCAGCAGTATTTGCTTAAGTGCTTTACTGAATAAAGGTATTTTCCTTATTTATTATTTGTAGTACCATAGCACTTAGGAATTCCAGTCAAGGACAAGGACCCCATTGTGCTACGTGCTGGAAACACACAATGGAAAAATGGTCCCTGCCCAGAAGAGCTCACAGATTAAGTATGAGACAAAAGGTATCTACTGCCATACAAGGGAGCACAGGGAGAACACTATTTGTCATTATGAGAGGCATGAATTATATGAACACTGATTTGGGGCCTGAGTTGCTAGCAGAATGAAAATAAAAAGACTCTATTGTTTCTGTGATGCTATACAAATGCCCTTTTAATTCTTTCTTTAAAACTTGCATTGGAATTGCAATGGATCACGTTCACTTTTTATTACTTTTATTATTGAATCAAGCAGTCTGCTGAATCCTCAGCTGCTGTAGATATTTTTCAAAGGATCTTCTCAAACATGAATTCACGATCAAACAAGCCGAAGGTATGAGCCTCTTGACAGGCCAGGGAGATCTGTACAGCAGCTTGTTCATAGGTGTGTTTTGTCTTTAGGCAAAACAAAAATTCTTTTGTGTGACAGGTTTATATGTAAGTTACAAAGATATTTTTTTTAAATGAAGCCACAAGCATTTGTTTTCAGAACCATCTTCACCAAGGAGGGCCTGTTTCTACAAGTTTGCCTTCTTTTAAAAAGCTTGTCAATGGGGCTGGCTTTTCTTTAGCATTTGAAGCCCATAATCAGCTGATTGCCAGTGCTCCAGGGGCACATCTATTTTGCATGCATTTTTAATGGAAGTTTGTTGGGGGGGGGTGTTGTATTGCTTAACGGCATAAGGTAGAACTGATTATTCACCCTTAGCTAGATTTTCTCTGTTGGCCAGTGTGAGGAAGAGGTGTGTTTGTGTGAGTGGCCTTGGATGAGCCCTGCTACAAAGGTTTTTTTGAGTCTGGAATTTAATCCTTTTCATGCTTCACCTCTATGTAACCGGGGTCAGCATTTTTGAAGGAGATTTAAGTAGTTATTTACAGGAGAAAAAAGGCGGGGCGGGGTTTTTATGTAAATTGAGGTGTTCTGGAGTTTGCCTGGATTCCCCACAATTTGAGCAGTCCCTTGACGTTTCTTAGTGGGCGATGGCTTGGGTGCTGCCTGTGGAAGGACATGACAGGTAATTCTCAGTGGCAGTTTTTAAAAAAAGCAGTGGTTGAAAAAACTGTTGCTGGATGTGGCTCCAGACCATGCATTTAAATTGCCATATGGTACTGATGGTGTGAAACTGGAGACCGTTTCTGCAGTTTTCCTGTGTTTCCCCTTTAAGCTTGCTTTGTGGATTTACCCAGTAGCTGTTTGCTTTGTTTCTTGTTTTTGTATCCAGTAGTCAGTTTTAGAAATGTAAATAACTGACACACACATGCAGATTCTCTTCACAACCCTTTTTGCTAGTTCCTTCTGCTGCTGAAAGGAGGCACTAGCCTCCAAAGTCGTCATCCTCCCGCACAAGAGAACCTATGGGCATGAGCACAATGGTTTGAGTGTTTATATCACCTAAGGAAGACTGGTGGCAGGCTGAGTAGGAGATTCACTTCAGTAAGAAGCACAGGGAGTGACAGCAGGTTTGCATCAACCCTCCAGATTTATCTTGCAAGTCTTTATTTTCCTGGTGATGCAAGTCAGATGTTTTAACTCTTTCAGTGCTGAAGGAATGAGCCAAAATAAGAAGAATTAGCTGAAATGCAAGTGCAAGATTTATGCATTGTTTTGGTACAGAGGGCACTGAGCTCTTGGGCAGTTGAGTGCTTCACAATGCTCCAAAGCACTTTGCTGAAGCCGTCCGAGGGGAAGAGTGTCTAAAGACCCTTGTTAGCTCATCAGTGAGCTGAAGCCTGCCAAACCCTTGAGCACAAACTCTTTCACATAAAGCAAAAGATTATTAAAATTTTAGGCCAAGGTGTATGTCACATCTAAAATGTTTTCAGCCATTAAACCTTTAACATTGTGCTTTGGAATGTGGCCACAAGTCATAAAATGTCTGAACAGGCAAGGGCAGTAGTAATGTCATAAATAATAATGACACTGCTCTCCAAACATGTATGAGCACAGAGAAAAAGAGAACTAAGGAGCAGAACAGACACAGTGAGATTTATTAAGCTCATCAGATGTAAGATTTAAGATGGGAAATTTTGTGACAAAAGCAAAGCAAATAGTGTAGGGTCTTCTGAAAGTGGAAAAGAAAAAGGAAGGCTCTGATCAAGATATTTGGTGTAGTGCATATAAAAACAGAGTGATACAGAAAGAATTGTGCTATGTGTCATAATAAAATACTAGCATATGGTATGTTTTTGTAGGCTAAGTTTACATTTTTAAAGTGTGGTGTTAAGCAGAGCAATTGCACTGGTTTTGTTAAGTTCAGTGCCAAGGAAATGATGCTGCTGTGAAGGTCCATTCTTTTTACTTTTCTCTGTTCATCACAAAGATTGTTGTAGGCAAAAATTTGAACTATTTCAAGCCAAGGGTAGTGAGTAAATTCCAAAGTTGAGGGCCATTCACGGAAGCTGACTACTAGCAGTCCTTTTTCTGTTACGCTGTGGAAATATTAGCTTCAGTGCCTGTCCTGAGCACTAGGGTTGGAGGTTCCGAGGTTTTAGAGTTTTATAGGACAAAACCAATGCCTTAAATTCTGCCTGAAAACTAACAGGCAGCCTGTACTGACTGCACAGCACCAAAGTTGTGTGTTGCTAGTGAGGTGGATAGTTTGTGAGGTGCTGCAGTCTGGCTCTGTTTCATTTTCAGGATTGATGAAAGGGAGTTTTGTAAAAGATAGATTTTAGGGTAGTGAGGATCTGCATCCAAACAAGGAGGCAGCCCCCTCCAGACACAACAAAGCTTGTTAAAAGAAAAACAAAAAGCCTTCCTCATCACTTCTGCTATATGATTACCTATTGTCCAGTAGTATCTGAGCATGCCTGATTGCAAGTTCTAGTGGCCAGTGATTGGCATACACCTTCAGGAGGAGGAGGAGATAGTATTTTGCTATATCCTCTGTTTGCTTCCTCCAAACTACCAGTATTACCTTAGTCCTACCGAGACTAAGCTTCAACCAGCTAGTTCCCATTTTTGCCCCAATTTCACTCAGCTAGTGGATAAACATTCAACAGCACTGTCTGGCTTAGCTAAAAGAGAGGGACAATGAGGAGGATGTTGTCAACACCCTGCAGGCTACATTTGTTCATTAACCCTTCTTATAGCACCATCCAACTTCAGCCTCTGGGAATGCTCAGCAAGAAAGGAGAAGAGCCATCCAAGAACAGTAAAAAAAACAACAAGGAGTTGTGTGGCACTTTAAGACTAACAGATTTATTTTTTGCATGAGCTTACAGAAAGGAATGAAACTAAATGCAAGGGGGTGTAAAACATAGGATCAGGTCATAAAGTAACAGCAAATCGGAGCAGTTTACAGGCTCAAACCATGGGAAGCCTGAAGTCAAATTACCCTTTGTAATGGGAAAAGAACCCATAGTCTCGATTGAGTCCTGCTTTCACAGAATTTAGCTTGCATTTTAATTCGAGTTCAGCTGTTTCTCTTTGAAGTCTTGATGTCCCAGGTACATCTCTAACGACAGTCGTTAACAAATCCGTCATCAAGTGATTAGGAAGATGGAAGTGCTCAGCAACTGGTTTCTTTGTTATTTGATTTCTGATATCAGCTCTGTGCTCATTCAGTCTTACGGGCGATCGTCCTGTTTGTCCAATATATAAGGTGTTGGGGCATTTCTTGCACATGATGGCATAAACCACATTAGTAGATGAGCAGGTAAATGAGCCTTTGATGGAGCAGCAGGCTTGATTAGGACCTATGATGGTGTCTGTTGTGCAGATATGTGGGCAGACTTCACCCATCTTCGAAGCATCTGAGGAAGTGGGATCTTCTCCCACAAAAGCTCATGTAAAAAATAAATCTGTTAGTCTTAAAGTGCCACACAACTCCTTGTTGTGTTTTTACTGGACTAGACTAACACGGCTATCCCTTTTGAAATCCAAGAACAGCCCTATCATATCTCACTTAAGTCTTCTACAGTCATCACCAGCAACTCATGATCAGTGGTAATGATGGCAGCTGATAAGACCTACTAATAGCTGCATGGACACCTGATTGTCATCTGTAACTAGGAGATGGTCATTTAACATCAGCAGTGCATACCTGGGATGTACTCAGATTGGCATGGTGCAAAGGACGCTTTCCTTTTCTATTGTTGCATCATTTGGAGATGTCCCATCTGTTCATGCTTGGGAATTATGATCAAAAGACTCTAGTGTCATGTCTGTATGATGCAGCAACACTAAACTCTGAATCCTACTGTGCCCTTCGTTAAGGATACAGCTTGTTTTTCAGGATGAGATAATGTGAGTTAGTGCCCAGCAAGCTGGATGCACATCTACAGTGCTTCTGGGTATCACATGGAGGAGTAGGTCAAAGTGCACTAGGAAATGTTCAGTGCACAGCGGCAGAGCCCAAACAGCTAGTTAGTGCACTGATGATATATACACCAGTTTGCTGGGTGCAGTCTCACCACATAGGCAATCCCTAAGAGAGCTTGCACTTGCAGAATGCTGCTGTGTTGTTGAACTGACTTGCTTCAAACAATATGCCAGATGTGTCCAAGTAGCCATTGTTCCACTCATGTTGTCTGACATATTTCTTAGTATTTCTGACAGCTCACTGGAATTAATAATTTATGGCAAACTGATCTGCACGAGGGAGCAGACATTGGCAAAGTGGTTAAAGGAGCCGGTTTCTTTGCTAATCAAAGGAGTGTGTTCCCAGGTGCAGCTCTGTGAAATACACTGCAATGTCTACTAAACTGTACACTGAGAACTGTTTTGAAAGAAGGGCATTTCCACAGAAGAAAATGTAGCATTAGACTTAAATTGAAGAGACCTTGGACTTGTTTGCATTGCAGTATTGATTAAAGCAACTTCCCCTTCTGTGAGCTGTAGCAAAGACGAGTTAAGGCTCATCTCTGAAATAGAAATGGACAGCAGAAGCACCATGTGGAATAACCAAACCTGTGTACAATTGCAAACTCAGATAATCTCTTTAGCCTGGTTTCCTTTAGTAAGCGTTGGCTCTTTGGATCGCTATTGAGAGATTTAGAAAGCACCCCTGGAGCTATGCTGCAGGTAGTTCACTTTTCCTGACTTCCAGGCTGCATTTCTTTTTTTGTTTTTATTCTTCTCTACCCCATGCTTGCCCCAACCCCCACGTCTTCACCTCTTTCACTGTTTCTGGCCATGTAAACTTTATAGAAGGCCTGAGAGTGGATGTGTCTGCTTGTAGTGTATTTAAGTGGGAATATCATGGACGGAATTCCCCAAGAGAGCTGCTTTGGTTGCAGGCCAAGCCTGCATTAGTCCTGGATGGACTTAATTATAATATACAATTAATGGATTTATTCCCACTGATGGATGTTATGTTTAATAATTATAATGCTTTGCACTTAAAAAATTTTTACCTGAAGATCTCAAAGCACTTTGTCTACCATAATTAATGTATGTACAAAATATTCTGTGAGGAAGGAAGACCTTACGATGGCCATTTAATAATACCCACTACAGGAGCATTTATTTGGGAATTTATTATACTGTGTATCCTGATCTGGCTGTCAGTACTGGATGTTCAATAAGAAAGTTTATTGCTTGTAAGCTTCAGGAATTACTTCTTGAAAAGCTTTTTATTCTAGTTTACTGATGAAACAATAGGGAGACAAAGTAGTAGAAACTTTATGCTGTAATATCAGAGTATAGGATAGAACAGATAAAATAGGAAATGTTTTATAAAGTTTATTAATCCTTAATGTAATAAAAAGCGGAAATTTAGCCACCCTTTTATTTTCTTTTTCTGTTATCTTATGATTGAAGTTAAAATTTAATACAAAAGATAGACTGAGTATTTAGTGAACAGGCAGCAGTGTACTTTCCTCTCCAGTTTATGTTGTTAATTAAGGGCCATCTCAACTTGTTCATTGGAAATAGCTGTGTAAGCTCCTGAACTTCCCCGATTTCTGCCCTGTCTCTGCAGTTCATTCCTTCAAAGAGGCACTGTTTGCATGACCCATCAAGCTCATGGAATCCACAAATGCCAGAGTGCTCACAGATGCCTAGTGCTTCTCCCACCACCTCTCACATAGCAGCATCTTGGGGCCCTTCCTTTTCTATCAGCAGCCATTTCAAAATATTGTCCTAGGGCTGGCAGACCGAGGAGTGCAGTCTTGATCTTTTATTACTCATTTAATGCACAATCTGTAGAGGCTGGTTACCCCTTTAGTACTCACCAAAAGATCAGATCTTCATTAAAACAAACAAATGAGTCCTGTGGTACTTAAAGACTAACATTTATTTTTTGCATGAGCTTTTGTGGGAGAAAATCCCACTTCGTCAGATGCTTTGAAGATGCTTCAAAGAGTCTGACGAAGTGAGATTTTCTCCCACAAAAGCTCATGCAAAAAATAAATTTAAGTGCAACAGGACTCCTTGTTTGTTTGTTTTACTGAACTAGACTAACACAGCTACCTCTTTAGATCATCATTGATAGACCTATCTCTTCATGCAGTAGTTGAAACAAGATTGCTGGCAAAGTGTTTTTTAAAATTGCTGTGCTAGAAAAGCTGTCCAGAGATGCCTATTCATTCATGTAATAACCTCTAGGAAATATTTGTGGCTAGTTGGGCAGCACTTGGTAATCTATGTAACAAAGGAATATGTTTGACTCCCTCCTCACAGTTTAGGTTAATATTCAGTGATGACATTGCAGTGCAATGCTGTTGGGAGGGTGGGGGCGGGAGGGCTGGAATATCAGGTAATCAAGGTCCCTGTTGCACATTCAGATCCTACTCCCTCTGTTGTCCCTACCTGCATCCATCTTCCAGCTACAACAGTTAATACCCTATGACTGTGTGGAGAGCTTTTGAGTTCAGAAGTACAGTTTTATTGGCCTTCTATACCTGCATTGCCCATATTTGTCATTGCTTTAAAAAAATGCTGTGATTTACCTGGCTTAGATAAACTGCTATATAAAACCAAATTCTCTTCCATATTGAACTCACATGGGCTTTCAGTGATCAGAAGCTCATTATAGCTACACTAGTTATAACATCTGTTAGTCTTTAAGTGCCACAAGACTACTTGCTTTTTTTATTAGTTATAACAAATCCTCTTTGGCAGTACTCAGACTAGCTGGGGTCCAAGGAAGAGTGAAAATTAACACTTCCCAGCACCTGTGAAATCCAGCCAGAGTTCAGTCTGTTGAATGATGCAGATTGTTTTAGCTTAAATGCTCAGATAGTCCAGAATTCAGTACTGCTATATTCCCAGTGCCACGTCTTCAGAAGGAATATTGTTTCCACAGTGTCTTCTAGGTGCTAACCATTTCAAATGGGTGGCATTACTATGGGATTTTTTGCACTACAAGCCAAAAGAGCAGACTCTCTCCTCATGCCCCCAAAAAATGAAAACTAACACCCCAGGCAAATCAATCTGGCATTGTGTGGACCTGTCAGAGGCTATGTCTACATTGTAAAAGCTAAGTAAACTTTATTAAGTCGACTTTATAAAGTCTACTTAAAGTCGACTTTAAGTAGACCTTATTAAGTCAACTTAGTGAGTCCACACTACATTAAGTCGACTTTATACAGTCAACTTTAAATGGATGCCCTGGCTTAAGTCGACTTTATAAAGTCGACTTAATAGCCCCACTGCACTAAGTCGACTTAGTGAGTCTACATTGCCTTAAGTCCACTTAATAAAGTTGACCTTATAAAGTCGACTTTACTGGACCCTAAAGTCGACTTTATTGTCCTGCAGTGTAGACAGGGCTCTGTTTAAGTCGACTTAAGGGCCCTTAAGTCTACTTAAACACACAGTGTAGACATACTCAGACAGAAAAGAAAAAGGTACTTAAGCCAAATCCCAGAAAGCGTCTCGTGTGGATAATAAACAGACTTTCTCTGGCAGGTAGGGGTGGGTGGGTGGGTGGGGGTGGGGGTGTTTTTAAAGAGATGATGGGCAAGGAATGTTAACTGGCCTAGGGTAAAAATGAATCCTTATTGAATCATGTTCCCAGGGACATGCACACAAATGCCAACACAATTTCTTCTGTGGAGTGGGATGGAAGCTGCCTTGTTCCACCAATGTAGCTTCTTGGAGAGCTGCTCACATTCTGTTACAGGGGTCTACATGCTGTAGTGCACGGTCAGCTGGAAGACTTTTGCCCTAGCCTGTCTGCTCAGGGTCACTGGTCAACGCCCCCTCTGTGTCACACACCTGCAGCTATATATATATATGACCATGCCTCTGCCCCTTTCCAGTTCCTTCTTCCGCCCTCAGCGACAGTGCTGGAACAACCCACCCTTGCATTCATGCAAGTGCCTGTCTCCTGATCGATTTAGGATTTATGATTGGCTTTGGAGATCTCTTTGTTCCATCACTCCTCTGAGATCCGATAACACTACCAAGCTGATCCAGAGCCAGGAGGAGAATCCCTGCACTGCCTTACCACCAATGCCAGACGTCAAACCTGTTGAGTGACCTTCACAAGAACTGCTTGAAATGCTTGGGTGAGTCGGACTGGGTAGATGAGTGTTCCATCTGTCACTCCTTCAAATGGAAGACCCAAAGGCACAGGGAGAAGAGGCTGCGCAACATGGCCTGGGAGCAGGCCCTGCAAGCTGGCACTGAGTGCATTGGGCTCGGTGAAAGGCTCCCTTGCACGGTGTGCTAATTCGGCGCTGGTGCCACCACAGCATCATTTGCCAGAGTGCCTGAAGAAACCCTGCTCTGGGTCAGACTCAGCACTGGCTCCATGTCAGAGCGAGTCAGGGTCGCTGGCTCAGGGACAAAGGCAAGATCTATTGCCCTTTCCATCAACACCGGAGGCCTTTGAGGCTGCAAAAGCCCTGCTGCAGATCCCAACCACCATGCCGTCAAAGCCAAAGAAATCCAAGGACAAACGAGCACCTCCTCTCCAGGGCTTGGAAGCCCACTGAGACCGAGTTCCAGCTCGGGACCCAGCACTAGGGTGTGGCAAGTCCACCCGGCACCAGAGCATGTCTATAAGCCCTTCAGCACAATGCTCTGGGGATGACCACAGCCCCTCTCCGGTACTGCGCAGGGCTTCCCCAACTCCACGTTCCAGGGACGCTGCACTGAGGATTTCCCAGAAGAGAGCATCAACTCCGCTCCTCTCAGAGACAGAGCAAGAGGAAGAGGGTGAGTATCCAGCCTTGTCCCCGGAGTCCTCTCCTGAGCGGTCCATCCCATGGCTACAGGTCTCCTGGCATGCAAGATCCAAGTCCAGCTCATTCTGCAGCTCCAGCAGAGAGAATCTGCACTGACTAACTACAACTCCACCAGCACCAGCATAGCTGGTCTCCAAACCAGCAGGAAAGCATCAGAGAAAGCAATCCCCGACACCTCTCTGGTGGGGGAACTGGACCACCGGCTCCTTGGCACAGGCGGCTTTGGCACCGACCTCAGCCCATTCTGCCTCCCCAGCACCAGCCAAGGGTGATCACCACTCCTGAAGCCATCAGTGCAATGACTCAGGGCACCACCGTGCCAGAAGCCAAACCCCACAGAGGCCAGATTCATCACCATGCACATTCAAAGACTGGTTAGACCAATGGGTGGGTGGGTCCATGCATGAGAACCTTACAATACCGGGATCTTCAAGGGCCTCCTCCTCTCAGGACTGACACTCTCTGAAGGCCTCAGACAAGGAGTATGGCACCAGCTCCAGCCCCTCCTGGCACAGTACCTTGAGGGTCCTGTCTTTATCATCCTTGGATGAGGCTGCTTATCAGAGATCCCTGTCCTGCAGAGACAAAGCACCCGCCCACCAAGAGTTCTTGTGGCAGATGGTGGCAAATCGGGTCTTGGAAATAGAAGTGGTCAAGGAAGACTGACCCCCTCTTCAACGTGGGAGGTGTGACACACACCTCCCACCCCGCAGCCCAGGTGGCTGTCCCACTCCATGATGGGGTCTTCAAGATTGCCAAGGCCTGCTGGCAAACTCCTTCCTCAATACCACCGGTCTCAAAAACAGCCGAACGGAAATACCATATCCCTTTGGATAGGTTCGACTTCTTATTCAACCATCCCACACCTGCTTCCCTAGTGATGGATGTGGTGAACCAAAAGGAGAGACAGGGACAAGTAGCTGCCACGCCAAGGAACAAAGAGGCCAAGAAATTGGACTTCTTTGACAGGAAGTTCTACTCCACATCAGCCCTCCAAATGTGTATCACCAATCACCAGGCTCTCATTGGGCAATACATCTTCAGTCTTTGGAAGTCTATGGAGCATTTCAGAGACCTACTTCCATGTGAGCATGTGAGGAAGTAGAAGACCATGGTGGAGGAGGGCCTACTAGCATCCCACAACACTCTAATGATGTCCCAGGATATGTCTGACATGGCTAGCCACGGCATGGCATCATGAGTGGCCCATGCTGTTTGTGGTGTCCATGGACTCTGAGTTACATGGGATGAAGGACTCAAGCCACCTTGAGATCGTTGGGAATGTACACCCCACAAGAGGCTAGATGCTCCTTTTGCACCCAGCAGCCCCAGCACCAGCACCAGCAGCAACAACAGGGCCCACAGCAGAGGTCCCACCAGCCCTCTCAATGCCCCTATGGGGGAGGCAATAGAGATAGGAGCTGGGGAAGGAGGGGCCCCAAGTCCCAGAGAAGCAATCAGACACCCAAACAAGGGGTAACAGCTCGCGTCTCTCTAGTCATAGGCAGAGGTTCTGACTTCTCACTGAAGGCCCATGTTACATCCATCTGCTAGACCCCACTTTTTGGGAACCGACTAGGCCCCTTTCACCACCAGTGAGGCAACATCACATCAGACCACTGGATCCTAGAAAGTGCCCAGGGGCTACTCTGTCCAGTTCAGATCCAAACCTCGGGACAGAAAACTGTCTCCTCACTGCAAATCATGGGACCCATCCCACAAGCTCCTGCTACAGTGAGGGTGCAAGAAACTACTCTCCCTAGAAGTAACAGAAAAGGTTCCTAGAAGGGAGCAAGGGAAAGGGTTCTACTCACGCTACTTCCTGGTTCCCAAGGCAAATGGTGATCTGAGGCCCCTCCTGCACCTCAGGGCCCTAAACAAACACTTGAAGAGAATAAAATTCTTCATGGTATCCCTGTCACAGATCATCCCAGCCTCAGACCCTGGGAACTGGTTCACAGCCCAAGATCTCAGAGAAGCTTACTTTCATGTCACCATAAGACATGAACATAGAAGGTTCCTCTGCTTGACTATGGGGAGGACCCACTTCCAGTTCACCTCACTCCCATTCAGCCTATCCCTGGCTCTGAGAGGGTTCACCAGGTGCATAGTGGTGGCAGCAGCATACTTGAGGAAATGGGGTGTGAGGATCTAATCATCCCTGAATGACTGGCTAATAAAGGGGAGGTCCAAGCATCAGGTCAGACACAGTGTCCTTGTGACCAGACAGCTGTGCAAGTGACTGGGACTGCTTGTGAACCTAGAAAAATCAAAATTCTCCCCAGCAAGAAGAATAGAGTTCATCGGGGCCTTCCTAGACTCAGTGAAAGGAGAACGTCGCTGCCCCCATCCAGGTATCAATCCATATACACCATCATCTCAGAGCTTCACCGTGCCCCAACCACCATGACCAGGCGCTGTCTCCAACTCCTAGGTCACATGACTGCCTCCACAGCTGTTATAACGATGGCACACCTAAGCATGAGACCCCTCCAAGTCTGCCTAGGAGCAGTTTTCTCTCTCTCTCTCTCACACACACACACACACACACACACACACACACACACACCCCTCTGAAAAAGGTAGTTACTATCCCGGATAAGGTCCTGGCAGAACTGAAAACATAACAGGACTAGCAGTTTGCCTTCGGGGGGTGGAATCCCCTTCGAAACAACAAGCCCTTTGGTCACCCTCATCACGGATGCCTTCGACTGGGGCTGGGGAGCTCATGTTGAAGGGGGCCTGCCCACTCAAGGAACCTGGTCGACTGAGGAGACTCTACTCCACATAAACATAAAGGAGCTCAGGGCAGTCCGCCTAGCGTGGAGGGCCTTCCTGGACATAGTAAAGGGGAAAATGGTCCAGGTCCTGACGGGCAATATGACAGTGATGATTTACATGAACCGTCTGGGAGGGTTACACTCCCCTGCGCTGTGCAAGGAGGCATCCTGTCTATGGGAGCTGCCTCTGAAGTATAATTTCACTTCAACAGCAGCCCATTTCCCCAGGTCTACAAATTACTGAGCAGACTCACTCAGCAGGGACTTTCTCCCCCATCACGAGTGGTCCCTACATTTGAAAGTAACGGCATACCTGTTCAAACTCTGGGGCACTCATCAAATAGACCTATTTGCAACACACCAGAACCGGAAATGCCTCCAGTTCTGCTCACTCAGGAGAAGGGGGAAAGGGTCCCTGTTCGATGCATTCCTCATCACATGGGGGGCCCCACTATTGTACACATTTCCCCCAATACCTCTTGTCCACAGAGTCCTCATCAAAGTGAAGAGGGTCAAAGCAGACCTAATCTTGGTAGCTCCAGCCTGGCCCAGGCAGCCCTGGTAATCAGCCCTGTGGGACCTTTCAGTAACTCCCCCAATATGACTTCAGTGCAAGGCGGAGCTATTGACGCAAGTTTTCAGCCATCTACAACGCTCAGACCCACACGTCCTGCATCTGACAGCCTGGAGATTGCATGGATAAATGCCAGTGAAAGATGCTGCTCAGAAAAGATCCAGTGGGTGCTGATCAATAATAGGAAACCCTCCACAAGAGCCAACTATAGTGCAGAGTGGAAGCAGTTTTTCCTCTGGGCTAGATCTAGGGGAGTGTTTCCAGAATCAGCCCCGATCCACCTGTTACTTGACTACCTGTTAGACCTAAGGGAGAGGGGCCTCTCAACCCCTTCTCTTAAGGTACACCTGGCAGCAATCTTGGCCCTACACCTTAGGTGAATTCTTGGTCTTCTCCCACCCCACTGCAGCAAGATTCCTGAAAGGGCTGAAGAGGATCTTCTCAACACCTAGGAGCCCCACCCCACAGTAGGACTTGAATGTCGTGCTCTGGGCCCTGACTCAACCACCATATGAGCCCCTTGACTCATGCACTCTCTTGGTTTCATCATGGAAAGTAGCAATCCTAGTAGTAATACCTTTGGCTAGACGAGCGTCAGAGCTAAGGGCCCCCGAACCCCCATACTCTACCTTCTATGTGGACAAAGGTGCAGCTGCGTCCACATCTTGCCTCCTTACCCAAAGTGGTCTCCCCTTCCCGCTTGAACCAGGATGTCTGCCTCCCCGACCCCCAGGTAATGGAGAACTAAAGGAAGTGGCATACCATAGATCTCAAAAGAGTACTATGGACTTGTATCGAAAGAATGCTCCCATTCCGCCAAACATGCCAACTATTCATGGCAGTTGGGAACAGCAAAAGAGGCCAGCCAGTGACAACACAGTGTTATCTTGGATTGGATAGTGAAATGTTAAGGCCTGCTACAAAAGAGCCAATACTCCCCTTCTCGGGAGGGTCAAGGTGCACTCAACAAGAGTACAAGCATTGTCCATGGCTTTCCTCGTGCACGTTCCCATCCAGGAGCTCTGTAAAACAGCTTCCTGGTCATCGGTTCACATATTCATGACACTCTACGCAATCATCCAACAGGCGTGCAACAATGCTGCATTGGGCAGAGATGTTCTCAAAGCAGGGAGGCAAGAACGGCACCCACCATCCTAGGTACAGCTAGCGGTCATCTGTAACAGAGTGATGTGAGCAGTGCTTGAAGAAGAACGAGGGGTTACTTACCAGTAAGCATCCTTCTACAAAATGGGCTGCTCACATGCATTCTGCACCCTTCCTCCATCCTTGCTACTTGGAGTTAGTGAAACAAGGAACTGGAGAGGAGCAGGGTCAGGGTCATATATATAGCCGCAGGTGCGTGGCAGAGAGGGGGCATTGATCACTGACCCTTTGCAGACAGGCTAGAGCAAAAGCTTTCTAGCTGACTGTGCACTGCGGCACATAGACACCTGTAACAGAATGTATGTGAGCAGCGCATCTTGAAGAAGGACGCTTACTGGTAATTCCTCTTTTATACGTGTGTCTCAGTTTGGCAATCAAACAAATAATGAATTTAGTTCTTTGTTTTGTTTTGTTTTTTTTGTGGAGGAGATTAGCCAAATTCTTGTAAATTTTATTACACTGTCCTGCTGTATGAGAATTTTGCAGTTCTTCGCTTTGTTTTACTCATCAGCAGACCCTTGAAGGTGGGGTGGAACTGAAAGCAAACGCTTAACAGAAATGGCTCATACATTTACAGGTGCTTAACAGCATGGAGGGAACTCAGACCTATTTGACAAATACAGTTGTCATTTTCTTGGCTTTCCTGCTTTGAATGCTTTCCGTTGCTTCGTTTTACTGAATTGAATTATTTTGACCCAAGTGTAGGTGTCTAAAAACTGATGGTTAACTACCTCAACTGAAAGGGGTGGTGGTGCCTCCTTCATCCATAAAAACCTTTTGTTTACTTTTTTCTTCTTATGAAGCAGTTCCAAGATGAATGGCAAACAGGCCTTACAACTTCCACATTCATTTGTTATATTATCATAACATAAAGTGATATTTTCTCATCATGTCCCATTTAGTGCTTTATGTTGTCACTCAGAGAAATAACTTCATATTCACAGGACCACAGTTTATTGAAAACAGTTGTTTGTCTCTTCTTATTGTCCTGGCCTGAAAAGACCTTTTCTTTGTTGCAGAAATATATTGTTGTGAGAGCATTAAAATCATCTCTGTAAGCTGAGAGAGATGACATTGCAGCCAGTCATTCCCTGAGGTCTTGCTTTCTGGTTTTTAAACTGCTTTGAATCTTTAAACTTCATCCTCTTAAGTTATCTGCTCTGATAGTTCATAGAGGCAAACTACAAAATGCAGATAATAATTATGTGAAAAAAACTACCCCACCCAAACCCCCTGATATCTGAATTGGATCCCCACCTTAATAACTCTGGAGTAGAGAAGTAAGTAGCAGATGCTAAACTATTGTTATTTTATCTAATTATTGTAATTAATTTATTTATTATTGATGTATTGAATTAAGCAAGATGTCAAGTGTTGTGAGGGTTTTCAAGTAATAGGAATACACTTTTGCCTGGAGTAGGCTTTATTAAAATCAAAATAAATAAAATATTTGCTATAGCAGGTAGGATCTTATTAACTAATGAGGGGTAATATACAATTGGCATAAAGTCTTTCCTGCTGCTGACATGAAAGTTAGCAACCACGTACCATTTTGTTGGGGTTGGGGGGTGTGGAATCTTGGGGGAAAAATGCCTTTAGAAAAGCAAAGTCAGGAGCTCACTAGACTTGAGCTCTTAAGAATGAATGCGAATGACAGGGATTCACAGCTGTTTCAGTGCCATGTATTCTACTGTGACCTGAGAATGGAACTCAAGAGGGCTTTGGCTGCTGACCCTCTGGGGACAGGCTAAGGGCAAAAAGCTTTCCGATTGACCACACACTGTGACTGTACACACTTACATTAGAATATATGTGAGAAACCCATCTCAAAGAAGGACACTTACAAGTAAGTAACCCTCTGTTAACCGTAGTTGAAATGGGAAGCCGTCATTAAGATAAATTAAATCCAAAGCCACACAGGCTTTTAAAATCACTGTCAACACCTTTAACTGGGTTCTTGATGAGAAACAAAGAAAAGATTTATTTTTAAAATAATGGTTTCATTTTACCTTAGATATGTGTGATATTTTATATTCTGGACTTCCTTGCTTACATTGAAGGATCTCCAAGGTGTCTCAACAAGTATTTGTGAGCTCACATGTACTTATTGAAACAGCAAGACTGCAGAATTCTCAACAAATAGGTCTTTTCTCAAAAATATTCACTAAGCATTGAAATTAAAGGAAAATACTGAAGACTTTCAATTAGTTTGACCAGGTGTCTTTACAGCTGCTTAGCATTCATTCTCTTGGCTCTTTTGATGCCATAATTTTGCTGGTTTTCCAGTTACCATAATCTTCCACTAGACAAGAGCTGAATTTCTAATGTAAAAAAAGCAGGAAAGACAACCACTCTTATACACACCCTTTTAGTTTCAGGCTTTATTTACATATTTTTAAAAGATCTAAAGAGTGCAAGCCCAATGTGGTGATTGCTTTTTGTTTTGTTTTTTAAAAATCACCTGCAAAAGAGAGAACACAATTTCTGATGGGGTCATCAGTCTATCCGTGTAAATAAGTAGGATTATCTCCTTCGTTTATAGATTTTTTTTTCTCCCATGAAAGCTCATGCGATAAACAAATTTGTTAGTCTTTAAAAGTGCAACAAGACTCCTTGTTTGTTTTGCTGAACTAGACCAACACGGCTACCCTTTTGGAACTTGTTTCTATTATTTTTGAGATTTGCATTGTCGTGATGCAGAGGACTAAGCAATACTGAAGGGAGATAAAAGAAACTACCAAAATAGTCTAACTTAGCAGAAGTCTTCGGAATTACTTCTCATTAATATTGTGAAACTATTGTACATTGATTGGGGATGTGGGACATTGTTCTATGTTCTAGCAGTGGCTTATTGACATCTAGTTCTTACCTCTTTGACTGCCAAGTTACAGCAAGCAATTCTGTTCTGGAGAAAAAGGGTATCAGTTTACAGTGAAAGCATATTTAACAGCTGGTTATACAGCAAAGCAACAGTGGGGAATTATAGGGTGGAGAAAGCTCAGACAGTTTAGCAACATGATCTACCAACAGATGATGTAATGCACTAGCCTCTTCCCCATTAAAAGCTGAGGTAAAATGCTCTAGTTTGCAACAAGTCTAATTAACTGGATTTATCTTAAAATAATCAAGGAGTCCTGTGGCATTTAAAGACTAACAGATATTTATTGCATGAGCTTTCCTGGGAGAAAATCCCACTCCGTGAGACACTCTTCAAGGCATCTGACGAAGTGGGATTTTCTCCCAGGAAAGCTCATGCAATAAATATATTTGTTAGTCTTCAAGTACCACAGGACTCCTTGTTTGTCTTACTGAACTAGACTAACACAACTGCCCTTTGGATCTTGGATTGATCTTGGTTCCCATTAGTTCTCTGCCTTGCATGGTCTACCATGTCTTTTGGCACAATTAGCTGCCTCAGCTCAGGAGAGACTAGGAGTTAGAATAGAATAGGTCTTGCAGGTTGAAATTGAGTTACGTTGGCAGGTGTTGAATCAGGAACATTTGTACAGAACATGCATTAGGTTTTAAAGCCAGTGATCTTAGTCCTTTATTTCATGTAAACGTAAAACTAGCCTGCACTAGAAGCATGTTCTTGGCACAGCTGCACTGATGAAGCTGTGCTGCTGTAGCTTCTCTAGTGAAGATGTTCCACGGCAGTGGCTCTCAACCGTCTGTGGGTCGGGACGCACTTGATGGCATATCACAATCTCACAGGATGCACCAGCCCACCCCCCACAGGCTGAATCCAGCCATCTCTCTCACTCTCTGTGATACACTTACTGCTGTGTGGCAACACAGTAATGTATCCCAAGATGGTGGTTGAGAACCACTCTTCTATGGTGACAGAGAAACAGCATACTAAAGCCACCTCCTCAAGTGGTGGTATCTATGTCAGTGGGAGAAACTTCCCCCCAACATAGCACTATCCACACTGGCACTTAAGGTGGCATAACTTACATCACTGAGGGTAAGGGACGGGGGAAGGAAGGCTTAGTTACACCCCTGAGCAATGTGAGTTATGATGGAGTGGTAGTGTAGACCTGGCCTCTGTCCAGTGCTAGTACTTACCAGGGTGGAACTCACCTATTGTTACACAATTGCTGTTTTCCCACCAGTAACTAGTTGTTGACGATTCATGTGCAGGGCAAACAAGACAATCTATGAAATGAGACCTTCAGCATGTATGTCAGTATAACTATGGAGGCACACTAGTAAATTGTAGGCATGCTGCTTGAAAACATACTTGGTGAAAGTGGCCAAAAATCATTCTATGGACTTGTTAGGCATTCTTTGGTCTATTTGTGCTTTCAAGAGTATATTTTTATAAAATATAGGAGTTAACAGAAAATGATCCTAATGACTTAAATGTGCCACTTTTCCCTTCATATTCCTTTCAAGAGAAGCCATCAAACACCAATAATTCTAATCTCTTACAAGTGCCTAATGGCTCCCAGCCAAGCAGGGTTTTAAGAAATAAATAGGAGCGCTTAATACAATGAATTTCAGTTTTGCCTAATCTGTGCAAATTGATGACTTAAATCCCTTTGCATCTCAAACCCACTTGGGTGATTTGCATGGCAATTACTTCAGTTTTTATAATTTTCTCCCCAATAATTTCCTGTCATTTCTGAGGAACAAAGACCTAATTTCTCCAGCTGTTGTCCCGTGTGTGTGTGTGTGTGTGAGAGAGAGAGAGAGAGAGAGAGGTGTTGCAGTTTTTAAAGCTGGTATGTTTACATATTTAGATATTTCACAGTTACAGATAATTTATGTAGAAGAACACAGGAGACCAAACTTTTCTGCTGGCTTTGATGAATGTCATCCACTTTGTGGACACATCCACTTCCAGGAGCAAAAATCTGCAAACCTGATTCAACAAGCAAATGTTACATTTTGCTCCCTTGAATTTTACAGATGTCTTAATAAAGCCTGGTTGAAAATTGGAACTGTATTGTATATTTCCATATATTCATATAGAAATTGCATGTTTACAAAAATAGAAACCTGAATGCAGGAACATTTTTTCCCCAGTCCCTTTTATGTGGTTGTAGAATAGAGGTGCTGTAAATCTCTCTCACAAACAGACTCACAATATGACAGGACATAATGTAATATTAATTTATTTTTTAGTTTGATCTGGCCACATTAGTTATACATCATATAATGAGAGCATCCTATGAACAGTTAAGCACTTAGAATGAACATTAATAACCTAAAATTTCCAGGATAGAGCACACTGTACACTGTGCCATCCTGTCTAGTTATGTGGTTTTGTCTTGATGAGCTGTAATCACTTATCTGCATTATACATAAGAAAGATTTTGACTAGTGTGACAGGCAGTGCCATTCCCACTTTAAAAATAGCAGCAGTGACTAACAACTATGGAGTTCCTATCATTTATATATCTTAATCCTTCATGCTAGTTTTTAATTTTCATTTTCACCTACTGGTTTTCATCAAGTTTTGTACCACTCTCATAGATAAATGTGTACTGATGTATATAATGTGTTGTTTAAATAGGCTCTTTCTTTTTTGAGTATTTGCTCATGTTGATTCCATTGTGGGTGTGTGCACTTGTCCTGTGCATGGTTACCAGAAGACATTTCTCCTTAGCAGGTCGTGTAGGGCTGTCCTGGCATCCTGTGAGCATGTCACAGTCTGTGAGGCGCTACCAGCCCTATGCTCCCTCAGTTCCTTCCTTCTGCCAGATCTGAAACTTGCCGAAACTGTGTTCTTGCCAATTTGAGCAAGCACATCTTAGCTTCATTGTTGATTATATTTAAAAATAAATAATGTTCTCTGTTAGTTGGTTGACTGGTGAATTGTAATTAGTTGGGTAGTTAGATGGCCTCGTTAGGGACCCCCATAAGGGTCAGGCATAACCTGTTCCCTGGGCTTCAAAGCCTTGCAGGTCCTGCAGTCAGGCTTTCCTAGTTAGCGACCCCCATGACAGTTGCCTGAAGTGTCTTGGGGAATTGCATAGGAAAGACAGGCTTTGCAAATGTGGCACTTATCTGTAGAGATCAAATGCAGGGTTGCTTCCCCAGCTACAATCCTCGGGTTGCAGAACCATTCTAAGCCCCTCTTCAAGCCCCTTCAGGATGGCCCCAAGGGCAATGGCCTCAGAATTGAACCTACTGGAACCCCTGGGCGTTCTCTGTGTCAGCTGGACCCTACTCCGTCTGATTATCAGGGAGACTCTCCATGGTCCCCCCAGTCTCTGACTTCTTATAGAGGGAACATCTCCACCTCACCCCCACCATGATAACTTTCAGGCACACAAGGAGCTCCTAAAGCAATTGGCCACCAATTTAAAATTGGAGGTGAAGGAGACTCAGGAGCATACAGATGACCTTTTAAATGTGAGGACAGTGGCAGCACTGTCTTGGATTACCCTGCCAGTCCAGGGGAGAATCCAGAGTTGCTAAAGGTCCTTGGCAGACCCCCTTCTCTTTAGCCCTTACATCAAAGAGGGCAGAAAATAAGTACTTTGTTCCCACTAAGGGATTTGAATACTTTTGTTATCTGGCTCTGAGCTCCCTGGTGGTTGATGTGGCAAGTGAATGGGGAGTTGGGCTCCAAGACTGCAAGAAGCTGGATTTGTTTGAGAGAAACATATATTCTCCTGCCAGTGTATGGCTCTGTGTCACAGACCATCAAGCACTGCTGCGGAGGTAAGTCTATAACTGGGGGGGGCTCTCAGGCATTTCAGGAGGGCACTGCCATCAGACCAAAGATCAGACTTTTCACCATGCCAGAAGAAGGCAGGATGGTGGCAAGCGCAGTGCTCAAAGTGGCCTTCACCACAGCAGACTCAGTAGCACACACTGTGGTTTCTGTTACTGTCCTTTCACACAAACGAAGACGTTCTCCTACATGTATTTTTTCCAAAACCCATGCTTTTAGAGAAAGAGGGGAGATGACATATGCTAGATGTCTGCAGGGCCCTGGCCTTTTATATAGAGAGAACAAAGCCATTTTATAGGATTAACGCAACTGTTTATGGTTGTTGCTGATACAATGCAGAGCTTACTGGTGTCACCAGAGTGGATCACTTCCTGGATTGAGGTCTGCAGGCAGGGTAATGAAGCACTCAGCAAATCCATAGACTCCAAATTCTGCCTCCAGGGTACTACTGGTGAGTCACCTACAATGTAATCAACATGAGCAAGCACTTGAAGAAAATATGGTTACTCACCTGTAACTGTTGTTCTTTGAGATGTGTTGCTCATGTCCATTCCAGGACCCACCTTTGCACCCCATCATCAGAGTAGCTGGTAAGAAAAAACTGTGGGGAATGTTGGCCTGGCAACACCTCATATACCACAGCATTTGTGTGGACCTCCAGGGGGTACCAAAACCAGCCCTATGGGGCTTGCTAAGGGGAAAAGCTTTCCAGTAACAGTGCACAGGGCATGCAAACACCTGACGTGGAATGGACATGAACACCACATATCGAAGAACAACAATTACAGGTGAGTAACCATCTTTTACTGATAATTATAAAGTAGGTAAATATCTTAATCTCCATGCTATAGGAAGGGAAAACTGTCTGAAAAACTAAATGGATTGCTCAAGGAAAAGTAATGGATCATTGTCAGAGGCAGGGTTAGAATGCCCCCATGATATGTTTGCTCATGCTGTTATTGACTCACAGTATGTCTCAGTTTGGCATTCCAGAGATGGTCCGTAGGAACCCATAGACAAAGCGGGAGCTCCAGGTGTACAGAAGTCTGTTGTTTGCACCTGTTTTCTATAATAAACTTCTCCTAAAAAGCATTGTGATCCCACATATAGTGACATTTCCAGTTGTCAATTTCCAAAGGGATAGTGAAAAATAAATGTTAGTTTTAAAGTACCACACGACTCCTTGTTTTTTTCTTTTTATGTCCAGTTGTGCATGTTGCCACTTGACTACAATGCCTCCTGGACAGCTATTTAACATTTCTGAGCCCCAGTGTGTGAATCTGGGAAAGGAGTGTAATATTGTGACAAGCTGGTAGTGTTTGCTTGAAACACCCCACTCCCTTAGCAGATATTTATCTTGCTGAACAAGTGTTGTTAAGAGGAATTACTGGCTGTTTTGTGCTGCTGATTTATTATGTCATTATTATTATCATTATCAGTATCAGTATTAGTATTAGTATAATATCAGGGTGGTGTGAATAGCAATTTTATTGAGAGGGCTAGGATTTTGGACAGATGGTTCCTGGGGAAGGAACCCTTGGAGCAGCCCAGCCTTGGGAAAAGTTTTAAACTGGAGCTTCATGTGGTATTCTTTCAGAAGACCTTGTGGTTAATAAATCAGAACCTAGGCAAGCTGATGGGTTTTGGTTTTTGCTTGCATCATATGGTTTTGTTTGGCACTAGGTATGGATTCCATCCATTCACACACACCTACCTACTTCAATGGATGTCTTTAAGTAATGAGTGGGTCTTCTGAGGCCACTTGCCTCCATTTAAACAACACATGGCAGTCTTAAAGAGTTCAGTGAGAGTTCTCCTGTGCAGGAGAATTCTCTGGGGCCAGAAAACTTGTCAAGACAGTTCTTGTACCAGCTGCCTGCCCCCAGGCAGGAAAGAATAGAGGGGGCATCTCAAGGGCATTGAGGGGTGAGTAATGTGGGCAGTATGGGGGGAGCATGATGGGGCAGATCTCCACAGTGCTCAGTTGGCTGCTGCTAAGCCAGCAGTGTAAATCAAAGCTCCACTACAGTTTTAACTTCTGTTGGGGCCAGGTGAGTGAAGGTCAGACTCCTGTGGAACCCCCTCCATTGCACAGATGCTCCAGAATGGGGCATTTGCCATCTTATTTGGAGATCGCACATATACAAAATATAATTGCTGCAATTATACAGATGGGAAAATGCAGGCACAAAAAGGTCATGTGCTTGTGCGTGAGGCATTGTGCTCTAGCAGATGAGACATGCAGCTGAATTCATGAGGGCTGAGTTCTGATCTTGTCTGAGTCAAGATTGCTTTGTGACCTTTGCTTACTAGATTTAACTTCTCAGCGTCTGCATGTGTAAAAGGGAGATAATAAGCATCTTAGTTTAGCTGAAAGGCAGGTACAACACTGGGACTGAAAGAACAATGGGCATCCCTACAACACCCTGCCATTGTGGCTTGTTCTTCATCTGTATGCACCCAGTGTGGTAGCTGAGCTAATGCCCTAAAAAGGGGCCTCTCCTGATGGCTCTGCTAATTACTGTATATGGTTGTGGGTGTTTTTAACGTGGGCACCTGTTAACTAGAATCTAGATTAAGATGGCCTCATTTTATACAGAGCACTGAACAGCCATTAGATGGAAACATTTTTCAGGGCATGATATAAGGCCATAACCTTAATATAAGGCCATGACCCATCATTACTTAAGACTCCTTGTATCTCATTACCCAGTTCCTGAATTATATATCCTTCCTCATGTGTGTAATGCTAGAGTTCCCATATTTTCCATGGAGGAAATTGCAGTCAGCCTTTGAAGTTACTTCACAAATACTTACATAGCCGTGACTCAATTCTTTTATGCTGTAGACATTACATGCAATTGAAGTCATATGTATATTTGCATCTCTAAATGTGTGTATACTGCATTATATATTAGAGTTTTTCTTAACATATTTTGCCATTATGTAGCTCTTTACCAACGTTATTTAATTACTGAAGTACATAAATGTCATTTTATAGTTAGCTTTTAAAAACCTACATAGTAGTACCCCGCTTCCACTACTTCTGGTGCCCCTTCCAATATTTAAAATAGTGCAATAATAATAATTATATGGATGTGTGGAGTTTATCCATACAGTTAGCTATTCCCAAACAACAAGTCTTGTTATAACACAATTAACAAATTAACTTGTAGACTCTTATTTTATAGAGGTCACAAGGGGGGAGGAAATATACACACAGACAGTTTTTAATGGACTTCTCCCATTTACTACAATAATACACAAGTTACTGAGTTTCCTAACTGACAGATCGTAAATTATAACTGTAAACAAAGAATCATCATCAAGGATATTTCCAGTTGAGTCCTGCAGGGACCAGTCTTGGTCGTCCGCTATTTAACATTATTATCAGTGATCTGGAAGAAAACATAAAATCATCACTGATAATGTATGTAGATAAATCAATTTGGAGTAGTGTTAAATAAGTAAGAGGACAAGGAAAAGTCATTGATTCAAAATTTTATCTCTGTCTTTGGCATTGATATTAACAACTACAGGAACACTATACAGTTCTGATGCTCACAATTCAAGAAGGAGGTTGACATTGAAGAGGGTGCAGAGGAGAGCCATGAGAATGATTAGAAAACATATCTTATAGTGAGACTCTTAATGAGCTTAATCTATTTATCTTAACAAAAAGATTAAGAGATTACTTAATTATAGTTTATAAGTGTCTATATAAGTAATGACTGTTTAACAGTATCTACTTGAGTCTATCAAAGATATAACCACCCAATGGCTGGAAGTTGAAGCTAGACCAAGATTGGAAATAAGGCATAATTTTTAATTAATTTGATAATAATGGTGAGAGTAATTAACCACTGAAACAATTTACCAAGGCTAATCACTGATCACTCAATCGCTGATCATGTTTAAATTGAAACGGGATGCTTTTCTAAAAGATCTGCTTTATTAATTATTTTATAGAAGTTTTAGGGCTTGTGTTGTACAGGGAGTCAGACCAGATGGATCAGAATGGTCCCTGCTGACCACTGAATCTGTGTGATCTTCCCCTGTATACCAAAAAAATAAGTGAAATTAATCATTTCCCACTTTTTCCCCCCCATTCATAGATTAAAAGGTAAGGAGTTAAAAACTCCCATAAGCAAGGAAGTAAAAATAGGATACCCACATGGGTCATCATCATGATGTGACATAACCCAGACAAGTTGATAAAATTGGTAGCTTTATTGTTATGCATGTTATATGTTACTTAGGCAATCCATTTAATTATAGCTTCTAAACCCCACGTGTTTCTCCACAGGGCTGAGGCAGGAGAGTTTCTATGTGGAATAAATGCATTTCACAACCTGTGAAGAGCAAAGTCTCCCTCATGATTTTATCTCAGGTTTATAATTAGTATAGTGCCACTTTTAACTTGACAGTGGGGAGGATTTTCTCCTGGTTGAAACGCAGCTCTGTCTGTCAGTGCATCTGGTGGAAAACTACTACTTAGTTTCATTTCAGAGATTTCCCCAGTTCAGCTGCTTAAAAGCATTACTTTGCAAGGCTGGAAGATTTCATAAAACCATTTGTCTGGCATTTTTCTAGCAGCTTGCTTCCTGTTGGTGGTAAACTAATGTAAAATCCTGGAGTTGTAATAAACTGTATCCACTTGTCTGCAGCAGATTGTCTCAGCTGTGGCTGGTTACTGGGACTGCATACCAAGCAAGTTAGTTGTTTTTATTATTGTTGTTTGTTTGTTTTGCTGTTGTTTTTATTTACTATTATTAGAATAAACAACACAGAGTAAAGCCAGACACGAGATCGGTTTATTCCTTCCCAGAAGAATAGTGATGTCTCATTTTTATTCTTGCCAATGTTTAGGTAGGGGATAAATATACAAAGGAGCAGCATGATATGAAGTCTGGGCGGCTGCCTTGCAGGCTTTGTGACTCTGCAAAACTGCTTGGCAAGAAACAAAGCACGGATTAAATATATTTCAACCTTATATTTGTCAACATCTAGTGAGGGGATACATATATGAAAGAGTAAGCTTGAACTTGCCCTGGAGGTCTGTACATAACTTGCCTAACTTAAATGCTGGGAAGTACAGAAGTGATTATACATGTATTTTCATCTGTGTAGCTTACATCTGTGCTCAACTGCTTCTTGCCAGAGAGTTTTGTAGAACAGCTGTTTTGAGAAAACTGCCTGAGAAGAAAGGACAGCACAGTGGTCTATGGCTCTATCCTGCCTTATTAGTGATCCAAACTTCTTTTCTGGGGTTGCTCCTTAAGGCCAGCGAGGGCCAGGAGGGACATTTGACTACAAAAGAAAGTCTCTAACTGTACGTTAGGATGATGCCATAAAGTTCACTTTTTTTTAATAGTGTATAGGTATGAATGGGAGCGGAGGGAGACAAGAGATTAAAACAAGGCCATGTCAAGGATGTAAAGTGGCTCTTCTGTCTTATCTGACCTAGAAGGATATTGGGTACAATATCAACAAGTAAACATGCAACTACAAAACTGGACATCAACAGTAACTACTGAGCAGTCTCAGGAATGTGCAGTTTGACTGTACTTAGTACAGGGCCATGAATTAAAGACTACTCAAAATGAGAATTGAAGTAAACCACACTAGCTGCTTGGGGCTCTGAGACCTTTCCTATATTATGTAGCCTACCTGATGAAGCAGAAGTTTCCTTATCAGATATGTGGGAGGGAGATACTTGTGAAAAACTAAAGGATGCTTGTATGTGTGAATGCACATGTGTACACACAGCTGTAGAGGCAAAATGTTATGTGAAGAAGTAAAGAGCATCCACTGGACATCTTCAGTTCTTCAGATGGTCTCTTTACAAGATTTTCAGCAAAATGCCTCTTGGAGAAAATGCAGTGTGAAACCCTAGCACAGCGCAGATGAGTTCAGAGGAATCTCTTCTTTTGACCAGACTCTTATTTCCTGTCAAAAATATTTCTGTTCTGTTCTTCCATATGCCCCTTATCCAGTTTCTCTTCCACATAATTTCTACTGCTGGGGGATAGGGAGGAGGAAGTTGATCATGGGAGCAAAAACCCAACAAAATATTTTTATAAACTTCAGTTTACTGAAAACCATCTTACTATGTACACAGCTAGTCCTTCTAACCACCTGTTTCTTATGAGACTCAATCTTCCTTTCTCCTGCTTTCATTCCAGTTGTTCTTACATCATTTTATAACAACTTGTCTTGTTAGTCTGTATGCTGTTTAGGCTAGGGAATGTCTTAACCATGTGTTTGTACAGAGCTTTTAATTCAGCCAAATAAGTGCTGCTGTAATATAAGGAAAAAGAATGCACTGTTGCACACGAAACAGTGAATCACATGATGATAAAAGTATTAACACTATAATTTACAGCATCCCTGTGGTAAAAAATCATGAAATTGTGGGACTGGAAGGGACCATGAGAGGTCATTGAGTCCAGTCTATGGAGACCATGGCAGGACCAAGTACCATTCATTCTAACCCAGCTTTGACATTTGTCTAAACCTGCTCTTCAACACTTCCAGTGATGGAGATCCCCAACCCCTCTAGGCAACTTATTCCAGTGGTTAATCACTCTGACTGTTAGGAATTTTCTGCTAATGTTCAAGCTAAATCTCCCTTGCTGTATTTAAGCCCTTTACTTCTTGTCCTTTCATCAGCAGGAAGGAGAATAATTTTTCTCCCTCCACCATGCAACAACCGTTGAGGTACTTGAAAAGTGTTATCATGTCCTCTCTGTCTCTTCTTTTCCAGACTAAAGAAACCCAATTCTATCTTCCCTCATAAATCAAGGATTCCCGACCTTTAATCATTTTTGTTGCTCTTCATTAGACTTCCTCCAATTTGTTGACATTTTTCCTGAGACGAGACACTCAGAACTAGACACAGTACTCCAGCTGAGGCCTAATCAGGGCAGAGTAGCACAGAAGAATTATTTCTTTTGTCTTACTTACAGCACTCCTGTTAATAGACCCCAGAATGATGTTTGCCTTTTTGCAACAGTGTTACTCATTGGCTCATATTTAGCTTATGATCCAAATCTAATAAACTATGTTAGGCTGGTCAGTGGTGGCCATCAATCGGAGATCTGTTAAAACCCAGTGGATGTACTAAGCACCTTACATTCAGGCTAAATGAGAAAGCAATTAAATACTCCTTTGTTTAGTGATAGATGAAACAATACAAGTCATTAGTCAAGGTGATTACAAGACCTTAGCAGAAACTAAGCCATGTGGTCTGAAGGGTTTCCTTTGCTACTGATTGCAAACACAGAAATTAGGAACTGTTGTTTGATTGGAGCTTTTTGTGTCTGGGTATGAGAGAAAGAAATCAGGAGAAGCAGTGCTGAATGGCCTTGGGAGGAAGACAAGAGATACAGCCCTAGTCCACTGTTTCCCAACCAATGTGCCATGGCACACTGGTGTGCCGCCAGGTCTGAGCAGGTGTACCACAAAATTTTTTGAAAAACTACTCAAAGAGCTCTGGACTGGCTCATTGACTCACGAATATTCATGAGTTCATTTGGAAACTATATGGTGGTGTGCCTCAAATTAATTAAAGGTAGCAAGGTGTGCCACGGCAGAGAAAATGTTGGGAACCACTGCCCTAGTCTACAATTGCCACCCTTTCCAGTGGCAGTCAACAGTTGATATGCAAGGTACATAAAATACCTTGCATATCTCCTATCGCCTTAGTAACTCCCAGTTACATGCCTGTACACGCTGCACAAAGTTGACTGGAAATGCCATCTGGTTGACTTAGCACTACTCTAGTTATGGGACTGGAGTTACAGCATTGAATTGGAGATCCATTGAGAGTGTCCTGACAGACTACACAATCGAACCCAGAAGAGCACACTGACCACGGTGAATTTGCCAGTATCAGTATAAACATACCCATAGATTCTTGTGGGCAGCACACTTACTGAAAGGCATACTTGGATTTCTGAATGAAGGGACTGTCTCCTACTGTTCCTTTCTACTGTGCTTGGGGAAACAGGACTTTTTGTTCATTCTTTGTTAATAAACAGGATTGTACTGAAGAACTGATCCATACAATCAATTTCTCCTCCTAATGGTAACAATCTAGCAAGGACCCAAATATTGCCTACCTGTTCAAGCTAAAGGGGGCAACAATATGGTTCATTTTAATGAGTTCAAATTTCTCTGGGTATATAAAACTGAGGAAGCAATTTAAATGAGTGTTAAGGTTACCTCTAAAGCTTTTGAAAGAGATAAAAGCAGGGACTTTAAATTATTTCATTAAAAACCAATCCAGAAGTTGTTTGAAGCTCAACATTTTGTCCTGCAAGCTCAGCAATAGTCATTAACTTCCCCCTGAAGATTGTTGAACAGCTGGATCCAATTTCTGAGAAGATAATCACGAAGAAATTAGATTAATATTCTTTTAGTGGAACAACAGAAGATCAGTTGTGGCAAGTTCTTTTATATGTAGGATGTTGTTAGCTATTTTCTGTGTGAATATAGTTGCTGCAATCCTGAGACGAGTGGGGCATGTTTCTCAAAGATACAGTTATTTCTTTTGGACTGTGAACGCAGTAAGTCATAGATAAGCAAGATTGCTGCTGGCTCCCCATGATTTCTTATCTGTCTGGTCTTAACACATCACCTCTATGACATATATGCTTGTTTTGTGAAAGGAATCACTTCAGTTTCAGTTTCAAATACAGTGTGTTTGTGGCAGGCCAGACAGCAAGAAAAGGATTCTTCTGGTCTAGGTGAAGAATGTGTCTTTTGTGATGTGCTTTTAATGTAATACAGAGAAGTAATGTAAAGGATGACTTGTCCCTATGACACAATCACAGAAAGAAAGAGTATAATTTTCAAAAGCAGTTGATATTGGTATATCTCTTCTTCCATTGAATTCACTGGTAAACTTCTGAAAATCCCACACTAGGATTTCCCTCTGGCCTAAAGTCTGGTTTGCTTCAACCAGGTTCCACAGTGAAAAGAGGCAAACAAACCCTCCATTGTCCCCTCACCTATAGCCCTATTTCTGCAGACCTGACTCTCACTGGTAGGCTTGGGCTCCCTATAGCCCAACCTTCTAAAAGTCTGTTTGAAAACAATTAATTACTTTCTCCCAGCTGGTACACTCTGCTACCTTGCACATCCCAGTATCCTTAGGAGACAGTTGTGGTCCATCTTCTCACTTAGAAAGGCAATTTAACCTTTTTCCTCGCCAACCTCTGAACATAGTCCATACATTATGTCATAGTCCTGCTTAGTAAAAAATTGGTGAGGATCACTACATATTGTGACTCTATATTGATGTTTAGCAAACTACTGTTTTTCAGAAAGCAGAATAAAATCTGCATGTTTGATTCCTATGCACTGTATGTGTTCTGGTAAGAGGCCCTTGTACACAGAATAGACTAACCAAACTCTAAGCTGAAAGCAGAATTGAAATGACAAATTCACATTTATTGGTGCAGATGTGATCATTTGTGTGTGCTGATACATCTTAGGTAGCCTGAATGTGCTCAGCTTTGCTCTGTGGTTTTCTCACTGTAAGAAAACGAGTCGTTCTCAGACCTAAAAATGTGTTCCTATTTATTCATAGTTTTGTACAATAAGCAAGTAACCCTTTGAATTTCAGGGTTTAGGATTAAGTGACAAGAAATAGTTTGTGCTATTGTTCCCAAACTGGTTCATAATCAGTTTACCAGTAAATCCCCTGAACCATTTCTTTCCCTTATCCTTTTCCATTCCACAATCAACAAAATAGTAAACTGGTTCTTACTAACTTCGTTTTCATCTCTCCCTTTGCATGTAATGTCTCCTTTATACTGGACAGTGCTTTTTCATTGTCTCTGTACCAGTAGTTTCCTGCATCTTGAATTAGTATCCCCTATGTTTTCAGCAAAAGTCATAAGCATGTGCCTAAATTTAAGGATTTGCTTACATGGTAGAAATGGATGGGCTTGAGCACTTCCATAAATGATTTGCTGAACTGGAGTCCAGGAGAATTTCATTTGAGTGCATCCTTCACTGGTCAGAAGGCCCCTCAGTTTGGAGAAAGTGTTGTAGCAGAATGGCGTGAGTCAGGCACAACTTCTGGCAAGGATGGAAGATGGCCAAAATTCCAAAAACATTGCTTTTTTTCCTTTCCAGTCCTGAGGTAGATGATTAAATATACTGACATGGGCTGCTTTTTGTTAAATAAAAGAAAAGAAAAAGTTTAAGTATGTGTTTAGAAATGTGGAACTATTGTTTGGAATTTTCAGTTGACAGAGGAATGCAGTTGCCTCTGGGATTGAAGGATTTACTTCCAAAGGGAGATAAGCCCTCTAGCCTAGGGAGCTTTTGGCAGAAAGTACTTGGATACGGTTTCCCGCAGAAAACCAACCCATGATAATCAAAGCTGTATATTATCTATGTGCATGCATGCATTTCTCATTAATTTTAGTATAACCTTTTTAAAAATCCACATTTCCACATAAATAAATTGTCCTCACACATTGCCTGCAGTATAATTAACTAACCCCCAAATCCACCCCTAAGGAAAAGACTGACATAATGCCACATTCCCCCTCCATATCTTCATGACTAACTGTTGCAAAGGCAAGACAAGTGGAGCCAAAATGTGTCAAAGAGTTGCATATCTTCTGTTATGGGACAGCTTTTAATGTCCTTATTCTGTTAGTATATCTCCTTACTGCAAAAACTGCTTCTGCCCTCTCTCTGTGGGAAACAAAGGCTAAGAATCAGACTCAGATGCCACAGTGGTGGACACAATGGCTGTGTTCACACACACGGGGTTATTTCGATACGGTTGTTTTGAAACAACTTGTATCGAAATAACACCTTATTTCGAAATAACTTAATTCGAATTAACAGTTTATTAATTCGAATTAAGGAAAAAAGCTCAAAGCGAAATAGCAGGTTCAGGCAACAGTTAGTTCGAAACAAGTCACAGTTGTTTCGAAACAACGTGTTCGCACGGCGTTGTTTCATCCCCGCATGGGGTTTAACTTGTTTCGAAACAACCGTGTGTCGTGTGAACAGCCTAAATCTTCTTTCGAAACAACCTCTGTTGTTTCGAAATAAGAGGGCTGTGTGAACACAGCCAATGTGAGAACCTACCTATAAATTGGCCTGCTCATGCTCTCCCCTTGTTACGATTTAACACATCCAATCAGGGAGGAGAAATAATAGCATGTGACTAATCCTAACTCAGCAATAACAAACATGTGGTGAACAGTTTGTGGGCAATCTATTTTGAAATTTCTTTGCATGAAGAGTCTGGACAGATCTCAATGAACAAATTAATAAAATCTGATTCTGTTCGTAACAATTTACAAACAAAAAACGGGGTAAAATTCCTCAGTTAAATTGTTCACCATAGTTAGCCCATTTGCAAGAGGTATTTTTTTATATTTTGGTGTTTTTTACATATAGTAATTTTTATGGTGCTGAATTTCAGTAAATATTAAATCAGAGTAGATAAAACACAAAGAAGCAAGAACTGCAATGCGTGTTGCTAATTCTTGTGATTTGATGAGGAGTGTTGCAGTATTTGGAGTTTCATTTCTTATATTCCCAGCTCCTGGTCTCATTTTATGACCTGGAAATCTGAGTTTTCATGTCATAGAAGCATGTTTCTAGCCCATGTGGTTACAAAGAAAAGCTTGAAAATGTGACCCCTAGAGAGCTTCAACAAAGAGAGGCTAATAAAGAACCCAACAATTACTATGGTTAAGACCTTACTATATGAGGAGGGGGCGTGACTCATTTATTTCTGAACACATGGTTGGGGAATAATGGTTGGTCATGTATGTGAGAGAGAGGGGTTTAATCAGACTAAATTTTCATTGAAGTCAGTGGGAATATATGATATAAATGAAGGCAAAATTTGATCCATTGTTTATAATGCTACCATACTGGATTATGTACAGTAGGCACAAAATCAGGGTATCATATTTGAATCTCGTCCTCTGATTTATAAAACTAAGAGGTTTTGAGGGTTAAAGTAACAAAGCTCCTTAGCACAAAATATGTTAGCAAGGAGCATTATTGCTAGTGCTATTATCTACTGAAAACTCAGCCTTAAGGGCTTCTGGGAGGAATTCAGCAGCAGTGCAAAAGACAGGAAAAGAGTAACCTCAGTGGGAGGGGGAACCTAACCCAGAAAACATGCACCGGCATCCTTCTAGACTTCCTTTGGCAATGGACTACTTCCTCATTCCTGGGGGACTTGCCGCATTGACCAGGATTCCAGAGGCCAGGTGTAGAGGAAGATTGGAAGGCAACCAGAGGGAAGAAGGCAAATGTAGGCACAAGGACTTTGAATGGGTAGAGTATAGACAGACGTTCTCGGTTTTTCCCCTTTCCCCATTGTCTCCCTGAAATTTCTGCCTAGCAGTGGCAGACCAAGTCTTGTCAGACATCATTATTTCTATCTATATACCACTTCAGATAGGCTAGGTGCTTAAAAGAGGACATAGAAGACATAGTCCCTACCTCAGAAAGCTTACCATAAGACAATTCCTCTTGCCCCAGCACACAGCATAAGGTGTTCTAGCTGGGTAAGGGTGTGTGGCTAGAATAGTGCCTGGCGGTGAGAAATTGCTCTTTATGGTGGTGGGGCTTGTTAGAGTTTGACCAAGTTATCTAAGATGCACTGGAGGTGAACCAGCTGTATGACTGGAGGGATCATAAAGGTGAGTTGCAAGCCTTTTTCCTTCCCCATCCTTCAGCTCCTTAATCTTTATTTTTCTTTTCTAACAATGGTATCCTTTTGCCTCTTACTTCAGTCTATGTGGACAGAAGCACATGAAAATCACATAGCACCGAGTTTAGCCTCAGATTCCTGTTGGTGGCTTTTTATTTATTCTTTTACTTAAGTTTTTCTTGGTACTCCTCATCAGTGCAAAGGTTATTGCAATGACAACTCTTGTCAGAGCCATTACAGTTAAGGGTCTGATATTGATTTTTGGTTTGGGGGGGGTTTTTTCGCCCTGTCATTCATTAAGGTTTGAAATTTGATTTACAACAAAATGTGTGTTTAGTCAGTTCAGCTCTGTTTTAAGTGAGCAGTGAAATGAAAAGCAAAAAACTGTAGAGTTCATGATATATAGATGGATCATTCCTTTTCTCCCCCTTTTATTAATTTATTTAATTTTGTGACTGAATTTTAGAAGTGGAGGATCTCTAACCCTGGCCTGAGCCAGATACAGAATAGACAGGTAATTCAAAATTTGTTCTCTTCTCCTTTGCTCTGTTAGACATCTCTATTTTCTTCTTCGTGACCCCCTGGTATTCCCACCTTTGGTCCCAATATAAGTGTCTCTTGGTGCAAGATTGAAATGCAGCATTTTAGCCGTTGTAGTCCTTGGCCTCCCTACTGCTGTTTGGGGCAGTCTTACTTGGGGAACTCCCAGTAAGGTCAACAAGAACATAGGAATTTTTAGCTGTTGTGAGTTGTAACACGCAGACGTCCCCATTATACTAGACTGAAAGGGCAAAACCCATTGTCAGTTGAGACTTAAATTAGGGCTTTAGGGAAAGTGGCTAATGTGATATGTGTTTCCTCTTCTCTAGCTGGAAAAGGATTGAATGTTAATCATGAAAGGGTTCAGACCACAATGGGTTGCAAACTTGAGCTACTCACTTATGGGGGGAGGAATGTTCATCAGTTTTAAAAAGCAGTTGTTTTGCACAGCAAATTCTATATCAAGCAGTTGTTTGGAGCCGAACATATTTGTTTGCATCACACGGGAAGTCTACAGAAATGTTTGGGGATGTGCCATTGTGAGTTGTTTTATTTATTTGACTTAAGGCAGCTCCAAAAGACCCTGATCAAGATCCTGTTGTGCTCTGCATTGTCCAGGCAAGAAGATGTGATCCCCATCCCAAAAATATTCCACTTAGGTTCTCAAACTTTTCTTATTTTAACTTGATGTATCTCCTTTCCCCACCCCAATAACAAGAAGATTCTGCTTGGCATGGGGGTGGGGAGGGGTAGCAATGCCACTCAAATGTGGCTCAGCCATCCCTCTGTCATGATGGGCAGGAGTGTGGAGTGGTGCCTTTAAGGAAGAGGTATGATGAAGATGCAGATGAAGGTTGGGGGACCTTTAGGACGTAAGCGTGGGAGCTCCTCGCATCAAGGCGGGCAGGATCTAAACTCTTGTGTTTTTTAACAGACTAGATGTCAAGTTGAGAGCAGGGTCCTTTACCCTCCAACAGGGGCTGGATGTGACGCTTCATGTTTCTCCAGTCCCTAGGATAGGGTAGGGGGACCTGAACCCCTGCATTCTAGCGTCAGCTCCAGTTTAGAGACTCCTTGAGGCCTTGTGGGAACTGCCACTACTGGGCCTGCCCACCTCAGCCCCAAACCCTGCAGGAGAGGCAAGCCTCAGCCACCCACTCACTCTGGCCTGAGTCACCAGGGCTTTCTCGAACCCATCTTCTAGCACAAGCGGGGGGCTGTTGAATGAGAAGAACTGGGGTCATGCAGAAGTCACTGCTGCTCAGTGGCTTCTGGCCACACCTCTCAAGTACCAGCAAAACTGAGTGCACGTGGCAGTATTGAACCAGGGCAGTGAGTGGGATGAGGCCCCCAGGAAGCCCCAGCCCTGTAATCCTCTTTGTCTGTCTCCACCCACTAGAGGGACAGCCAGGACAGATACCAGCAGCATTGCAACGTCATATGGTATGTCACAACATCACTCACCCTTAAGAAATGTTTGATTTCATTTTGGGCTGTTTACAGTCTTTTAAGCATAAGAAATCACAGTAGTTTTAGCTTGTGATCATTATCTACAGTTCAGAGCTCCATTCCTGCAAACGTTTGTGCACTTGAATAATTTTACTTATGGACATAGTCCCACTGAGTCCACCTGTGTGAATCAAGTTGCTCACTTGTATAGGTTTGCAGGACCAGAGTCCATGTCATGTGTACATTTAAGTCTTGGGCTCTGCTTACAAGTCTGGGATTTAGGTAGCTACATGATCTAAACTGCCAGCTCAAGTGAGTCCATAACCACATTTTGGAAACTGTAAATCAGTTTCTGGAAAAGGTGACTCATAGTGCATACTATAACACACTTCAGAGTGAGGAGGATTAAAGAGTGTGTTGCAGGTGTTTTGACAGCAATTTCTCGCTTTAGTCTGATTAAGTCAAAATTTCATCACCACATTCTGTTCCATTGGACTCAATGGACACAGCACAGGTCTATCAGAACAATGATTCTGGTGGCACTTTTAAAGACTAACAGATTTATTTCCATTTCGTCAGATGCTTGAAGAGGGGGAACTTACCCATCTTCAAGCATCTTATAAAGTGGGATTCTCTCCCATGTAAACTCATACATAAATTTGTTACTCAAGTGCCGACAGACTCTGTTTATTTTGCTAGACTAGACTAACAGGTCTGTCTGAGAGAACTATCCTCTTAAATTACAAATGGGCATCCTCTCTTGCTTTTCATCTCCGTCTCAGGTACCAAGATCAAGAATGTGCCATTGTTAGGATTCCAGAAATTGCCGTGTTTTAAGAAAGACAGATCTCTCATTTGTTCATCTGGCATGCTGGGGCGTATCTAGGCATGTTTCCCACAGTCCTGTGCATCTAGTGTTCTCCTCTCAATGCCCAAGGCTGGAATCTAACATGAAATCCTTGTGATAAAACACTCCTGACCATCCTTTCACTGCCCCCAGTCCAAGATGACCTGTTGTGGGAGTCAGTCTGCCTTTGCACACTAGCATGGAAGAGTGCAATGAATGGGAATAGCCTAATGTTGCATTCACACAACTCCTGATTAAAAAATAGAAAAGGCATTGTGATTCCTAACTCTGTGTTAACTGCCACATATAGGAATTTTAAAGCAATGCAGCCTGTAGGTTGATCACAGTGCCATTACTATTGGTGGTGTATTAAGTATTAAATTGCAGCTGTGTTGAATTATTCATTATTGCATAAGCGTAGCAAGGTTTCAGAGGGCAACGGTGAGATCCATTTGAAAACTAAAATGAAAGCCTTTGCAATTACTAAACTTTATTTATTTAACTTAGTTTAAATTTCCTCCTGTGTGATCATTATTAAAAATTATTATTTTTAGTGATCTTTTTCCCCCCTCTCTTCTCCTCCTCTTGGCCAGCTAATGAGAAATAAGTGGTTTTGAATTAGGCAAACGATCCTGTTCTCCTTAGGCAATTGGACCATAGTCTCATTCTGACACACTGGAAAAGAATTTGCTGGTGTGTAGTTCATAGTAGTACTGGCAGGACTTCAGTGTGCACATATGTACCTGCTGAAAGGAAATCGGATTTTTGATGCACTTGCGTCTCAGACAAACTCAGATCTTTAAGTAGTTTGGGGGTCTGGCATCTGTTCAGCAGGTTAATCATTGGAGATGTGCTTTTTCACTGAAGCACAAAAATCTCATACCAAACAAATGAACAGTCTAATTCCATAGACCTAATGCTGTTTTTAACCATTGTTGGTAACAGTGCTCATTTTTATTGGCCGTTTCCAAAATGGAAATACTGACTTCCTATAACCATGGCATTATGATTGAAGAGCAGGCAGGAAGTGTGAGTTCTCTTTCTGCTTGTGCTACAGATTTTCTTTTTGAATTCGGACAAGTCAATGTAATTTTCATCATTTTCCACCTCTGAAAACTGGAGATACTACTACATGCACTGAGGCTAAATTCATTGACATTTGTGAGATGAATTAAGACCCTCCAGTGGAAGGAGCAATGTGATATTAGTCTTTCCTTTCTTCTTGATGATTGGACTGAATATTGTAAATAGTGACATCTCTACAGTCCATCTAGCACTTCTAGCAGGAGTAAAGACTAAGCTGAATAGTGTTCCTTTCCCTTAATGCATTAAGTTCTGGAATGTTGTATGGAAGGAGGATCAAGTAGTTTCTCAAGTGGGTTGGTAGAATACAAAGCAACTTGCTGATCATGTACAACACTTGTCCAGAGATGTCATTTTTCTTTAATGGTCCATTTTGTTGGGCTTTATTTGTCAGCTGCTTTTATGCATCGGTTTCAGTATTCAATCTCAGTCAGAACATCTTGGAAACTCTCAGGGTGTAAATTTCCTGGGGTTTTTTTTTTGTTTGTTTGTTTGTACACGATGTTGTGTGTGTGCCAACCCCCATTAACAGAATGAGATGTGTGCTCTGTAGTTCCTAGCAGCCATCAGTGTGGAAATGTAACTCCAAATATTTCCTTAGGAAACAATAACATAGGGAAATCTTGCAGCAGCTCTAGCAAAGCTACAAGATTTCCAGTGGCCCAACCTCCTTTCCTCTCTCCCAAAGAAAATAATGTGTTTTTCAGGCAAAATTAGAGAATACCTAGGTTGGCCCAGTGAACAAATCTCCGTATCCTCTTGGGTTCCCCCACCTTACAAACTTATTTCCATGTATAAGAGGGAGGAGTTGCTTTTTTGTTGTTTCTTCGTTTAGTCTCACCATCTTCTCATCTTAACACTCAATTCATGAGTTACCCTCCACCAGTGAATTTTCTCTCTCAGATAAAAATGAGTCTAACAGACCCCTGTTAACAGTTCCTATATTTTCTGGAGACAGTCACAAGGTAGTTTATGGTCCTGCTTACTTTGGTGACCCCAACAAAACTGATATCTCATTCGAGCCCTTTTCTCATATCTCATTCATCACGTTTTCTGAATAGTAGTGCTAGAATGCAGTCATAACTGGAGTTTGTTTAATTAAATGTGCTCTTTCCACCCTTTTGGCCACTTTCAGAGACAGGCCTTATCCACGATTTTCCTTCCTCCCCTGTTTCAGCATGTGCTGTAGTATTAGCAGAAAGAGTGGACTGAGGAAATGTGGGGTTGCATCTGAGATTTTGCTTCTACAAATGCATCAGTGGAAAGCTCTAGGTCAGGGGTCAGCAACCCAAAAGATAAGAGCCATTTTTAAAAATTCCTTCAGTGACCAAGTATTTTGAGAGTGGTGTTGCCTCCTGGTGGAGAGAGCTGGGAGCTGGGCCTAGCCACCTGCTGCAGGCTCCACTGATAGGGGGTCAGGAGCCAAAAACCAGCAGTGGGCCCCCTGCAGGGTACCCCACTGGTGGGGAGGAATGAGGGAGCTGGAGCCCAGAGCCTCAGGTTGAAACCCCCGTGCTCGGTCTTGGTTGTCCATTATCTGACATCAGACAAGAAGCAAGGCATATTCATCTGTCAATTTTAAAATGGATAGCCGTGTTAGTCTAGTCCAGTGAAAAAACAACAAGGAGTTGTGTGGCACTTGAAGACTAACAGATTTATTTTTTGCATGAGCTTTTGTGGGAGAAGATCCCACTTCCTCAGATGCTTCGAAGATGGGTGAACTTACAGAAGGGAATGAAACTAAATGCAAGGGGGTGTAAAACATAGGATCAGGTCATAATTTGCTGTTACTTTATGACCTGATCCTATGTTTTACACCCCCTTGCATTTAGTTTCATTCCTTTCTGTAAGTTCACCCATCTTCGAAGCATCTGAGGAAGTGGGATCTTCTCCCACGAAAGCTCATGCAAAAAATAAATCTGTTAGTCTTCAAGTGCCACACAACTCCTTGTTGTATATTCATCTGTGTTGCTGAGTGTTTTCAAACTCTCTATGGCTTTAATGTGGGCTTCTCAGCTCTTGGAGCTGTACTTGATTGGGCCAGGAGAAGAGTTTTATACTGTCACTCACTGTTAGTATTCTCAGCCATCTTGTGGTTGCTCCATCCATTCATTGTGTCCATCTGTTCTCATATATTCAGATCATAAGTTCTCTGGGTTAAGCAATAGTTCCCTGTATGTCAACTGGGGATGGAGGGTGTGAACACAATAGAGCATACAAATAATGCATAAGCAATAAATCACAGAAGTTTTTTGTTATGATTTAATTTATTACAGTAGCTCACACAAAGCTTGACCCATGATTTATGACTCTCGGTACAAAGACTGGGAGAAAGGAGGGGAGACATTTTTGTTATTTTCTGTTTGTGGGCAACAAAAATGGAAATTATTGTGGAACCAACAGTAAAATTCACAGAACTATTTTAACATTCTTCCAACAATTGCAAAGCACTGAAAGTCATGTGTGTATGCATGTATGTTTCCAATTGATTAGTTTTTCCTTATTTTTAGTAATTTTTAGCAATCTTCCTCACGGATCAGGACACCTGTGAGAAGAACCCTAAAGGAATGAAATTCACTACTAATCTTCAGTAGCAGTAGAAATCTTTCAATTTCCCTGAGTTCCCTGGGCAGCTCTGAGTTTTATGAATGAAGTCTTTTCTCTTAAGTAATCATTAAATCCTCAGTCATTCATTTCAGTGGTGCTTTTGGTGTTAACAGATTTTAGTTTAGTTTTAGAGGGCTTTTCAAGCTTTGTCCTTGGTTTGAGAATAATTTAGTGGTTCCCTAACTGCAGGGCACAGAATGTTGGGAGGAGGAGTGTAGCAGGTCAGCCCGCATGGTGGCACAGAGCAAGCACTATGCTTCCAGCCTCATTTCACCCCCAGCCCAGCTCCACCCCCAGTCTCACACCTCCCCAACCCTATTCAGCCCCAGTCCTGCTCTGCCCTCAGACCAGGTCTGATCCCTTCCACAGCTCCACTGCGTCCCCAGCCAGCCTCTGCCCTCATTCTCTCTGTCTCCACTACCTGGGTCAACTCCACCTTCCTTCACTGCTGAGGAAGCCATGATTGTGCAGTAATGGACTGCGCACAGACAGATTCAGTTGCTGGTAAGAGGAAGAGCTATTGAAAAGTTTTGTGCACCAGTAGGATAAATAGCAATAGTAATGGCAAAGAATAGTTACTATTAAAACAACACTTGAGGTTCTGAAATATCACACCTAATTCATCAATGGCCTGTTCATGAACTGTTGAAGTTTTGCTGAAGGGTTAGTATTGTATGTGTATATAGACAAATATACTGATATCTGGCATTCCTTTTCTATGTATCTGAACCCCATTCTTCTCCTTTCTTTCTTCTTTTTCCTTTGGTGACAGCAGGCAAATGTCACAGAAGAATGTTAATGAAAAATTCCTAGCACGGATCTGCAACCTGCGGCACCAGAGCCACATGCAGCTCTTTGGCTGCCTCCTTGTGGCTCCCAGCTCTGCCCCCTGCCAGCGGGGAACCTGGTGGGTGGCCTGCCCCTGGCACCAGCCCCCCACCCATCTCACCACTGGGGAGTATGCAGGTGGCCCATGCCAGGCTCTGGGCTCCCCACCACCACCACCACCAGAGGACCCTATAGGGGGCTCACTTCTGGTTCCAGGCTCCCTCCCTGCCCATGAGGTAACCGTGCCTCAGGCACCTTTGCCCACCTCCCCCTAGCAGGAGCCTACACCCGTTGTGGCTCTCAGAACACTTGCTCATTGAAGGCATTTCAAAAAATGGCTCTTATCTTTTGGGTTGCTGACCCCTGTCCTAGCAGAAACCTTTTGAAATTTTTGTCCACTCACAAAAGGTCTTTACATCATCCCCTTTCATTTGTCCTATTGTTTCATTTTAAAGAAAGGAAAATAAATCTGATTTAAACTTTTTTCTGTTAGCTGGTATGAATGTAATAAAATGTATAACTGATTTTTTTTTTTCCTTTTTCCCCTCCTTCATCTGACCTGCCTGTCTTTTCAATGACTTTGATATCCTTGCGTGTGCACCTTTATTCTCCTCTGGATTACAGGTAAGATCATTATTTTCCTAGTCAATATGATACAGATCGCTAACATGTTTCTTGTGATGTGGAAATATCACCTGAAAGCCAGGCTGACAAAGTCAGTAGGGAGTTAAAATAATTAATTCCCCCTTGGAATCTGTTCTAAGTTTTGCCAGACTGTGCTAAGTCTCTCTCCTGCCACTCCACTACTCCTGACCATCTCTGTGTGCATCAGAGTGGCAAGCAGGGGTTGAGATGGGGCAGTCCAGCAGCCTGTCTGTGACTCCAGTAAGCAGAACAAGCTCTAGAAGGTTTGAAGGTGCCCAAAAAACTTGGTAGTGCCTGAACAACCTTGGAAGGTTTGAAGGTGCCCTCACTCCTTGGCTTGTGGTAGGGTTCTAAGAATGCCATTGTCTCTGCTTACACAAGACTCTATGAATTAAGTTTCTCTATTTATTTCTTTATTTATGTCAATTACAGTAGTGAGATGAGATTCCAGTCAAGAATAGGGCTTCATTCTACTAGGCAGGAAACAAAGATACTGCTGCTACCATGAAAAGCTCGCAGTGTTTTCATTGTAACATACAACTACAGATAGACTACTTCTGTGCCTCTCTCAGGGAGTTTTCCCAAGTAAGATGCAGAATTTCCCCAGACACTCTTTATCACAGCTTACATTTTCTAGGATCTTCTAAATGTTTTTTGGTGACTGTGTCTACCTCAGAAATCTAAAGGGGTAGCCATGTTGGTCTAGTTCAGCAAAACAAACAAGGAGTCCTGTGGCATTTTTAAGACTAACAAATTTATTTATTACATGAGATTTCGTGAGAGAAAATCCCACTTCATCAGACACTTTTAGGCATTTACCTAGAGGAGCCAATCTTCTCGTATCTTGCTCAGCCACAATTCAGAAGCACTAGTGGGTGGAAATGTGTTTAGGAAGGTGTTAAATCAGATATTTTTCCAGGGTTACCGTAGAGTCTGAAACATACAAAACCTTGCTGAAAATAATAATAATAATAAAAATCTAAGGCAAGACTTTATTAACATAAACAGGTATTATGTGAACAAATAAGGGATACATGTGTCATGGTCCTGTCTTCACCATCCTTCCCTGAGATTCTTTGGGTCCCTACAAGAATCCTGAAGATCCTGTTGTTTTTCTTCACTTTACATCTTCCAGGTCTGGGGTCTGGTATTATTTATGATAAAGCACGCCCTCTCTTTCCCCCGCCTCCAACCACTATAGTTCGGCTCCATTCCAGAGGGTGACTGAATGGATTGGAACTGTAACCTTGTGCTCTGTCAACAATAGAAGACTGTTTCATGCATTTGCATAGTGACAGTGGAGTCACAGTAGACTTCATGAATATAATTAGTAGGAATGAAAGTGTGTACTCATTATGTAAAACATGTCAATTTAACCCTTGAAATGGAATAGTCAGGAATGTGGTAGTGTTACAGGCAGAATTACAGCAATGGCAAGTGTGGTACAAGAAATTCAGCCAGCTAAACTGAGGTGTTGGGTTTTTCTACATCATGTTATAGAGTCCTGTTTATAAGCATTAATTTTCCCATAGAAAGCTGCCATTTTAAGCAGGATGCATAAATTTAAGAAAGTTAATTGATGGAAGCCTAACAAAACATGTAAGAAGTTCTGGGGCAGAAGATTGAAGTTGTACCAAAGTGCATGTACAGTATAAAAGGTTATAAATGTAACAAATACTACACAGTATTTGGCAACCACTGGTATTCACCAGCCTCTGATATGCTTTGTAGTGTCAAAAATGGCAGTGGGGAAAACTTACCTACCCAGTTCCTGATGGGGTGGCCATGTTAGTCTACTTCAGCAAAACAAACAAGGAGTACTGTGGAACTTTTAAAGATTAACAAATTTATTTATCACATGAGCTTTCACAGGAAAAATCCCACTTTGTCAGATTCTTGAAAATGGAAAACTTGTAGTATGGAAGGGAAAATAAATCCAGCGAAATGTGAGTGACAGGATCAGATCAGGTTATTTCCACAAATCAAACAGGTTGTTTAGATTCAGATGGTGTGAACAAGATATAAGCAGTTGGGGAGCAATATTCTGTTCCACACTGAATTTAAACCAGTATCTTAGGTGTTTGTATCATAATGTGAGAAATATGGGGAATAAGCTGGAAGAACTCGAAATACAAGTAGCTAAACACAACTATGACACAGTTGGCATCACAGAGACTTGGTGGGATAATACACATGACTAGAATATTAACATAACAGAGTATAGCTTGCTTAGGAAGGATAGGCAGGGAAAAAAGGGAGTTGGAGTTGCCTTGAATATTAAAAATGTGTGTACTTGGACTGAGATGGAGATGTAAATAGGAAACGGGCATGATGAAAGTCTTTGGGTAAAAATAAAATGAGTAAGAAACAAGGGTGATGTCAAGGTGGGGGTCTGTTACAGGCCACCTAACTAGGAGGTGGATGAGGCTTTTTTTCAACATTCACAAAATCATCCAAAGCACATGACTTGGTGATGATGGGGGATTTCAGCTGCTCAGACCTCTGTTGGGAAAATAACACTGCAGGGCACAGATTATCCAGCAAGTTCTTGGAATGTATTAGAGACTTTTTTTTTTTCTCTCATTTCAAAAGGTGGAGAAAGCTACAAGGGGAGAGGCTGTTCTTGACTTGATCTTGACAAACAGAGAGGGACTGGTTGAGAATTTGAAAGTGGAAGATAATATAGATGAAAGTGAGCATGAAATGGTAGAGTGCGTGATTCTAAGAAATGGTGGGAGAGAGGACACCAAAATAAAGATTATGGATTTCAAAAAGGCAGACTTCAGCACACTCAGGGAATTGGTAGGTAGGTAGGATCCCATGGGAAAAAAACTGCAAACAGTTGGCAGTTTTTCAGAGAGACAATATTAAGGGCACAAGAACAAACTATTCCAATGCTCAAGAAGGATAGGAAGTATGGCAAGAGACCACCCTGGCTTAACCAGGAGATTTTCAGTCATATGAAAATGAAGAAAGAATCCTACAAAAAGTGGAAACTTGGACAAATCACAAAGGATGACTATAAACAAATAACACAGTTATGTAGGGAAAACGTCAGGAGGGCCAAGACACAAACTGAGATCAAACTAGCTGAAGGCCTACAAGGTAACAAAAATCCATTTTTAAAATACATTGGAACTAAGAGAAAGACCAAGGGCAGCATAGGTCCATTACTCAACAAAGAGGGAAAAACAATAACAGAAAATGTGGAAATGGCAGAGAAACTAATGATTTCTTCGTTTCAGTCTTCACCAAGAAGGTTGGTTGTAACTGGACACCTGACGTAGGGGATGGCAGTAAAAATGGGACAGGATCAAAAGCTAAAATAGGGAAAGAACAAGTTAAAAATTGCCTAGAGAAGTTAGATGACTTTAAGTCACCGGGACCCGATGATAGGCACCCCTAGAATACTCAAGCAGCTGACTCAGGAGATATCTGAGCAATTGGCTATTATTGGGAATTATAGACCAGTCAGCTTAACCTCTGTACCAGGAAAAATAATGGAGCAATAATTAAGGACTCCATTAGCAAGCATCTAGAAAAGAATAAGGTACTAAATGATAGCATGGATTTGTCAAGAACCAAATGTGTCAAAACAACCTGATAGCTTTCTGTGATCTGATAACAAGCCTTGTGGATAGAGATGAAGTGGTAGATGTGGTGTATCTAGACTGTAGTAAGGCTTTTGTTACAGTCTTGCATCACCTTCTCATTAGTAAACTTGGGAGGTAACAGCCTGAATGGAGCTACTATAAGATGGGTGAAAAATTGGTTGGATAAGCACTTCCAGAGAGTAGTTATCAATGGTTCACAGTCATGCTGGAAGGGCATAATGAGTGGGATATCACACAGATCAGTTCTGGGTCTGGTTCTGCTCAGGATTTTCATCAGTGATTTAGATAATGGCATAGAGAGTATATTTATAAAGTTTGCTGAAGATACCAAACTGGAAGGAGTTGCAAGGACTTCGAACAATAGGATCACAATTCAAAATGAGACAAGCTGTTAAAATGGTCCGAGGTAAATAGAATAAAATTCAAAAGGAGAAGTGTAAAGTTCTCTACTTAGGGAAGAACAATCCACCGAGCACATACAAAATGGGCAATGACTGCCTAGGAAGGAGTTCTACGGAAAAGGATCTGGGTGTCATAGTGGACCACAAGCTAAATATGAGTCAACACTGTAACACTGTTGCAAAAAAAAAAAGGGGGGGGGGGGAGAACACTATTCAGGGATGTATTAACAGGAGCATTGGAAGTAAGACACAAGAAGTAATTCTTCAGCTCTACTCTGCACTCATTAGGCCTCAGTTGGAGTATTTTGCCCAGTTCTGGGTGCTTCATTTCAAGAAAGATGTGGACAAATTAGAGAAGGTCCAGAGAAGAGCAACACGAATGATTAGAGGTCTGGAACACTTGACTTATGAGGGAGGATTGAAAGAGCTGGGTTTGTTTAGTCTAGAAAAGAGGAGACTGAAGGGAGACATGATAACAGTTTTCAAATAACTAAGAGGTTGTCACAAGGAGGAGAGAGAAAAACTGTTAACCGCTGATGATAAGACAAGCAGCAGTGGACTTAAATTACAATAAGGGAGATTTAGACTGGACACTAGGGAAAAATTCCTAACTGTCATGGTGGTTAACCACTGGAATAAGTTGCCTAGGCAGGCTGTGGAATCTCCATCATTGGAGGGGTTTAAGAGCAGGTTAGACAAGCACCAGTTAGAGATAGTTTGAGGGTACTTGGTCCAGGCATGAGTACAAGGGACTGGACCGGATGACCTCTCATGGTCCCTTCCAGTTTCTATGATTCTGTGAAACAACTTGTAACTGCTTTTTCTTCATGGTGAGTCATGCTTGAGCTGTGATTCTGTACTAGAACATGTCTCCATAGCCTGCTTCAAAACAGTGCTATATGACCTTGCATCCTACAGAAACAGTAATATCTCAGCTCTGTTTGAACAGGACTGTCCAGGGCCCACTCCTGTGACAGGGTGCCTTGTTCCAGGGGCTGGACAACCTCAGACTAAGCCAGAGCCCTGATTATGGAACAAGCCACACTTGGGGTGAATCAGGTGATTCCAGGATAAAAAGATCAAAAAGTTGCAGTAAAGCGGGGAAGCCCAGTAAACTGCAGCTAAGTGTGCAGACCAGGGGGGTTGCTGCCTGAGAGGCTGCAGCCCCCTCCAACATCTCCAGTACAGCCCCAGCAATTGCAGGGGCCATATTGGGCCTGGCAGGGCCACCTGCTGCTGTTGCTGGATGGGGCCTGCTTGGGCTGCCTGCTGCTGGCTGGCACTGGCAGGAGATGGATCAAAGCTTGGGGTGGTTGATGCTGGCTGGCAGGTAGCAGCTGGAGCCGGATCAGGCCTGCTGGGGCTGACTGCCGCTGGCTGGCTTGGATCTGGCTCCTGAAGCTGCCGGCCAGCGGCTGGTGGCCCCGGTGGGTCCAGTCTGGCTCCAGCACCTGCCTGCTGTCCAGCAACAAACAACAGGAACTGGATCTGAGCCCGGGATGTTTGACGCCGGCCGACAGGCAGTGGCAGGGACCAGACTGGGCCTTCCTGGGCTGCCTGCTGCTGGCCAGCAGTGGCAGTAACCAGAACAGACACTGGTTCTGAATTGGGTCTGGGGATGGGGCTGCACTGTGGGGGGTGGGCCCCAAGCCCCTACCCTTTTTTCAGGGGAGCAGTGCCCCTGGTGTAGGCACTGGGGTGGGGCAAGAAAGATCCCACACAGGGGTCTGAATCAGCAGAGATAAAAAACAGAAGAAGGAGGGAGTGGAAGAAAACTCTCCAGGCAGAGAGGCTGGGGAGAGCCCTGTACCAGCAGTGAGGAGACTGTAAATGCCGGACAGGATTGGTGGGGATTATTTGAACCACCTTTGAATGGAGAGTTCTTAAAAGGCCCTAAGAGAGGGAAAGAGAAGCAGTGTGGTGCTGCTGCACAGTGACTTTAGTCGGGAGGTGGTGCTCTGGAGGCAGCTGCACTACATCGGCGCACGTTCCTGACAGTCTTCCAGGAAGAGGCAGGACCAGAAAGATCTGATAACTCCACTGGTTTGTGGCTGACACTGGGCTTTTTTAAGGTGACTCTGAAAGCTGTGAAATAAGGGCATTCGATTAGACATCAGGCACAACCCTAGGTTGTTAAGAAGATGGTGAAGGAATAAGTCCTCCTTTGCTCTTTCACTTGAGGATAAAACTTGTCAAAATATTAAGAAACATTTCTACCACATTCCCCCAGTCTGATGAGGTGAAAATGAGCAAGGGGTCAAGAGGGCAGCAGATACAAAGGGGACCAAGAAATGAAAGCTATGTAAATAAAAGCCAATTTCTTAATCTGTTATCAGTGTCTCCTTCCTGTTTGTGGCTATGTCTACATTTAACTGCTGCAGCAGCACAGCTGTGGTGCTTCAGTGATTGGGGGTGTGGGGGATTATCCCATGGCTGTAGTAACCTACTGCCCCAAGAGGCAATAACTGGGTAAGTGGAAGAATTCTTCCATTAACCTATTTCAGTTTACAATGGGGTTAGATCAGTTAAAATTTATCCCTCAGATGTTTATATTCTTTGCACCTTGAGTGACATAACAAGGTTAACTTAACTTTTCACTGGAGACATGCCTTAAATTGCCCCTTCTCTGATGGTGTCCTCCAGACTACTCTTTCCCACAGAACTAATAAGAATAGCTTAAAGAATATGCAATTAAAAAAGGGGGTGTCTTTTTACTGGCTTTTTGATTGCCAGAACTTTAGTGACAATCTGTGTCATGTTCTTCTCTGCAGCCTGGAGGTCTACATTTTTTTTTTTTTTTTAATAAATTCAGAAGCCAAGATTTTCATGAATCAGTTGATTCTAGCAGTTAGGATATGTAACGGGGCAGTTGCTCCACACTAGCCCTGAGCGGGAGAAGAGGGGCCTGAGAACAGCAGCCAATAGGCTAGAAGCAGCTGGTAACCAATCAGGGGCTGGGAGTCCTGTATAAATGGGAGCTGCAAAGGCAGGGCAGTCAGTTGGCCTTGGGAGGACAGTTAGGAAGGTTTGCTGACTGGCTGAGGAAGTCAGCATCCCAGACTGCTCAAGGGGTACCACTGGGAACTGGTCAGAGCTGGTGGTCCTGAAGGTGCAGACAGCAGAAGTCCAGAGCAGCACTCCAGAGGCGAGTATAACTGGAGCAGGCGACAGCAGTGGCTCTGGAGAAACAGGCTGGGACCAGCCTATGGAGTGGCTCAGAGATAATGGTCTGCATGAGACTGGGGGCTGAAGGGAAAGTGGCCCAGGGAAAAATTGGTTGAGAGTGACTGGAGGGACATGGTGGCATTTGTGCCAAGGTCATGGCTCTTTAGTGTCCCTCCCTTCTCTCCCACAGTGCCAGGAGCAGCACTGGACTCATTAGCCATTGAGTTACTGAACAAGTGATCAGGACTTGTGAATGGGACTTTCCCCAAAAGAAGAGTTGCATGGACAAGGTGCTCGGCTGGAGGGCTGAATAGCCATTGGTATTCAGCTGGAGTGGAGAGCGTGAGCCCCATCACAGGGCCCTAAGAAGAACACCAAATATCGCAAGATCCGTGATAAAATCACAAGAATTGCAAACACTAGGCCTCCTCCTCTGCTTTCTCTTCTATCTCACTTCTCCCAAGAACATGGAAGGACACAGAAGTGTTGTGTCTAAAATAAGTCCTCCCCCACCCCCCAAAATTTACTTGACAGAGCAGACATAACAGTGTAAATAGAAGCACTGAGAAAGAGAGAGAGTTGGCAGACTACCTGGCTCCTGACAATAAGGGATCAGCTTCAGTCTGAGAGGGAACAATAGTTTGAATGGTTTATTCATTCATTGCATCTCTCCCCTGTATATCTTTATGTCCCATCAGCTCCATGTTGGACAGGATTCAGAGGTGGAAATGTCATCTGTATAAGATTCTTCCAGTTGTAATATTGCTTTATTTTCAGAATTCTTTCTGTCTGTGAGGGCCTGAGGCAGTTCCAGATCAGGGACTTGACTAGATGAGAGATCAAGATTATTCCAGTCTCAGGTCACCTTGTCAAGTGCTGCTCTTTCAACAACACTTTGAATAATTTTGCTTCCCAAGTTTGTTACCTAAGGAACAAGTGTGGCTTGCAGCAAAACAAACAAGGAGTCCTGTAGGCAGCCTGACCTATTGAGAGTGGCATGTAATCCTACTGTAGTGTAACTTGCCTTGTAACTCAGGAGGGGTGGGGAAGGACATCCATGAAAGTTAAACCAAGTAGGACTGCTCCCTGCTAGTTGTGCCTTCTGCAAGGATGGAGCAGCAGAGTTTTCACACAGCTCCTCCCTACTGCACTGTGACATACTACTGCTTCTTCAAGTTTCCAGTTTATTCCTGAGCCCGATCTGAGTCATGCAGATGATGGCATTCGTCTGTATGCTGGCTTCACTCTCCACTGCATGCATCCTGTCACCATGCCTTCCTATCCACAAACAAATCTCACCCACACACTTCCTGGGGCCTTTCAGCCCAAGAAGTGTACTGACCCCACTGTCTTGGTTTACCACTGCTGCCTCGCTCAACAGCATTAATCATTTGGCAGAGCTTGTAATGTGGGGTGACTTGCCAGTCTTCCCACAAACCAAGCATGGCATCTTTCCACAACACATCTGGTCGGGGACCTGTGGATCAGGGGCAAGCAAGATCACTTTGTCAGAATTTTAACCAGCTTGGATATTGTGGGTTTGAAAATTGTCGTGGGTTTGCACATTATTGGGCTTGTGCTCCACTTGGGACAAGAATAAGGGGGAAAGAGGAAAAATGCTAATGAAAAGTAGGATGAAAACCTAGGTGCCAAACAGATGCTGCAGTTGGGAGAGCAAAAGAATTCAAGTGGACAGAATGAATAGAGAAAGCGAGTACACAATCTTACACCTTATGTAGGGCACTACCACCTGCCAGCCAAGCTTTTGAGGAGATTCTTTCTCGTTCCTACTTCCAACTTCCCTTTGGCTTGAATCATGCTTTTAATTGATTGACATGAATCTCCCTTTAAAACAAATGTATGGAGAGACTGCCGCTTAGTACATGGAGGGGACTTTGCATACTATGGTCCCTGATCTCAGGCAAAAAGGAGAGTCAGCCCTCCCTCACCCCCCAAGAAATGGACATTTGCAAAACCCTGAGGCCTAGTGGGCCTACAGAGTCCAAAGGGGGACTGAACTCTGTCCACAGAGTGGATGAAGCACTGGTACTTATTGTGTGAGCCTTCCTTAGTCTGTCACACTAATGTGCCTCAGCTGTCACCCAAAGAGAACACACCAGGAACAAGGGGAGGTTGTGAGTATGTTCATCCCTCACACTCTTTGCTGAGACTGACAGTTGTGGTGGTGGTTTTTGTGATATGGACACATGCCTAATAATCTGCTTTTGCAAAGGTCTCTGAACAGTAACCACTTTCAGTCACCACTCATCCAGTCCAAATTTAACCACTTGAGCTAAAAGTGATAGTCACTCTCTCTCACAGTCATTCTGTCCTGAGTCCTGTCTGATTTTAGAAGTTTGACCTGTCATTCCTGAACTGCATACAAAGCCATCCCTCTTGCTGAATTGTCAGTTTTAACACTGACTTTTTGACACTGGAATCCTGGGGTCAGAGACCAGAAACCAATATCAGGTTTGCCAACTCTTATGATTTTGTCTTGTGTCTCGTGGTAATTATTGTTTTCCTTAAAGCCTGAGCTCTTGTAGCCAAGTGGATATGTGCTGATTTCAGTCTTGTTTCTTAAAGAAAAAGTATGTTTCTAGCTCTTCTGGCTGTGGAGAGAGCTTCAAAATGTAAGCCCAAAACTTGACTTCCGGTCACTCTAACGACTCCAAAAGCAGAAGGCAAATAAAAAGAATACCCAATTTATTATTTTTACATAATCTCATAATTTTTGACCATTTGGAGTTAGCAATACTGCAATATCCAACTAGCTTTAATATGTTAACAGTCCTAAGAAAGGTTTGAGATGATACTGTGGTTGGTGTCTCTATTTGACTCTTCACCTAGGATCTTTCACTGTTCAATAAGTGAGCGTTCGTGTTACATTGGCTCCAGGGTGGCACAGAGGTGAACCGAGCTGGTGCCTGATTGTTAGGCGCCGTTCAAACATACAGTAAATGTCGGACTATGGGCCATTTTTTTCCTGGACTTTGTGACCCAGAAGCTTATCAATGAGTCAAGATTGGTGCCAGCTGCAAGAAGGAAGCCCTGTGACTCTGAGAGATCTTTATTTATACTTCATTAGCGCATATTTTGAGCTCTGCCATTATCTATGAGCTTCATATAGAAGTAGTCGGTGGCCTTGGTTGATGTTACAAGCCTGTGAGTTCAGTGCATTGGTTCTGAATGTTTTCGCTTCCTCCTGTGAACACTTTCTTTTCCAAATAGCCAGTCTCAGTTCCATACTTGCATTGCTCCTAACATAATGTTATTTTCTAAAGTGTTGATCTACTGTGATTACAGGTAATACCTTTTGTTTGTCCTGCAAACACAGCCTAAGATCTGAAATCAAGCCTTGCTCCTTGTGGCTTATGGATCATTTCTGGTCATATAGTTTTTTTCAGGCCAAATTTTGCCTCTGTTTCATTTGTTCAAACCTGTTGTCTTTAAATAAGGCCCTCAGTTAGACCTCTGCACCTTACGGTGGCCACACAGATATGATTAGGAACAAAATTTGGCTCAGAAGTTGGAACTTAATTAACAATTCTTTTGATGATGTACAAACCAAGATAGAGTCCGGGTCACATTCTCAGAGTACTCGTAGCTCTGCAGTGTTAACAGGAGTAAAAAGTACTTAAATAGCTTCTTCAAAGCATCTGATGAAATGGGATTTCTCCCACGAAAGCTCATGCAATAAATAAAATTGTTAGTCTTTAAAAGTGCCATAGGACTCTTTGTTTGTTTTGCTGAACTATGCTAGCGTGGCTACCCCTTTGGAACTTAAATAGGTTCTGTTACTCAGCAGATGTGACATTAAATGCACTCAAAAAGCAAATCTGTTAAGTAATAAATTTCTGCTTTCACAAAGTAGAACTGCTACTGAAGGAATCAAGGTCATGCTTTAATGCTGTGGATGCTGCTACATAGTTCTCTCATTTTTGGATCTGTGTTGTTTCTTCTGCCTAGGTGTAGGACTCTACTTTGGTAGCAAATCTTCCTCTTTACCAGAGTCCCAATTACTTGGGTCTCTGCAGGTTACTTTGTAATTTCATTCTATCACCCCATGTGTTTGCAGATCCCAAAATTTGATCATATCAAAGAAACAGCCAAACAAGAGAGAGACAGAGCAGTTGTACAGGGAGAAATAAATTATTGGGATTCTGAAGAGTAGTGTGGGATAGGGTTAAAGTAACTCTTAAGAATTCTCCAACAGTTGTGGACTGTGCTTTAACAAGTAGGCCACATGGTTGCTTGTGATTGAAAAATGTTTCACTACTGTGACAGAAGCTGTTTTGGCAAGGCACTAGTTATCCAGAGCCTCTAATTTGAGATCCAATAGGAAAATGGTTAGAAAAAGTGACTTGGAGACAAGGATCCTGAGTTCAAAGGCCATTGTGCTCAGAGAAATGAGTGGAGTAGGATCTGTGTCATGAGATGGGATTTCTTTTCAAAGCTGCTCTCATGGTTTTCAAGGGCCTGACTCATGGTTTTTGAATGTTCAGGGTTGGTTTAGAGTGTACAGAACTATTTGGCTTTCATAAATGTCTGTCAGTCACAAGGATAGGAGACACCAGGTGTCTGGAAAGGAGGAAAATTAAGGTCAGTAGGCCCCATGTATTGGAGGACAGGGCAGACTAAGAGGGTACAGTGCCTTCGTAGGAGGGAAATGCTGGAAATAGGGAAATTCATCTTCATACTAAGATTTTTATTTTCCATATTTTTGTCTCTTTGGAAGTTACCAAGGGAGAATTATTTAACTTGCTAGACTTTGCTGCTGAGTCTCTGGGAACTCCTAGCTGCAGCTATCTACTGCTTGGAATGGGCTTGTCTGCCTGAGTCCCAGTTGGGCAACTGGGTGCAAAAAGTCAGCACAGTGATAGTGGCAAATGAGACATTGCTAGTAGGAGGAAACAGTATTTAGTTCCTTAAACAGATCTGGATAGTGTTTCTTTCTGACAGGTTGTCCTTTCAAAAGATTTGCCTCACTTTGAGAACTGGCAGCACCATATGAGCCTTTTGTCGCTAGATCACTGGTTCAGATCCAGCTTAGGAAGATCATTTTCAAAATTCACTGTCATATAGCTTAGAGGTTGAGACAAGAGTTGTGAGAAAACACACCTACACGTCACAAAAAAGCACCATCACAGTTAGACTCCTAATTGACAGCGTTGGCAGAAATGCCCAGCAGTGAAACAGCATTGAGACTAAAGCATTCTTCCTAGGGTGCTACCTCCAGGTTAGTTGTCCGGCATACTCTCAGGCAAGCATGGGAGGTTTCTGAGTTAGTCATGCCTTTGAGCAGAAAAGAGTTGGGGGAGGTCAATATCACTTCTAGAGAGAATAATCACAAATATAGAATTGTTACATACGGTGTAGGCATGTTCTATGTGTTAGAAGTGGTGGTGGCTAGTGAAGTGTTCAGTGTATAGATCAGAACAGAACACAGCAGAATGTTTACAGTTCAGCCAAATGGTAATCATGCTAATTCGAAAAGTCTTTATGTTTCGTGTTGGAGGGGAAAATAATGTTTAAACAAGGCCTGTGAAGTTTTATCCAAATAAAAATAAGATAAGATTGCAGTAGATATGTATCTAAAAATAAACCCTTTGGGTCTTAACTGTATCTATTGCATATGCAAAACTACCTCTCCACAATTAAACAACAAAAGGAAAAATAATTTTGTCACTTGCAGCCAAAACACATTCTCCTGCAAAGATCATGTTTACAAGGAAAAATAAGTAATGTTTTCAAAGCCACCATCTTTAAAGTGGAGCTAGATGGTTTAAGGATCAGATTTACCCTTTTCCCATTGGGACTGTTTATCTTCACTCTCATTTACTATAAAAGAAACTGCAGACAAAGGCAAAGCTACTGAAGCTGAGGGTCTGCATATTTTTTTAAAGAAATATAATCCCAGCTCACCTCTATTGTTTCCTCCCTTCTTTCACATTCTGCTTCTCCCACCTCCATGCGTTTGGTTGTATCACTCGATCTGAATCTTTGTCCACCATCATTTTTAAAACATTCACATTTACACATTCAGGCTTTGGCAGGTAGAGGTTTTTGTTTAGAAAAAGCGCACATCTTGGCTGGAGATAAATACTTCCTGAGAATGTAGATATTGGTTGTTAGAGGTGAAACATGAGTCAAACATACCTTCAAAGCATCTGATGAAGTGGGATTTTCTCCCATGAAAGCTCATGCAATAAATAAATTTGTTAGTCTTTAAGTGCCACAGAACTCCTTGCTTCTTTTGTTAAACATACCTGCAGTCAGTTCCCACCATCAGCCTGAGAACTGTCAGCCAAGGGACAATAGTTGGCAGATTGCTTACGTCGTACTGCAATCTGGGTATCCAGCAGGCATGATGGTTGGTCTCAAGGGTGTATCATGACAGCCCTTCTGATGTCTACAGGGGGTAGCCATCTTAGTCTGTAGACTACAAAAACAAAGAGAGTCTGTGGTATCTTAGGCTATATCTACATCACAAAACTTAGTTCGGACTTCCTTAGTCTGAACTAAGCAGTTTCCAGTTAGTTCGAACTAACCGCTGCTTTTTAGTTCACGCTGACTAGTTTGAACTAAAAATAAAAAGTTCAAACTAGTGATTGCAGCTAGTTCAAACTAGCGGCTTAGTTTGAACTAAAAAAGTTTTGAACTAAGCCATTAGTCTGGGTCTATGTTACACTAGTTTGAAATTAAACTTCAAACTAAGCACTTAGTCTGGACTACCCTTTCGAACTTATTAGTTCGGACTAAGCTTTGCTTAGATCAGACTAAGAAATTTTGAAGTTTAAACTGGACAAAACCTCGTGTCGACCCAGACTAAATTAATCTGGACTAAGCTTGCTTGTCAGGACCAATTGGCTAGTGTAGACATAGCCTTAAAGACTAACAGATTTCTTCAGGCATTAGCTTGTGTGGTCTGCAACCCACTTTGTCAAATGCAGCACCATGATTAGAAAATACAGTGTAATTGCAGTAGGGGTTCACAATATCATCACAGTGTAACACTCCACTGTGACTCACTGCTTGCTGTGTTGCATTAAGTATATTTGGGTCGGGGACCTGGGGCCAGGCCAGCAGTGGCAGGATCTGGCACTGGCTCTGGCTCTGGATAGAGATACAGGGCTGGGCCACTAGCAGTGGCAAGGAGCCCAATCTGGGCCCTGGCTAGGGAGCCAGGCCCAAGACCCAGCCTTTTATTTTTTTGAGGCAGCACCACCCTTGATAAGAGATACCATTGCCTGTTGGATTTGGAGAACAATGGAGTTGTTAACTGCCAGAATGAGGAACTGAGATTTCTTTTTATTCTGATCAAGAAGAAGGTGTTTTTCTAAGGTAGGTAAAAGACTATAAAATCTTAATCTTTAAGGCTGTGGTGTCATAACTAATATGACCTTGAAGATCCCCCATTTTTCTCCCCTTCTAACTCCAACACATAGTTTTCCCTCCTCCAGATTTCCTCCTGCCCCAAGTTACAGTTGCCTTTCTGACTAACCTTGTCACCAGAGTGATTGTTGATAAGTCATAAACAGCTCTTCCCTCTGGTCTCAGCAAAGCCATCACCATAGTAGTCCCCAATGTGGAGACTAAAAGAAATAAGTCTCAAACAAGGAGAATTTTTGAAGCAATAATTTTTTATATGTTAATTGTTCTTGGCTTTTGGTTTTCGAAAGGGAGCCAACTGCCTTATGTTCTTTTTAAAATAAAATAAATTAAATCATTCCAGTATTTCAGTTAGTAAAGGAAAGCAGTGTTCAAGGGGTCACGTCCATTACACATAAATCCAAATTTCCACTGACTTCATTTGGATGAACTTGACAGGTCTGATTATGAGACAGGCATCAAGGTTTTCTTCCTCTTCGTACTGTCTTGTAATCCATTAACACAAATGGGAGTTGCATATTTATATGGGAGAGAACAGGCACACAGGAAATAGAAATGAAGTGGGGCTTTGTTTGAGGCTAGATAATAGGAGGAGGAAGTTACCATTTTTAGATGATTCAATCCAAAGTAAATAGAACTGTTTTGTCACCATGGTGCAATGCGTGTTTGACATAGTCCAGCAGGGATGCAAATTGGAAGCAACGGTTCATTTCTAATTCCAGGCCAAGATAAAGGATATTGGTTATGCAGATTGGTTTTATAGTATACTGAATGGATGCTGAGAGACTGGGGTGGCTCCATAGTTTTCAGGGCACTGGAGTGAGGAATAATTCTGAAATGGCTGTTGTAATGTTCTCTGTCTGTCAGTTCTGAAATCTTGGGGTTTTGGGAACCATAAGTCTTAGAGTCCTTCAATTTACCATACTTTTGAACAGGGAATCATAGGAGAGAAGCAGGGGATGTTTAAAGAATTCTTACATTTATGCTTTTGCTGCAGAAAAGAGAACATTAAAGGAAGTCTTCAAAATGAGAGGCTTGGTGTGGGGTTGGCTAGATCTGCCGTGGTGTCTAATGGGAGCATAGCCTGTGGACTTCATGGGAAGCTTCAGAACTTGAAATATGTTTGCATATCTGAGCAACATTTACAGCTGCATATATGAGTTCCTCCCGCGCCATCATCATACACACTCAAAGGCTATGTCTACACTACAGAAACTTAGTTTGAACTTCTTAGTTCAAACTAGTGAGTTCGAGGTTAGTTTGAACTAACAACATGGACTAGTTCAAACTGACGTTGTTAGTTCAAACTGCCCTTAGTTCAAAATTAAGTTTGAACTTAGAGTTAGTCTACATCAGTGGTTCCCAGCCAGTGCACCATGGAGCCAGAGCCATGGTGGAGGCCCCATATGGTCCCAGCCAGGGGGAAGGGGGGAGTTCCCAGGAGCCACAGTGAAAGCCCCATCTGGCCGGGGCTGGGGTTGTTCCCTGCAGCCAAAGCTGGAGCCGCGGCAGAGGCCCCATGTGGCTAGGGCCAAGGACATTCCCTGCAGCGGAAGCCAGACCCATGGGGGAGGGCCCGTGTGGCCCCAGCCGGGGGGTTCCCCAGAGCCAGAGCTGCTGCTGTTGGCAGCAGCACCATGCGACCCCTGGCTAGTGGGTTCCCCAAAGCTGCGGGCGGCAGCCACAGATGGCCCTGGCTGCAGCAGGGGGGCCCTGAGCGGGAGCTGGCCATGGGCAGTGGCCCAGCTGGGGGATTCCCTGAGCTGGAGCCCCAGGTTGCAGTCCCAAAATGAGTGCCATGGCTTGTGAATATTCATATCTTAATTTGAATATTCATAGTTTTGTCATGGCTGTGTGCCACAGCATAACTGAAGCCCTCAAGGTGTACTGCAGTAGAGAAAAGGTTGGGAACCACTGGTCTACATCACACTTAGTTCAAACTAAGGAAAGGCTAATGTAAACTGGGACCAAGTTAGTTCATATGAAGCCTCCTTAGTTCGAACTAAATTGGCAGCATAGACATAGCCAAAGAGACCAAAATATTTTCATGATCTTCTGGAGGTAGATGGCACCTGTCTAGGAGGAGTGAGCTTCAACAATCTGTCCTGTGTGAGACAGGGGGGACTGTCAGCTATAGCATGTATGTTCAGAGAGAGAGACATCAGAAAAGGCCAAATCTGTCAGACCCAGCAAAAAAAACAGGTGTTCTATGCCTTTATTTGACTCTTTTCCTGTGCTGTCAAAGAAAAATAGGCCCTTTGATATCATTACAAGGAAACAAATGCAGGTAATCCCAGCCTTTGCTGCACTCTTCTTCTATATTAAGGGTCTCAAACACGTGGCCGGAGTTGCCTCTTGCAGCCCCTGATAATCCCCAGAATCCTGGGGCTCCCACCTCTTCAACCCTTGGGGTTTTCAAGGGCTGAGCCTCTCCTCTGGCAGAAAGCTCGGCATCGGCGGTGTTCCCAGGGCAGGGCGGGCCAAGCCACATCCCTCCCCCCGTGTCATCAGCCACTGATGGGGAGGAGCTGAACTGCCACCTGGGAGCTGCCCCACTCACATGCAGCAGCTGGTCGCAGCCAGAGCAGGCTGGGTCGTCCAGAGAAGGCGGGGGGGTGGGCGCTCAAAGAAGGGTGCCCTGGGAATGTGGGGAGGGTTCATGGGGGGGCTCTCTTCTGGGGGAGCACCAGAAAGCCCCACCTCTGACCACAGCATGGCCCCCAGGGCCCAGCGCAGCCAGGCCCAAGCAGGCAGGGGGTGTTTTCCCCTAGGCTGTTGGGGGGGGGTGTCCTTTTGTGCTTGCCCCACCACAGCCAAATTCAGGCGGGCAGGCAAGTGGGAGGTGTTTTCCCCTCTGCCGGCCCCAGCGTGGCTAAATTCAGGTGAGTGTGGGGGTTTTTCGCCACTGCCCGCCCCAGCACTGTGCGCAGGGCTGGGTGGGTTGGAGACTCTGCCCAGACCATTTGCTGCCCCATCCTGGGGTGTGGCTGCTCTCCTCCCCTCCTGGCTTGGGGATACATGCAGCCCCCCTTTAAAAAAAATTAAATTAACTGGTGGTCCTTCAGGATTTTTAAAAGTATATTTTTGGCCCTCAAACCAAAAAAGATTGGGAACCACTGATTTATAATGTAAAATTTTAAGTGAGTTCAGTTGTTTACTCTTTGTCTTTCTGATGATTTTGCTGTTTTGAATGGAAGTAATTCTAAAAGTAAATGTGTGTTATCAAAATCAGGACAGACTTTTCATGTTGCAGTTTCAAAATGGTTAATAAATTGACCTTTACTAGCACACTATATTACTCTTCATTTTTTTACTGTACTTCCATATCTTTGTATGAAAAGGTTTCACTGGTGCGGCCCTCGGGCCAATATCCTAGTCCTCATGCGGCCTTTGAGGTGATTTGAGTTTGAGATCCCTGCTCTATATCCACTGTGGAAAGTGTCGAGCTGCCCTGCTGGGAAATTCTGAGTTCTGCTGACTCACTATTGCAGATGCGTCATTAACTCCACCGAGATAGAGAGAAAAGAAGGGATCTTGCAGATGAAAGGAAAAGGAGGGATCTTGCAGATGAGAGGACCTGAGCGTCCCATGAAAAAGCCACGCCAAGAGAAGAGTGCAGGATGGATGTGTGTTTAGACTTCAGTCTGCAGGGGGCAAGGAGGTTAAAAGGGGAGGGAGGGAAGGTTTTACTCTCTAAGCTAGTGGTGGTCACTTTTCCAAACCCACTCTACTCCCTATAACAGAATTTGAATAAAGCCCCTGCTCCATTACTACACACTCAAGGCTTCCTCAGCTGCTGAGGGGAGACAGAGGGCAGAGCCAGGCTGAGCACAGAGCAAGAGGCAGAGGGGAGTTGTGGCTTGGGGTGGAGAGGGATGAGGGTGGAGCTGAGCCTTGAGACAAAGCAAGAGTGGGGTTGAATGGGGTCAGCGGAGAACAGGAGTAAAGTATAATTTGGGGCATCCCAGAACCCTCCTAAATTGGCAGGCCCCCACATGCTAGTGTGGGCTCCCTTCACCCCCAATATCCAGGGATTAAAGTATAATTTGAGGGGGCCCAGAACCCTCCTAAATTTCCAGGGCCCCCTCACACAGGTCCAGGCCCCCTTCACACACCCCAGCTACTGCCTCTCCCAAATGCGTAGCCCCCACTCAGCTACTGCACCCAACCCCAGCTGCTGCCCCCAAAACACCTACCCCCATCAGATCCTTTTCCCCATGTCCTTCTGAGCCCCAAGTCCCACTTCCTAAGCTCCTTGCCCCCATTCAAGCCCTCCTAGCCCCCATCTCCCAATCTTCATGCCACTCCCTTCAGCCCCCCGCCCACCCTCCCTGCCTCCATGCTTTCCCCACTGGCTGCCTGGCCACACCAACTCTCCCCCCAGCCCCCTTACCTGTCTGAGGTGGCCGAAGATCTGTGCTGGGGGAAAGGAGGCTGCGGTGCTGGCCAGCCAGTTGGCCAACAAGAAGAAGCCCGGGCCCAAGGCTGGGGCTGGGCTGTGCACACTGCCTGGCTCCGGCTGGAAGGGGCAGAGCTGCCACAGGCTCTGGGCAAGAGAGGGAGGGGTGGCCAGGCTGGGCCCAGCCTGCAGCCCCTCCCTTGGGGGCCCCGGAACGCAGCGTTCCAGCACATCCCCGTAGTTTGGGGGGGCAGGAAGACAGCATTCCAAGGCATTCCTCTATTTTTAGGGGCCTGGAATGCTGGCTCCCTAAAAGTAGGCTTCCGGGGCATTCCCCCTTACTTTAACCCCTGGTGAAGGAGTAAGGCTGGAGGCAGAATAGAACTGTAAACATAGTGCTACTCCTGATCCTGCATCCCCTTGTCCCTCCCATGGTCCTTCCTGTCCTCTGAATGGTCTTCTGTATCCTCTGAGTTTGGGGACTACTGCTCTAACCCTTGGTGTCTAATTCCACAAGCCAGCTGAAAACCAGGTGGGCTTCAATTTCCAGAATGGAATGATACTAATGAGCAGCAGCATGAGCAGGATTTAAATCTTCCAGATGAGATGTGTATTGCCATGCTTACTCCTCAGTCTTCACATAATGCAGAAGTAAACTTTTTCCAAAGCAGAAAGCTCCACCATTTATGGTAGCATAGAGTATTTTCTCTTCTGACCTGTGCTGTCCCTAGGGCCTAATTATCACCTAAGAGACGTTAACGGCCCAATCACTGAAACTTCCAAAAGGTTTTGATCAAATAAGAGCATGATGTAGTTTGTATTTTGCTGCCCTGTATTCCAGGAGCAGCTGGTCTCCCAAGGTACCAAGTGCGGACTAAGTTAATGAATTTAAATATGCTTCTGTTAGATCTTTTAATCATCAATGTAATTGCAACTGGTTGTCTTTTTAATTTTTAAACATAGAGTCTGTGATTGCTTTTTCCCCCCTTGTGGTGATTCAGTGCCTTTCTGCAAGGGGCTCTCTAGCATGAGGACCTTGTTTTCACAAACTGTGCATTATGAATCTCTACTGGACTGAATCCATTTATACTGATTTCTGTATTAACTGTCCCCTTTCCATCCCTCCCAATCTCTGCTTATACTTTTCTCTTTGTTACCTCTGGGTTGAGATTATACATGCAGCAACAGGCATGCCCAGCTCCGATTGAGATACTTACCTTTGTTTATATCTCAGCCTCAGATACGTTCATTTCATGCCAGCACTGATGCTGCTTGTCCGTGAGCTGACTGGGATAGCAGAAAGCAACTCCAGCTTTTCACTGACAGAAGGAAGCACTAGTAAGAGGAATTCCACCACCCCCCAAATCCCAAATTGACTTGTCAGATGGCACTTTCTCTGCTTGAGTTAATTGATGCTAAGGGGAAACATCACCAAGCTAAATGGAGCAAACCAAGGGAGTGTCACCTACATATTCTATGATGTTAAATGTTTTCCAGGTTCCCTCCTTTAATACATATTCCTTGTTTGAGCAGGGAAAATTGAGAGATGGGAGTCTAAGAGCCCATAAAAACATTCAGAGAAATGGATCTTAATGACCCTGCTATCCCTCACCTTCCATTGGCCTAAAATGGCAAATTTCTATGCAGAACAGAGAGTTAAGGGATTGGGTGACTGACGGAGTCAGTGATGTGGCAGATGCAGAGCTCCTAAAAAGATCATAAGCTAACAGCCAGCCAAGATTGGTAGGGACTGAAAACATTTACAAATTCAGCAGTTTGGTGACTTGAACGGGTGGATGGTCTCAGCCTGCTAGGAACTAATCGGCAAGAATTCAAACCGCAAAAAGGTCTGTGGATGTAGATAATTATTTTATGACAGAAACCACCAGCTACTTGAGTAAGAGCTGTTGCCTTGGTTAATGGTTTCAGCAGAAAGACTAAGAATGGGGCCAATATTTTGTCACGTCTGGAAGTGATCTTTGCAGGTCAAGGTTGAGCCTGACGACTAGAGCATAAAAGGCTGTAGAAATAAGATCCAGCTCACTGAACTCTAACCAGCATGTTTTCATTATTTACATAACACATTAAGCTCAGGACAAGACGCATTTTGCATGTCATGTTTGAGCAAGCAGCCACTGTCTCCTGTTAAACTGGAAGTGTTAGTGCAACTTGAATTTAAGTGGCATATACTGTAAGTTACAGTGGAAAGGAGATTTGTGTGTCCAGAGATTTGCCCTGGGAGGGTGCTCTTGTCTCATTTCAGTGGCTTCTCTTGCTAGCAGTGCTGCAATGCTGGGTGATCCTGCGCACTGCTCTCTGTTGGGTAGCACTGGCATTGCTGTCCTGCAGCTGAGACCAAGAGGGGAAATGGAGATGTTCACAATTGTTTTTTTTCCCTGCATCCAATTAAATTAAATCCCACTTGTGACCTTAATATGTAAGAGACACAGCAAATCCCATGAGAAGTGAAGTAAATGTGTTGTAATGAGAGTTACTACTCTCTTGCTCAGTATTGGGCGCTGTGATGTGGAAGCTTGGTAGCTTCAAAAATTCAAAGAAGCAAAAGTGCCATCTAGTGGATTTCAGGTTAAATAACATCATTGCTGACCAATGCTTCAGTTTCAGATCTGCACTGTATAAGCAGGGTTCATTGTAAAAACAACGAGGAGTTGTGTGGCACTTTAAGACTAAGCACACAACTCCTCGTTGTTTTTTCACTGGACTAGACTAACACGGCTATCCCTTTTAAAATTGACAAGTGTTCATTGTGCCTGTGTGCAAGAGCTAGGTTTTCAAAATACATTGTGACACTGGTGTGCTTCCACCACTTCAGAAGCTGGAGAAATAGTCCCACCATGTACACTTTCTATGGAGGAGACAGAGGGGTGTCTGCAGTGAGTCACTGAGAGAAATTGCTTTGTGAAATTGCAAAATTAACTTTTAATCACAAGAATCAGTGGCACTAAATGGAGGTGTGGTGAAGCATGTTGCCAGCTCTCATGATTTTATCACATTTATCAAGATACATGATGTTTTTCCTAAAGCCCCAGCTTCTTGAGGCAGGTGAATACACAAGAATGTCAGCTTCCAATTTATTTAAAAAAAAAAAAAATAGTCCCCTGATCAGAGAAGAAAGTCTGGGGCTGACTCAGAAGAGACAGAAAAAAACACCCCAAAATATTGTTTTTACATAAATCTTATGATACTTGGATGCAGTGCTCCTCCTGAGCCTTGACATTGTTGCAAACCGACGGAGAGAAGATATCTTGTCCTTTCCTGAGTGTTTGGCTCTCAGTCCTAAGAATTACTCGAGTACGAGAAAGCAGCATGACATGCCGACTAAAGGGCAGTGATAGAAGCCCCCACTTGCTACAACAACCCTGAGTAGAGTTGGAATAGTAGAGGAGCAGGGAATGCCTCACAACCATTGAGAGAGAGTTAAGATGTCTCTGAGAGAGAGTTAAGATGTCTCATGGCTTCCATGCTAACTTTGAGGAAGGAATTGCAGGACTTCACTTGCTAGCACATTGTTTCAGAGGCTCCCTAGAAACTTCAAGTAAAGCCCATGGCTAATGATGTTTTGGCCTGTGCCTGAAGTTTCAGAAGTCTTCTTGCAGCAGGGATGGGGGAGCATGCTGTTACCAATTCCCACTTGCCAGGAAACTGACATTGGTAGAGTGTGGTAGCCCTGTTTGTCAGCTACCTAAAAATGATGAAATCAGACAAGCCAACTAGACAGCAAAGGTCCAAAAACACAGAGAAGAGGGGGCCAATAGGTCTAGGAAACCATAGGAGAAGGTGAGAGGACTTTCTGAAGATGGTATTAGTCAGGGCTGGCCAAAGGGTTTTTGGCACCCTCAGCAAACTATGACTTTGTCTGTAACCCCCCCCCCCGCACATTTATAAGAAATAATGTATTAATATTTTTTCACATAGATTAAAAAGTTCAATTCTGTCTAATTTGGTGCCCCTCAAAGCCTGACACCCCAGGTAACCGCCTAGTTCACCTATATGGTTGAGCCGGCCCTGGTATTAGTGCATAAGGAGGTTTGTGGATTCACTGCCTTTGTGTCGGCAAAGGGAACACTGACCGTACAGGGGCAGGCTCCAGAGAGACAGGAGAAACCATGCTCAGCGCTTGCTGGAGCATGCTCAGTGCAGGTGGAATGTCAGGAGAGTCTATCTGCTATAGTCTGTACTGAGCTTGTGCAAACTGAAACTTTTCAAAGGTTTAGAACTTGGCCAAATTTTGGTAGTTTTTCCAAAGAAATAGCAAAAGGGACATAACTGGTATAAGGGGGACTCCCTGCCAAATTTCAAGTCTCTTTTTCAAAGCAGTGCTTTTCAGTGAAACAAATGGAAGAATTTTTTTTAATATGGGCAAAGCAGCGTATTTCATCTTAATGCCAGACTCAGAAATGGCTAAATCATTTTTGCTGAGACTCTCCAAAAAATCTGGTCAGTAGACTTTCATCAGTTAGAGTACAAATTGCACAAAATTGCTAAAACAACATGCACCCTTTACCCAAGTGGCTCTGAAGGGAATTGGCAACATGCCTATAAAGAAATAAAACCCTTATTTAAAATTAAAAGAAATAGACAGATAAACGCAACTGCACAACTGTATTTGTTCACACTAATTTACAGAGATTATCAGAAGTGAAGATGGAAAGGAAGTAAATAGAGAGCATATTAAGTGGGAGTGACCATGCAGACTTTTGCCTTCTTGTCACCCTTGTGTCCTGACTAAAGGTGGGATAATCACATATTCTATCCACACGTCCATGACTATAAACCAGTCTTGAGCCCTTTGCCTGTATGTGGTATTCTGGTTTACCATAATTAGATTTCCAAACATTGACAGTGGCCAGTCATTTGCATTAATTGTTTTCCAAATCATTTCGGTATGACATTACAGTTAGCTCCATTGTTACCTTATTGCAAAACGTTCTTAAAATCTGTTATTTTCATTTTATCTATGCTACTCTGGTCTGTTTGGTCTTTTGTGGCTTCTTTGTTTATTGCAAAGCACATACTGTACAGTTTGTGTTACTCAGCAGCAATCCCTGTGACTGATTTCAGGATTAGATTGTGACAAACACTGTGTGTGCACAGAAGCATAAGTTCCCTCACCCACACAAATCCAGCTCCTTGAAGCATGGATGCATGAAGGATATAGAGATTGTGCATGTGTGCAGAGAATTCTTCAAGAATGAAATAAGATCAGACTCCAACCCAGCAGAACTTCTTTGAGAAGTCATGCTACAGTCCTGTGGAGGCGCACAAATCCTGCGTGAGTTTGATTGGTGATTACCTCAGGTCAGACTAGGAAGCAACTTTCCTGAGGGCTGATATCTTAGAAGTGCTAACTGCCCGGTTCTATACCTTCTTCTGAAGCGTCAAGTTCTGGCCCCTTTCAAGTCTTGGGGTGGACAGATTGTTTGGGTGATTTGGAATGGTCATTCCTATCTTCCTGGAATTGTCTCTAATGAATTTAGCTGTCATGTTAGACTGCTCCCTCAGTGAGATGAATCCCTCACTGGAATCATTGTTTTGTTATTTAGGCAGTTACTGTGGTACTTTCTGCTGGTCTGCTTAAAATGGACTGTGGCTAACCCAAGTGACAGGGAAAAAAAATGCTACTTGCTGTAAAATAATTGTACCTTATGTGCTCCATATTTTTTTTAAGTAATTAAAACCTTAATTTCCAGCTCAAATCAAGCTGTGGCGTTTTCAGACTAAAGCAAAAGAAGCTGAAACCAGAAATTGACCTGTTTGTACATCAGTAATTTGTGAAATATGAATAGCAATGTCCAGAAAGTCTCCAGTTGTGTTTTCAGAAAGCAATGGATATTAGTAATAGTTACTCTAATACTTTAATGAATAGCATGGCTACAGCCTGCAGTCATTCCTGTGTGCCTCACTGCTGTGCTTCTGCACAACAATCCCGTTCTGGTCTCAGTGATTTAACTAGTCTATTTTACAGTTTTAAGAATAAATTGTAAACAATGCTTTCACCATTTCTATAAATATTGTGCCTTGTACAGAGTGCTGTTCTGATGTACACTTGAGCTGTTGAGGATCATTGTACAATGCATGTCTACTGATGGATCATTTATATATGGCAAGGGGAGCAGGAAATGCAGTGTGTTCCTTTGTCATAGGAAATAGTACTTGGTATAACTTAGAAAAAGCTGTCCATTTTCCTACTCTTTCCACTACAGGGAAAATTACTTCTCATTATTAAAGACTTGGACGGGGCCTCTCTTTTATTCTTAAAGACAGGGTATTGTTACATAGAGATGTTTTATTGTGCCGGAGGCAGATTCTTTTTTCCCCCAGCTAATCCCAGTGTCTATAGCAGCTGTTTAGCTATCATCCTCTAAAAGGCAGAGAATGAACTTCTGAACATTTGTAACAGTGACTTTCAGTGGTGTGGTTTATTGTAGAATTATGGATAATGATGGCTGGATTACTAAATTGGAAATCAATCAAAGGCATGCTGATGATGCTCAAACCATGAGTGTGAAACGTAGTCAAAAACAAACAGTGATTTATTGCACCGGTCACCTATCCATCCCCAGTGATTTTTATTTATCATTATTTTGAGATTTCAACCCTACAGAAAAATGCATTTTACAAAAATTGATGTAATCTCATTTTGTTGAAGTGAATAGTGACACCATGACATTGTGGAGTGAGTCAGACCAATGAGCATCTCTGCCATCCCTGTAAACTATGATGCTTTGTCATCATAGTTTACAACCTCAGCCAGTCACACCTTGAGTGTCTGTGAATTAGACAGCTCCAGGTCTCTCTGACTTCAACAGTCTGTCCACAGACCCTATCTGGCTTCCACCAGCCTTTGTTAAGACTTGCAAGGTGACCATAACATCCTGTGAATCCCCACTGACTCCTGGACAAGTCAGAAAAATAAATGGCTCATTTGTTTCTCTCAAGCAGCGGCTCTCAACCACTGTGTTGGGACTGGTGTGTCCTGTAGGTTCACAACACACTGCCAAGTGTCTTGGCACCCACAAAAGGCTGAGAACTACTGCTCTAAAGACACAAAACACAGCACAGCTTATTAACTTAACTGAGGGTAAAGAGACCCTTCCTTTTAAACACAGCACTGAGTTGGTTTCTGGTAAAAATGAAATGAATGTATTAACTATAAGAAACACATTAAGTGATGCTAAGTAAAAGGAATGAATTTAGAAAGGGTTACTTTCAAAAGTCTAAAACTTAAATCTAGCAAAATACAGGCTTTGTTCAAAATAGCTTTTCTCACCCATCTTTTTTTTTTAACAGTGATGGGTGAGTTCTTCCTCCAGTCAGAACCTTTTACGAAAGCACCAGGTGCTGGCTTCTCTTGTCTTCATAGATAAAAAGTTCTAAGCAGTTTTTTATGTTTATTCAGTTCCAGAAACTTCAACCACCCACTTTCTTGTAAAGACCACACAGCCAACTGGCTGTTGTTTTAAACCATCAGTTAAACGTTGGTAACCCAGATTTTGCACACATAATAAGCAATCCAGGTCCAACACGTTAGCTGCACAGCCAGGATTTAGTTCAATCTGTACAGTGGATTCATTGATCTTGTGTTTAAGTGCTTTCCAGTGCTATTATTTAGAGAATCAGTATTGGACAGTGACAGCTCAAAGTGATCTTAAATGTAAAAGTGATTGATCAGTAGCTCTGCTTTCTTTGGGATTATCTGTTTGCTGGCACATCTGCTTTAGAGCTGGCAAGCAATAAAGAATTGAGAAGAAGGTGCTTTGTTCCTCTCCTTAGGCCACCCTGCCATTGTTCACAAGAAGAGTGAAGAGCAGTGCAGGTGTGTCTGCCTACATGGGTTTAGAGAAGGGCTGTGTATGAGGGGAGGAATAACTAGCTGTTTTGCTTGTTGTTGGCAGGTGCCTTTAATTTGCACCATTTGGGACATTAGTTCAGCTGTAAATTGCTGGCATGTGGTTGTTCAGTCTCACTTGCAGCTCAGTGCTGTCTGGCTGTCACACAGTTGAGCTTTTTGGCTTTAGGTTCTGATAGATTGCACTATATCCAGTTCTCTGACTGGTTTGCACTACTCACTGCAGTCTCTGTATTTAGAATACATTGGTTCTATGCTACTGGGGGAGTGGGGTTGAAGTGAAGCATTTGTTGAACACAGCTGCCTTTTTTGCATTATTATTGATAATGCTACCATTTCCATCTACTAGTAATTAGCCACTACTGTTGTCAGGATTCTTTTTGTTCCTAATATACTTTAAAAACCCCTTGTTATTGTTCTTAACTCTGCTGGCCATTGATGTTTTGCTTGTGTTCCTCTGCTTCCCTTATCAGTTTTCTAGAAAGCTTAACCTCTGATTAAATTCATTACTGTCAACTTTTCCCTTCTTCTGTTTGTTATATTTTATTTATGTATCAATTTATCTATTTATTTTTTTTTAATAGCTGCGTTCACTTCCCTTCTAAACCAAGTTGATTTTTTTAACCAGTAGGGCCTTCTTCCTCATTTGTGGGATTGTGGCTTTTGGGGCATCTGTTAAAGTGGTCTTAAACAATTTCAACTGTCATTCACATTTTTTAATTAAACTCTTCCTCCCAGCTTATTTAGATCATAATTGTTTCAGCTTTGTGAAATTGGCCTGTTTGGAAGTATCAAGTATATATGTGGACCCTATTCTGTCTGCACATTATCCATATAATCAAGTCATGAAAACTATACTTGAGCTACCTATAATTTTTTGTTTTTGTGATCAGTTCCTCTTATCTGTCAAGCTGAGATACAATGTACAGTTCTACCAGATTGTTTGCAACACTTATATATTAGGAAATTGACACCTACAATATTTAGAATTTCAAGGATGATTTTTATATTGGCACCATCAGACCTCTACTGAACATCACACAGGTTGAAGGGCCCACAGGATTGCATGGGTTTCTTTCTCCTACACATTATAGATAAGTATTTAAGAAACCAGTCCTGCTGTTTCCTAGAATGATTTGATGGTCTGGAGCAGATACCAGTTAATACCCGATCTTGTGTTTTTTTTTAATTAGGGTGTTGATCCTTAACCATTTAAGATCATTTTCTTCTGAGTTATCAGTGACTTTGAAGCAAGTAATGTTATTTTTTACAAAGGTTACCTCCCCTTTTGACCTCTCGAGCCTTCCTAGACAGGTTATAATCACTGATTTTCCCAGTCATGGGAACCATCCCACCAGTAGTACCAACTAGGTTAAATTTATACTCGTAACATGAGCGATTTCATTTCCTCTTTTTGTTACCCAAGCTCCTGGCATTGGTGTATAGGCAATAAAAGGCTTTGTCCTTGTCATGTCCTTTGCCTCCTTGATTAGTTTTGTTCTTAGTATCTTGCTTCTGTGCTGAGTGCTCAGATCCTCCTGTTCTTCACTCTTGTCTTTAATTATTAGTTTAATGCTGTCCTGACTACTCTAGCCAGCATGTCCCCGAGGAGATTGGTTCCCCTTCTACTAAGGTAGAGGGCATCCAAATTATATAGCCTTCTATATACCCACAGTAGGTGAACCTATGTTCCAAAAAATCAAAACCCTACACCACTTATCTAGCCAGTGGTTCACTTCCAGAATTCCCTACTTACTCTTTTCCTAGGCTCATGAGGCAGGAAGAATTGCAGAGATAACTTGGGCTACCATCTTCTTCATTAGTACACTTTTGAGTCCCCTAAATCCATCTGCTATCTGTGAGATATCCCACAATGCAGTGCTGATGTGTACTATCACCTGTGGATTCTTGCCAATTGACTTCAGAAGCCTATCCAATCTTAGAGTGACATCTTGGCTCTTGACTCTGGGAAGACAGTACACAGTCCTGCTAGTCTACTGGTCCATTTTAGAAATGCTCTTTATAGTCTTCCAAGTATTAAATCCTCAGCAAAGATCATCTTGCTTCCTTAAATGGTTGGAACAAACTTTATGGGCAACTGTGCTTTTGTTAATATGTTTGGCTAAGCAGCCATCAATACTATATATCTCTCCCTTGAACAAGCTGGATCTGGAAAGGTATCTTCCACAGTTTCCAGACTGAGACCCCGGTGTTGATTGGAAACTCATAAATGTGCAAAATCCCTCCTAGGCCTATTTTCTCTCTGGTGGCCACAGCCTGCCTACCTTTATCTGTTTGCAGCCATGAAGAATGCTGCTATCTCTTCTATCTCATACTTATAAGCTGCCAAGCCTCCTTTCTGATTTTTAACTTGGTGGCCAGCTCTTTTCTTTCTTGAATCAGGGGTACTGATGTTTCCTGCATTAGGCAGGAATTTCTCTGATTTTTAGTAGTCTCTCTGCTTGGTTTTCCAATTCAAGAATCTTTTCCTCCAGCACAGCCCCCAATGTGTATTTCATACACAGAAGATCCCATCTGGCCTTGGGTGGGAAAGAAAATGTGGTGCTTCTGTTGCAGACACTACTAGCCATCTTGAAATCATGTGTAGAGCTAAATGTGGAAGGAAAGCCTTTTCCTCTTCCTCCAAAACAGTCATGATAGCTGCTTCTGTTAGCCAGTTGTCTTTCTGAGAAGTGCCAGTATTAGATGCAAAAGACTGTTCAGCACACAGAGGCTTAATTTTATTTCTATAATTATTGGTGCAAATGGTTCCAGATTTGGCTTGACAACTCTGGAAGCTGAAGGCCTGAAGCTTCCCCTCCCCGCCTCCTTTATATAACTGATATAGCATGGTTAAGAGCAATATGGATTTCCCCAAAACACTATTTGAATGTGTCTCTGTCCTGATAGGGAGGGAAAGAGAGTGGTTCAGACCTATTGCAGGGATTGCAGCTCATGATAGCATTTTCTGTGGTGTGGACTCTTGCTTTCATTCTAGGAGCTAGAAAGAAGGTCCTCAACTCATTCCACATACAGAAGGCCACTGTACATATGTTAACTACTTTCATCCACTACCAATCCCTTGTGAATTCAGATGGCTATGACAGAGGTTGAAAAGCTCTGTGACTCATTACAACTCACCAAGGCCATACAGTGTAAGTCTTGTATAGAAAAAATATGCATACACAAGTGTGGGAAACGGTTAATAAACTGGTTTAGAACTAGCATGGCTGTAATTTCTTTGTAAAAGTGCTAATACTGTCACGGTGCATAATGCCGATGTTGAGAGAAATGAAAACCTCCATTATGCAACCAGTAAATGAAGGCAATGAGAATGTAAACATTTCTCCTCCCCAAAATTTCTCATCTTATGATAGAACGGGCAGTAGTAAATGCTTAAGAATGGGCAAAGAATTGCATTTCTGCAGTCTGTTCTGTTTTAATATGGATATGATTCTTCTGGTGGTAAAACTGTCCACTGAAATTTGGTATTGTGCTATTGATTGGCTAGTTTGATGTAGCCATTCAAAGATCACACCAAACTTCTTGAAACCTCAGAAATATAATACAAAGAATAGAGTTGGTACGTGATTTTTAACTTCTTGTCATCTCTGGTGCCTGGCGTAAGTAGAAGATACCGTTTCTTACATGCATGAGTAGTCAAGGGTTATGCTAACACAAGGCAGCACTTGCTTACAAATGTTGCAGATAACATTAGATTTTAGAGGGTCCTCAAGCTCCAGAGGGTTTGAAATGCCCTTCTCCCCTCCCCCCCCTTGACTTGTATTTTGCCAATTCTGATCACATCTGTCACTTTGACAAATGAACTTACCATCTACTCCTTAGGTTCATGGCAACTCATGTATGTTTTTTAAATGAATTCCTTTTAGATTTAGAAAGACCATTCAATAGGAACTCCTATGCTTCCACAGCAACTGAATTCACATTTTCAAAAAAGGAAAGACATTGTGAAAACCACCCATCCATGTATGTTTGCTAATTAGAGAAGTGAATTGAATTGTATTAGTTGAGTTATAAAATGCTAGGACAATGAAAACATACAAATACTTAGATGGATGACTATTGGTAATATGCTCTTAGCAAATCCAAGTAGAGACGTATGTAGGACAGTATATTTCCTACAACAGTTCATTAATGCTCCATAACTTAGAGATCTTAGGCAATGCTGTATTTTTACTTAATATATGAGGGAAATTTTCCAATTGCTTTTCAAGCTTCCATTCCTAATAGCTTAGCAGGAGTTAATATCCAGCCGTTCTTGTATTGAGGATGCTGAGACTGGAGTCTCACTTTTGCCCCACAACACTAAAGGGTGCAGTACCTCCTGGGTGTCTTGATTGGCTAGATGTGTTCTCCCTCCTCTCCAGTATGAGCTCTGTTCCAGCCACCTCCTCCCTCCTTCACTTTAGCTCCCACACTCCACTTCTGCGTGTGCTATTGAAGAAGGAGGAGGAAGTGTTGTGCAGTAACGCCCTCTCGATTTAGGGAGAGAGAGAAACAGAGGCGGTTGGCCTGCAGCACCATCATCTTCTCCAGCATGCCCACTTAATATTGCACAGGGGAGAATATGAGGTAGGGACCTATGGGGTGGGAGGGTATGTGAAAGACAGGAGTGATGGGGAAGAAGAAAGGGCCAAGTTGGGGATAGACACGTGCATAAGCAGTGGCAGCAAAGACAAGAATTCTAGACTTTCTCTATTTTACCAAATTTGGAGGAACAAAGAGATGCACAACCCAGGATTTTTTTTTCCCCTTTACAAATCAACTTGAAATAAGGATCTCTTGCTGTGAGCAGTTATGGTAATGTAACAACCTGTGTGTGCAGATGTAGGGAATGTATCATGCACAGATGCACATTTTTCCCACTGCCAGATTCCAAAATCAACATTTGATGACTCCAAGCTTCTGCAACCCTCTCCTTCACTTTGGTTGGGACTGAATGCTTGCATCATGGCTGTTGACTCTCACTAAAGCTGTATGAAGCTACATGGAAGTTTCTTTTGTTTTGGTTTGTGTCGAGTTCTCACCCTGACCTATTTTAAACTGTCTGGGTGCCTATGTATCCTTTCTCCTTAAGGCAACACAGAAGGAGCATTTTTGGAGCCATTTGTGGGTGATTAAGCAAAATGAAAAAATGCTTTTTAAACAATAAATCTTTCTTTCTTTCTTTCCTTCCACTATATTTGCCTCCTTCCTGGCAGCATCAGCATCTGCAATTCTTTCTGTAATGATTGTGAAAAAGAAGCCCTTCTTCAACAGAAGCATTCATATTCTGCCATCTCTCTGGCATTCCAAAGTGACTTCTCATATTATGATGAAGGGCTGTGTCATTAAGGGCCAGGATGCATTTAACATATCTTGTTCTTTGTGAAATAAACAGGAAAAAACAGCTGAAGTTATATGCCTTTCCTTTTGTGTGGTTTCTGTGGTTAACCAGAGAAATTCTTTTTCAGTTCAACACTATCTATGTCTGGTTATTACAGATTCTTATGTAACTGAAATGTCGATGGTATTGGATTTTAATTAGCTGTAAAAGAAGGAAATACAAGCTGTGGATGCTCGTTGTAACAATCAACTACAGCTGTTTAAAAATCCCAACTGTCAAATGTACATACTTTGAGATCCACATCCGCTCCCAACACCCAGTGCTATTGTATTTCAGTCCTTGTTATTTGTTCAAATAATGGTGTTAACTTTAGTTAGAACAGCAAGTGTGAGTTGGCTCTTCTCAGGGGTTAAAGTATAATTTGGTGGGCCCCCTTCTGGCATGGGTGGGCCCCTCTTGTGGCTCAGGTGGGCCCCCCAACACATATTCCCAGACCCCACCCCTTGCCCCAGGACACACACACAGCAGCTCTCTGCTGGCTGGGCTTAAGGTGGAGCCGTTCCAGCTGCTCATGCTATTTTTAGGGGGCCCTGGAACTGCGTTCTGGTGCATTCCCCCTTACTTTAACCCAGGGGTCTCGAACACATGGCCCGTGGGCCACATGTGGCCCCTAAAGTTATGTCTTACGGCCCGCAATGACACTGTCATTACCAATATTTGCAATATCATTATATGAAAAGATTTCAGTGATGCAGCCCTTGGGCTAACATACTAGTCTTCATGCGGCCCTTGTGCAGTCCTCATGCGGCCCTCATGGTGATTTGAGTTTGAGACCCCTGCTTTAACCTCTGACTCTTAGTGCAGTTTCTTTACACAGTTTTTGCAAGTCTATAGCAACTGAAATATGTTCTGAGGTAGTGTCATCTATTCCAGGTCACAACCGTAAAGCTAATCCATTTTCAGGGACCACATTACCTTCTGGATATGTACAAATCCAGCCAAGGGGCCTGATCCAACTCCATCAAAGTCGGTGAAGAGACTCCCATTACTTCAGAGAGCGTCTGCCTGTGTCCCCTTATATCAATAGAGGTCAGAAAGGCCAAACACCTGACAGGCATTCAGTAGCTTGTGTGAAACAGATATGAAGACTTAAGGTTTGTCTACACTTAAAAATCTTACAGCAGCACATCTGAATTGGTGCAGCTGTGTAAGAGTGCTTATGTAGCAGAGAGCCCTCTCACTGATGTAGGGAAACCACCTAGATGTGGCTAGGTAGCTACATTGGCAGGTGAGCACATTTTTCTCACTCCCCTGAGCAACAAAAGTTTTCCTGGCATATGTGCTAATGCAGACAAGGCCTTAGTCCTTAGGCTTCTAGAGTGATGTCCTCTCACAGAAATCCTGCACTTGGCACTAATAGCCACTTGCTGGGTAGTCTCAGCTGGGAGACCAAGTACTGGCTGGGCAAGGAAACTCACATGCTGTCTCGCTCCTCAAGGCTGTCCCATTTTGTCAAGGAGGAAGCACATTGGAAGGGGGACGCCTGCACAGCCGCTATTTGTGCTGAACCTGTTTTGTGATTAAGTAGAACCTCTGTCTCCAGGCTGGCAGGCCAGAGCCATTCACAGATGCTAAAATTTAATTTTTAAAACATTTATAAAACATTAACTTGTTTTTAATTCTGTCTAGCCACTGGAATGTGACAGAATCCTCATCTTGTCCCACCCTGTTAGCAGGCTAATTGTTACTGACGTATTTGGCCGTATCTAGCTCATTAGACTCTCCTCAGAATGGACCAGAGGTAAGAGAAGCCTTACGGTAAAAGCAGCTATGTGGAATAGACGTGTCCGAGCTAAGGGAAGGAGTCTTTAGAGCAGCCAAAGCGAGGCTGGAGTTTGTGATATCTTTTTGAGTGTCTTTATTGGATAGCAAAACCCAACTCCAGAAATAATTATGATTCCACTTTCTGTAATGAATTAGAAGGTTAAATAAAACTGGGGGTGGGGGGTGGATTCTGCCTGCTCTAGGCCACCATTTTGTATTCATAAAACTATGAAAAGTCTGTAATTTTAGAAAGAATTCCTGATATAAACCTGAATTTACTCAAGTGATTATTCTATAATAGTCCAATTTGTTTTTTATTTTGACAGGAATTTTGTTTTAAATTACCATTATGAGAGCATTATTTTCCCCACTCCAGCATCCCCAAACTGAAATGTTCCTAAGAGCCACTAAATGTGGTGCCCTTATAAGGTTCAAATCAATGGATTCGGGTATCTTCTGCTTTAGTGGTGCTGTGTAAAAGGGCTACCAACAAGCATCACTGAGTCAGTGACCTCTGAACTATGAAGAAAGCACATGATGGGAGCACATATTTCACATGACAAAGAATTCTGCCTCTTAAAAAAATAAAGGTCCCAAGAGTGCAAGCCATTAGGCAAAACAAATACAGTTCTGCAAAATGAATGCAGGTATCAAAACATTTATTGGCTTTATATGTAGACATTTCAGGCTACCAAAATAATAATAAGAATAATAATTATTATTAATAATTAATAAAGCAGTTATAAGTATATATTTACATGCATTGGGGATAGTGCATTGGCCTTAGTCCTGAATTTCCTGGCTTTGCTTTAGTTGCATCACAACCTTTATTTAAATGTAAGAGGGACTGGTTTTGTTTGTTTTGGTTTTTGACTATGACTTTAAAAGGGCTTAAGGAGGTTATTGTGTGTGAAATGCAGGAAGAGTTTAAATGAACACCATCTGAGAGGAAATAGACTGAGGAAAATTAGACCTATTTGCTACCAAAGGAAGTAATCATTGTACATATATTAAATTACAATCTCTACCAGAGAGAGCGTGTTGTTATGTAAGGAGTCTGATTGTAGAAGAACAATAGAAATTGAACACTGTGGAGTTAGAGAGGGAGGGAGGGAACCCTAAAATATAGGGATAGTGACTCCATTTGATGATATTAAATAAATGTTATAGCACTCAGGGACTTGCTGTGAATCAAGTGCTTTAACTAGCTAACCAGAAAGCATTCTCCAGTTAAATGCTTTCCACATCTTGAGGCAGTTCCATTATGGCGCTAGGGGGAGGGGCAGAATACTACTTTCATCATTATTTTTTTAAAAGTTACCTTCAGTATCACTTCATAATAAATGTATAAAGCACTTAGATATTCAGCTCCATTTAAATTGCTTGCTGCCTCATTCATGGCTCAGGAATCCCTGAGAACCACCACTCAGTCCAGTAACCTCATTGCCTGAATTGCTCATTAGGAGCCATTCTATTTCCAAGCGAGGTAACCTTGGCAAATTAAAAGTAATACTTATGTAGTAATTCCCTTCATTGCCTCTGTGAGGTGAGAGCTTATGGCTGCTGTATGGAACATGAGTTTTTCTTTCTTTTTTCACAGATGAACACTTCTTTTTGCAGAATAAACAGCCATGCAACCACATGTGCTCCATACAGTCTAACCCTGCAACCTTTTAATTTCACAGATGGCAGACTGGCTCATCAGTTGTTTTAGTCATAGGCCTTATACAGCAAGAACTGATTGACATCGTGGATGGAGGAACCACCAGAAAATTCTTCTCACTAAAGTGAGGGTACATGAAACACCTGGGCTTCACTTCTACATTGATGCCTTCTCCCCAGCCACACGCCCCACCCCTGTATTGACAGAGCATTCTGTCTTATATGCCAGTAGGGTCCCTGGTTCAGGTCAGTTAACTCATCAAGAACACAGGGATGCTGGAGCCTCTTTTCTTTTGTTTTAAGAGAGAAGAAACTAGCCCTAAGGCATGTCGCTCTGACAGATGGAGGTTATATGGTTGAAGTAGACCTCTGCAGCTTCCTTTCCTGCCCCCTTCTCTGGAAGCCAAGCACTTATGAGCAGAAGCGGCCAGGCTGTGCTTAACCTGGTGTTTACCTGGCTGAGGTCCGCTGAAGGAAGCAAGAAGGGCTTGCAGTAGTTTTATGGGTTTAGCACAAGACCATTTTCCTGTGAGGATTCTTGAATGTTAAATGAGAAACAGCAGATCAAAAACAATAAAGTGCCCTTTTCAGTGAGGTGGGGGAAGTCGTTAATCTCAACAGCAAAGACGGGATTATATTGAAGAAGTTCAACATAAATGCTACAGTGAAATAAGATTAGAAAACTTCCAGAGCATTTTAATGACCAGCAGTGGGATGCAAGAGGTCTGCATCAAAGGAGGGGAAGAATAATGTAAATAAAATGAATGAAGAAAAGTAGTGTCACATATATAAACTGTTGCTCCATTGCTAAAAGTTGTATTGGCTGGCAGACAGCAAGAACAAGACAGGAAAGTGTCTTTTTGCTTTTCATTAATGGCTGAGGAGTTCCTTGAGAAGATTGGCCTAAGGAATTGCATAACACTTACTTATGCTATAGTAGCACATAGAATCTCCATCCAGTATCAGGGCCCTTTTGTGCTGGAAGGCTGCCCATGCTCGAAGAGGATCCTACAGCAAAGAGTTTACAAGCTAAATAGACCAGATGGAGAGAGGAAACATTATTGCCACTTCACAGATGAGGAACTGAAGCGCAGAGCTATTGCCTTGCCCAAGGATAGGTAGGAAGTTCACAGCAGAGCTCAGAATTGAACCCAGGTTTCCCAAGCATAGTATAGTGAGTTAACCACAACCCCATCCTTCCTCTTCCATAATGATGATTTTTTGTTTTCTCTAACTGTGGTTGCGGGGAGGTTCTGAGACCTGTGGTGTGCAGGAGGTCAGACTAGGTGATCCTATTGATCCCGTCTGACCTTAAAGTCTATAGAATAGGGTTGTTTCACCAAAGCCATGAAAATTAAGGTTATTTTCATACTTTTTTTTAAAAAACATCTTTCAGCGCATCTTTCCTCAAGGCTGGATTGTGCCACTAGTACACAATTCAGTGTAAGATGATGGTGAAGTTGCAGTGCCACTGGGGACTTTGAGGCAGAACTGTCCCTCTGGGTTAGGTGGAAAAGAATGGAGGGGAAGACAACCTTGACTCAGCCTCATTTACCTTCTTGGGGGCCCTGTGCCTCTTGAAGAAGTTCATGGAAGGGGAGCCCGCACACTGATGGTTCTGTCTTGTCTGCCTCTGACATAGGCAAAAAGAAACACAAAGTAATTTCCAAATATGATTTCCATTTTTTTTGTGGAGCAGTTAACTCCAGGGAGGCCTGGCACAGCATCATCAAAATGAGATGGAGTTTTTATGAGGCATTGTTTGAATAGAACTGCAGGTTAGAAGAAGACCATGCTTCTAAAGCAAGCAGCAAGTCTTTGAGTATTTAAGTTCAGTAGCTGTGTAGGGCACCATGCAGAACAGAAGAGGCTGTCACAGTGGCGTGTGTATTTTATCCCTGATGACAAAGAGAAGTTTACTAATCACGTTACTTTATAAATTTCAAACTGCTGAGAAGTGGCAATGCCTGTGTTTTGAACCACACAGAAGTGAAATTCTAGACTTCTAACTTTTATAAATTGTTTTCTTGTTGTGTTGATGATAATCCTGCCTACTAGTGCTAAAAGATGGCATTTTAGCCCTATGACAAACTTTTCTTTGAAGTTAAGTGTGATCCTAAAACTTCATTTTGGAGAATTTGAAAACCTTGAGTCCATGTGTTCACACTTTGGGTGCCTAAAGCTAAGCATTAGATCCATCATTATTCACCTAGATAAAGGTGACCTGCCTGTCAGAGTTTCTTGTACACCCAGCAGCTCCCATTGATTTAGTGTCAGTCCACTGATTTATTGAGAGCTGAGGATTCTTTGTACCTTTGAAAATTAGACCACTTGTTTCAATTGTTAAATATGGATTTGATGCAATTTTAGAATTATTTCATCCAAAATGCACTTTGGATTCCACTGGTGCAAGTTCAGAAAACATAAATAAAAAGTCCACTAATCAAAAAATGGCAGCTTTGTTTAGTGTCTGTCATTTGAACATCTGGCATCCATCGTGGCTTTCCTGCTCTTTCCACTGTCGTATTTTATTCCCATCTGTTAGAGGTTTCTTACCACTGCTTATATAAATCATAGCTGCATCCCAGTCAGGGGAGATGAATCATGATTATGGGTTGCAACGTGAAAGGGAGAGAGAAAGAAACTTAAGGGAGGACCCTCCCCCCACCCCCGATCTCCTAGTCTACAAATGTTTCTTTATTAGACAGTCCAATGCTTCTGGCACAGGGTGAGACTGAAAAACTCACAGGAATAGCAGACATTTTTACCAGCTGTGGCTACAAGAGTGGAAGAGCAATTGGGGCCTGATCTGACACCCAGTGAAGTTGACACACTGTTTTGGGCTTTAGACAGACCTCTTAGAGAATGAACAGGAAAGTGAGAGAGAAAATGTGCTTTAAAGACATTGCCCAGGAAATCTAATTTTGAGACATTTTTCTTTAGAGTAAATTGCTCCATTTCATACTGAACATGCCTGACCATTAGGAAGAATAATACTGAAGATGTTGGGAAAGTATGCACTAACTTTAGCCAAGATAGAAATTACTTTCTCTACAAACAGCGCAGTGTCTTCATAACCTGCTTTAAGTCCGTCACATTTATACCTATCTAGCCATCTCAATAATGCAGCAAGTCACAGCAGCATTCTTTGGACAGAAAAAATTTCTGTTCCTGTCCTCACACTATATTCTTCTTGAAGGGGAAGATACTAAGTATCCTGTGTCTGTATTAACCCAGTAAAGTCCCTTGTGCTGCTGTTTGGAGGTGACATCACGCAGCCTGATAAACGCAGGGCACCTCGGAGGATGTACTGCCCTGCCTATGTAGCAGCTAGAAGTCTTTCACACCCAGGGGTCTGATCCAGTGCCCACTGAATTCAGTTATATAACTCCAGTGGACCTTGCAGTAAGACCCCAGTAAGGCAGAATTGGTAATTGGCTGCCCTTTATTATCAGAGACAGAATATTTCAGTAGCCAAGCATACCATGGACTGAGGCCACAGTGAATCTTTGCACACCATGCATTTCGGACATACAGTTTAAGGTGCCATTTCTATTTCAATACACTTATCGCTAGAGCTGTGAAAATACATTCTATTGCTATGTATGTTATTCTTGACTGCCTTGCCTTTGTGCCCATCCTGCTTGCATATCAGGATTTTTCTCATGGTTCAGTTGAATTTGGATGAATCAACTGAAATTAGAGCAAGCAGGTGCAAGGACTAGAATCTCACTCTCTCCTCTTATCTGTTCTACAAGTGTTTTTCCTTCCTGACTTCCCATTTTAAAACCCTTGCTTCTTAAAGCAGACTTCGAAGTTCCAGTTCCAGTTCAATAGAGAGAGAAACAAAGTGCTAGGGGGTCTGTTTGATAGGTGGGTACAGTTAAAGTGCTAGGGCAGGAGTTGGCAACCCAGCAGAGAAGAAGAGCTATTTTTCCCTCCAGTAAACAGCTATTCCAAGAGCGGCATACAGCTGTGCCACCCTGCCCCTCCCTTCCTCCATCCAGCCCTACTGTTGCCCCCTCTGCCTCACAGCATAGCTGAATCTCTCCCTGCCCAGCTGCAGTCCCTCTCCCTCCGTGGTCCAGAGGCAGCCCTGACCTGGGCCTCTGGCCAGCCCCGGGTGCCACCCAGCATCCTGCCATGCCCAGCTGGTTCTTCCAGCTCCTAGCAGTCCCCCCCCCAAAGCAGCAGATCCTCCTGGCACTCCTACCCAGCCCCGGGACAGCACGCACTCTCCCCACAGCTATCCCTCCTCCCCACGCAGTCTCACATGGCTAGACCTCCTGGCTTCTGGCATCCTTCCACCTCCCCAAGCCTGGTTGGCCCTTCTGGGGCCCAGTGGTCCCTCCCCCCTACAGCTGGCCCTCCCGGCGCCCCCCACCAGTAGTGGACTGAGGGTATGTGTTGCCTGGGGACCAACATACATTTGCTTCCCACTGCCCTGTGCAGCCCCTCCCCACACAGGACAGGAAAGGTCCCAGTGGCTTGGACACATCCTGCTCTGTGCAGAGGAGGGATGCAGGAGGCAAATGTGACAGGCCCCAGGATGCCAGACAGCCTCTGCCAGGCTACAGGGGGCATTTGGCTGGCCCCATCACCAGAGCCAGATTAGAGGGTCCTGGCCCAGGCCATCCAGTTTTCGGGTGCTGGTGCCGCCCCTGCCCTCTCACCAGAGAAGCCAGAGGTGGCAGGTGGCCACACTGCAGGCCCTGGTGCTGTTGTTGGGAACAGGCAGCCAGGACCAGAAGCTACGCCTCCCTCCCTCTACTGCTGATGCGGAAGCAGTGCTCCCAGCTGTCCCCGCTCTCCAGCTGGCCACCCCTCCCCAGGGAGCAGAAAACAGCCCGCACAGGGCTGCCGCTTTTAGCTGCAAGGCCCTGGAGTGGGCCCATTCAGCAGAGCTTTGCCCCTGGCCCCCCAGCACAGAACAGAGGCTGCCTTGCCCTCAAGCCCTGAAGCAGTCCCATTCAGCATGGGGGGGCCAGGGGCAAAGCGGCCTGAACTCTGCTGAGCAGGCTGCACCAAGTCCTTGCCCCTGGGAAGGGGCAGCTGGCTGGGGATACGCAGGGAAGCAGGGAGCACTGCTCTGCATCGATAACGGAGTAGAGGGAGGGCGGTGCAGTGTGGCCTCTGACCCCAGCCACTAGGCCACCTCCGGCTTATGTGATGGGAGGGAGGGGGCAGCCCCAGCACCCCAAAACTGGGCTGGCCAGGCGATCCCTTGTAGCCCAGCATCCATGGAGCCACATGGCAGAAGAGCCTCAGGATGCTGACACCCATGCTAGGGTCAGTTTATAAATAGATTAGTTATTGGCCAGTGCCACAGAATGAGTCTGAAGGTGCATGGTAGTGTGAAAGGCCATTCAGTGCCTAAAGCCGAAGTTAGTTTATGAGATGGGTAGATCAGTTGAATTTTGATTATTTTTTCTGACATTGCCATCTGTTGCTGGAAAGCGATATCCCAGAGAAAGGAAGAGAGTTGACTTGGCAGCACTAAAATGGAAAAGATGCGTTACGAGAACATAGTCCTGCTGTCACTCAAAGTGCTTAGCGTTACAGATTCTAGAGAGAGAAGAAACAATGAGAGGTAAATTAAATCAATGCTGAGACACTGACCGTTGCTATTCTGTTTATGTCTTATGGATTCCAACTTGTGAAATAAGTTTGTCACATGCAGAATTTTTTTTTCTTGTAGAAAATTTTACTACATCACGCTGCTAAGAGACCCTGTATCCCGTTACCTAAGTGAATGGAGGCACGTGCAACGAGGGGCTACCTGGAAAACATCCTTGCACATGTGTGATGGCCGGACACCAACCCCCGAAGAGCTACCATCATGCTATGAAGGCACAGACTGGTCAGGGTGCACGCTGCAAGAGTTCATGGATTGCCCGTATAACTTGGCAAACAACCGCCAAGTGAGGATGTTGGCTGACTTGAGCTTGGTGGGCTGCTACAACATGTCTTTTATCCCCGAGAACAAACGAGCGCAGATCCTGCTAGAGAGCGCAAAAAAGAACCTTAGAGACATGGCCTTTTTTGGCTTGACAGAGTTCCAGAGGAAAACTCAATACCTGTTTGAGAGAACTTTTAATCTGAAATTCATCAAGCCCTTCATGCAGTACAACAGTACAAGGGCAGGTGGGGTGGAGGTAGATAACAACACCATACGGAGGATTGAAGAGCTCAATGACTTGGACATGCAGCTCTATGACTATGCAAAGGACCTTTTCCAACAGCGCTATCAGTACAAGCGGCAGCTGGAGAGAATGGAGCAAAGGATAAAGAATCGGGAGGAGAGGCTTCTTCACCGGTCCAATGAGGCACTTCCCAAGGAAGAGACAGAAGAGCAAGGCCGTTTGCCCACTGAGGACTACATGAGCCATATATTAGAGAAGTGGTAGCCTAGCCAGACTTTTGTACTGAACGGGATTCTAGGATTTCCTAATAAAAGATTATGGAAGTAAAAATACAAGACCACCATCAACAAATCTTTTATTTAAAACCAAGTCTATAAAACAAAGGTAGAATTCTTCTTTAAATGATGGGTCTTTTTACTGTTTCTTACAAGACCAATGGGATTCTTTAAAAAAAAAAAAAAACCTAAAAAATAAAAAAGGGTCAACATTATAACTGAGATTTAAAAATGCACAAATTTAGCCACTGACTTATGAAGTCAAATACAACATAATGTTTCTTATCCTCCCAAATTCAAAAGGAGATAGCTGTGGTAGAACATTTTTTTAATCTGTTTTTCCTCTATGTATAAAGATATACAATTCATATGTGTATATAGATCATAGTTTTTAATCAAGGGTTCTCCCCTTTTTCTTTTGTTGGGGGAACAGTAATGGTATGTTGTTTCTGTTTTCTTTTTGTTAAAGCAAGGAATGTAGTGGCAAGATTGATCGCATGCTAAGCTGTTAGGCTCTGATCTAAGCGCAGGGGCAGCTGCTCAGATTCAAATGGCAAACACTGTTGAGAAAATGGAGCATAATAAAAGAAGACAGCAGAGGATGAGAAACATTAAAGCAAATTGACTATGCCCTAGATTTGAATATATATTTAGCACAATCGTTTTGATACATTGCACTAGTGTCACACACGTACATGGTACACCATCATAACAGTGGTTAGAGATTCATGCAAACATCCTCCACTTTTACTTCACAAATAAGTTCCAAAAGCCAAATAAAAGCCAACCAAATTCCATGAAGAATTACACCCGTGCACACAGATGCAATCTTGTCACCCCTTCACACGTGCAGTACATTCCTTAATCAAAATAACTTATAAACAGCATGCAAAAATCCTTTTCTGTACGTTAAACAAGTCAAGCAAGGAGAGTAGGTGTCATCACTCCCACATGCACCTGCAGCAGGAAGAGTCCAATAACAACCCAGGAGTACTAAGACATTGACAGAAACATGTTTGTTTAGCTGCTGTGTGTGTAAAATGAGATCTTCATGACAGTGAACACATACTTATATTTCCAAAATGTTCCTTTTTTAAAAGATAAATTATGTTCCCAATTCTGCTGCCCCACAGTCAATAGCAAACATCCACTGATTCCAAAGGTAGCAGCTTGGGACTTTGTTCCAGGACGATAAGATTTCCTAATATTGGTCTGAATTAATCTGGTGACAGTGCACACTGTACATTGGTAGATCTTATTTTAAACAAGGTGTCCTCATAAACCTAGAAAGAGAAATTGCTAGTAATGTTTTTCAGTCTCACACCTTGATCAAATCAGCGCCTTTCCATTTTTAGATAAGTCTTGTAACTTTCATTCCCCAATCTGATGATAGTTTAACCAGCTTCTGCCTACTCACATCGATTCAGAGAACAGCACTAGATTGTTTTATTTTCCCTTGCACTATTTCCCAATCTACTTTTTGTTGTTGCTATTCTAAGCACTTCTGCGTTGGTCTGAAGCATGGAAATGAAGCAGGTTTTGTCTGCTCCCTACATTGCTCGTTATTACTTGGCCCCAAGAACCTGAACTGGCTACTGTTTAAGGTGAAGTGTGAATCAGATAGAAGACACCTTGATTTTCAAAGGCTGTATTAATTGCAGATCAAATATGGAAGTGAAACACCGGAGAGGCAAAGAGATGATGCATTCTGCTCCAGCATGTCCTTTTTGCAGAGCTGTCTTTCCGTCAACAGAAATGCACTGAAGTGTTGCTCGCTTTGTATTTTAATTCTCTCTCTGCCTTTGCAGTCTGTTCCCAACACTGTAGAATTCAAATTGAGTTTTGCAAAGGAGGTGGTTGCTCAGTGCAGGAGCTGCCTGATTTCTACGACGTAAATTGTGACAACTTGCTTTTGTAGATGATCCTCTGCAAAAGAGATGGAAGATGACAGAGCTTCTAGACTGAAAAGCAGGGCAGCTCTTGAGGTTAAACATACCCCCCATTATGGCTCAGATCCAAAGTCCCTTTAAGTCAGAAGGAGTCTTTCCTTTGGTTTCAGAGGGCTTTAGGTCAGGTTCTCCTAGCCTGGTCCAGCAAAGCACTTACACACATCTTAACTTTAACTAGAATGACACATGCTGAAGTGCTGTGTTACATCAGGTTTGTCAGTCCACACCTGCTAGTGTTGCTCTCTGTAAGGGTCTGTCAACACTTCCAGTAAAAGCCACCCCCAGTTTTCAGGGGTTTATAACATGGACATAAATATTTGCACCAGGCCAAAATGTAGGAAGCAAAATCTCTGCAAAGCAATGTGGTTTGCAGCAAACGGTGTTACAAACCCATTTTTTCACCTCTAAATTCAAGGATCAGGGAAAACTCCTATGTGTTCCTGTAACTAAAGAAAACATTGATTTTTGCAAAATGCTATTTTACAGTCTGTTTAGCCACAAAACTAGACATGAGCTATAAAAAGCAACAGTTTTATGTGCACATTATCAAACTTTACCCAAAGGCTTCTCACTGCGTTCAGTGTTATGGATCCATAATGCACAAATGGTTTCTAAACTAATCCATATTCAAAGAATGCATCAGAACAGCGCCGTAATAGAGCATGCTGTGAATGCTCATACAGTACCATATACACTGGTACTGAGTTCTGAGATCAGTAATTATACAGACAGCCAAGATCTGCCTTCATTAATACCAAGGCAATAATGAATGAAACTGCAAGATTGAGCCTGCCAGTAGAATTTGGCCCAGTTTGTCTAGGTTATTGCTGCATTATGGTCTCTAAATAACTGGCTGAATTTTAGTGGCTCTGTCTCAGTACATGGTTCAAAACTGGGAGGATCCTCTGACCTCAAGAGCATTTCTGTGGTGGACTTTTTTCAACATTTGCTTTGTAATATATTACAGTAACCAACAAAAGAACTGAAACCACAGAGCATTGCTAACAGTTTCACTCAACCCACAAAAAGAAGAAAGAGGTGTGACAATATCTAGTGGTCTCAGCTCAGCCCAGAGAGCCCGAAATGTCCATGTTCAAATCCTGGCTCTGATGCATCCTCTCACCTGTGCCTCAATTCTCTATCTGCTGACTGGGAATACCAACACTTATCCACTACAGAGAAGTATTGTGAGGGTTAACTAATGCAAAGTGGTGTGAAGATAAATTCTGAATGTGACTGAAGAAAACAAAGGACACCTAGCCTCCTATGCCAAACTGTCTGGCCAAAGACCTTACACTAATGTATTGTAAGGGCTGGGTGCCAAGCAGCAGGCTGTAGGATAGAATCCCTGCCCTGTCAGAATTTCTTGTTTTCGTGGGCATAAAGGGGCTTCTTAGACATAATGCAGATGTAGTTTATTGTGATTTACATATACTACAATTTGAAGTGGCACCAGTTTTTAGGAGCAGATCATCTGATGCTACAATAACATGAACAATGTATGTGCAGTTTTAAAATTAATAGGCAGCATCTGCCTTAAGGAAATCCAGTGGAATAATTGGCCAGATATTTTGTTCCTGTTAAATAGGTGCTACTCCCTTCCAAGACAGCAACTGTGCTGCTCCCTGGACTTTTATACAATTAGAGGTGTCAACGTACAGTGCTCCTTCATTAGGCGAGGAGATGGGCACAGGAGAGCTATAGAAGTGGTGAAGACAGTTGTGAGCTTCTGACCTATGACCCGTTGAAGTCCATGGAAAGAGTTTCATTTAATTCCATGGGAGTCGAATCAGGTCCCAAGTTAATACATTACATCATCACACGTTGCTGTTTATACACTGTTTTTCCACGATCATTGCAGGAAGTCTCCAGGTAAAGTCTTCACTGCAGTTGGGATCTTCATGAAGTGTTTGTGAGAAACAATCCAAGCAGCAATGCTTAGGATGTGTGGGTACACTAGAGAGCTTCATTGTTAGCATCAGTGAAAGACCATGGCTAGACTGTCCACCTTTTTAGAGTTTGGGTCTACCAGTGCAAAAAGGGGTGTGATGTGCTCTCATCAGTGTGCAGAGACTTCTGATCCAGTACCACATCACACTCTACTCGACACAGCTATGAGCACCCACACAAAAGGGCAAGAACCGGGCCCCATGTGCTTTTAAATTCCTGAAGCAGAGAAACTTCACTGCTTGAAGTACAATCTTACTGAGGAGCCCTAATCTGAATGCTTATATTGAAAGAGATCCCTGCTCCCTCAAACACTCGCCTGCAGCCTTTTGCCATACCCATTATAGAATGTGCAGTAGTGACTGGCTATTTTGTCCAGTCACTTGTAGTCTACAAAATTGTAGAGGCAAATAAATATCTCACAAGAGAGAATTATTTGTGAATGAAACACCATTTAGTACAGATAATTTTTGTGGTCTGTATTTCCTTTCTTCTCAGGGTGGCCTCCTCTCTTCCATAGCATCCCTGCCCAAGTTTTTGTTAGAACTCTTTGAAAGTAAAATTCTGGAGTGAATTTAGTTTTATTCTGATTGTCACTCCTGCAAACTGCAGACTCCTGTCTAGCCACCAAAGAAGGAAGGCATGCACCATAGCAGCAAAAGCCTCCAATATGCTTTTGGGACCTGTGTTGCAGACTATGTGGTCATTCACTTCTTAGCCTTGTTACTCTGCTGAGGTCACAAGCAAAATGGAAATTAAGAGCGATATAGACCCTTGCCCGTTAGAAACTAGATTGACGCATGGATGCCATCTGCTTACTTGGCCACTAAAGTGCTATCAGATGGTAGTGATCTTGTCATTACTGAGCAGGGCATCACTTCAACTTGTGACAGAATTAAAAGACTTCATTTCCTCTTATTACCAATCCTTTGAGCCATTCTGCCCCTCTGGAATTTTCTGAAGGTAGCAAATAGGTAGCATTAAAGTAATCTGTGCACAGGCTTACTAAATGTGACACGTTTCAGCATAATTTGCTGGATTCAAATCACAATGCAGCTGGGTTTGCTTTTGTTCTTGTTTTTGTTAATGTTAGCATATCATGTTCTAGTAGCAGAAATGAACATGAGATTTGCTGGATGAACAATAGTAGAGCCAGGCCTTTAAGCACAGATCAGTTAGCAGTAGTTCTTAAAGCAATGATCAGTGGGTCCCTCACACATAATCAGAGTTACCTGTGGCTGGCTGTTCGTCTACAGCAGGGGTCTCAAATTCAGATCATCACTAGGGCCACATGAGGATTAGTACGGTAGCCCAAGGGCCGCACCCCTGAAACCTTCCCGTACAATGATAGTGTAAAATCGGTAACAATAGTGTCATTATGGGTCACAGAAAATAGCTTTAGGGGCCGCATATTTGAGACCCCTGGTCTACAGGAACTCTGGCAATGTGAATGTGCTCCTTGTAACCACCTGGGTATTGAAGTTTGCTTTGCCCATCCAAAGGGTGCTTATTTTCAGTACAGTTCTTAGCCATCCGAGATGAAAAGCATTATTTACCATAAAGCCTTTTCTTTCCCCCAAATCCCCACTTCCTCATCCCTCCCAGGTGTCCCTTCTACATACTGGATTGGGAAAGCTGTACAATAATGAATAATTTTGTATTAAAATAGTTTCTGAGCATGATTTGTTTTGTACATATTGGAATATGTTTTAACTTATTTTTCTTGCCCCTTTCATTCATTTTAATTGCTTTTAAAAACAAACTCAATGTGAAGTTTCTCTGTGCTGTGTGTGTAGTCTGCCAGGCAAATGGACAGCACCCACAGGATTTTACCACCAGTTTTACTGGAAACAGATCTGATTTTGTGTTGATGTCATTTGCTTTTGTCTGAGGTTTCGCTTGTGTGCTCTTTAATTTCCACTCTGCTGTACAAGGAGTAGAGCAGAAGTAATGGACAATGCAGGCAGGACATTCATTTCCTTCCCCTTTCTTGTGTGTTTTATCTACCAAAAAACTCAGTTCTTATCTTTATGGACTGTGTAACTGAGGGCAAAAACTAAAATTAAAATAAAAACCCTTCACTCCTGTTTTCTTTTCAATTGTAGATCAAATAGATTCAGCTTCTTTTCAAATAATAGTGGCTGAAGTCATTCCACCGAAGTGTTTCCATTGAGCAGAATCTGTATGGTTTGCTCTTTCATTTCAGGAACTTTAAAAAAAAAAATGTTTAACTTGAGCCAAGTACCACTTAAAGCTTTATATATTTATTTATAGCATCTTACAAAAAGAAGTGTTACGGTTTGTTGGTTTTTTTCTTTTTGTTCCACAACAACAAAAAAATGGATTAAAAATAATAATCATCTAATTGTTTTTGTCTAGATCAAGAATGAATGTTAGCAGATGAAATAAACCCTAAAACTCAGTCTCTGTTGTGTGTATTATCTTTGCATTGGCCTTTTGGATCCTGTATTCTCCAGTGCTTGGCTGGCGTTTTGACAGGGTGATATGTCTCACTGCTGTATTACATGGTGATAAAGCTGATAGAGGACACTTCATTTCAGATTTTATGTGCAGAAAACTTACACTCTTGCCAAGGAAACAGAAGCAGTACAGCCCATTCATATGTGACACAAAATGAAGCAAAAAAACCCTACCTCTGTTCATTCAACTTTCTAAATGAGTTTGCCTTTAACACTGAACATTCTCCTCCTCTTCTCCCTCCCCACACCCTCTATTCTTTTTTGCCTTTCACACATACTCTGGTGTACAAATTTATAGCCAGGAAAGTTCAGGAAAATAATATTTGTTATTATGCAAGTATTGCAGCACATTCCTGCAGGGATAAAATCAGAAAGGCCAAAGAGCAATTGGAGCTGCAGTTCATAAGTGATGTGAAGGGTAACAGGAAGGGGTTCCACAAGTATGCCAGTAACAAGAAGAGGATCAGGGATGGTGTAGGTCCCTTAATGGGGCAGGTATCATCGTGATGGACAATGAGGAAAAGTACTCAAGTACTGAAGTACTCAATCTTTTTTAACTCAGTCTTCACAGGCAGGGTCAGCTCCCAGGCTGGGTAACAGAATGGAGAGAAGAGCGGCCCTCAGTGATGAAAGGTCAAGTTAGGGACTTCTTAGAGAAGTTGGATGTGCACAGGTCTATGGGGCTGGACAAACTGCATCTGAGGGTGCTGAGGGAGTTGGCCGATGTGATTGCAGAGCCGCTAGCCATTATCTTTGAAAACTCATGGCAAATGGGGGAGGTCCTGCACGATTGGAAAAAGGCAAATGTAGTATCTATCTTCAAGAAAGAGAAAAAGGAGGAACTGTAGACCAGTCAGCCTCACCTCAATCCTTGGAAAAATCATGGAGCAGATCCTCAGAAAGTCCATTCTGAAGCACATGGAGGAAAATAGAGCTATCAGGAACAGTCAACGTGAATTCACCAAGGGCAAATTGTGCCTGACCAACCTGATTGCCTTCTATGATGGGGTGACTGGATATGTAGATGCGGGCATAGCCATCAGTATGATATACTGTGACATTAGCAAAGTTTTTGATATGGTTCCCCACAGCATTCTTGTCAGCAAGTTAAGGAAGTGTGGTTTGGATGAATGGACCATAAGGTGAGTAGAAAGCTGGCTAGATCATCGGGCTCAGCGGGTAGGGATCAATGGCTCAATGTCTAGTTGACAACCAGTAACTAGTGGAGTGCCCCAGGGGTGAGTCCTGGGGCCAGTTCTGTTCAACATCTTCACTGATTATCAGGATGATGGAATAGATTGCACACTCAGTAAATTTGCAGATGACACCAAGCTGGGGGGAATGGTAAACATGCTGAAGGGCAAGGATAGGATTCAGAGAGGCTTAGACAAATTGGAGCATTGGGCCAAATAAAATCTCATGGGGCTCAACAAGGACAAGTGCAAAGTCCTGCACATAGGACAGAAAAATCCCACGTACTGTTACAGGCTGGGGACCAATCAGCTAAGTAGCAGCACTCTAGAAAAGGACCTGGGGATTATGGTGGACGGAAAGCTGCGTGTGAGTCAACAATGTGCTCATTGCAAAAAAGGCCAATGACATTGGGCTGCATCAGTAGGAGTGCTGCCAGCAGATCGAGGGATGTGATTATTCCCCCCTATTCAGTGCTGGTGACGTCGCATGTGAAATACTCTGTCTACTTTTGGGCTCCGCACTACAGAAAAGATGTTGAAAAATTAGAAGGAGTCCAGTGGAGGGCAATGAAAATGATTAGGGGGTTGTGGCACATGACTTATGAAGACAGACTGAAGGAACGAGGCTTATTTAATCTGCAGAAGAGAAGACTGAGAAGGGCTTTGATAGCAATCTTCAACTACTTGTAGGCGTACTCCAAAGAGGAGGGAGCCAGGCTGTTCTCCGTGGTAACAGAGGACAGAACAAGGAACAATCATTTCAAGTTGCAGCAGGGGTGGTCAAGGTTGGATATCAGGAAAAACTTTCTGACTAGGAGGGTGAAGAAGCATTGGAATGGGCTACCTAGGGAGGTGGTGGAATCATTTGGAAACATTTAAGTCCTGGTTAGACAAACCCTGGCTGGGGTGATTTAGTGGGAATGGTTCTGCTTTTAGCAGGGAGTTGGACTAGATGACCTCATGATTGTATTCAGAAATATTCTCCACAAATTTTATTTAGAGAATTACTCTTCTGAGCAGAAAATAAAAATATCCTGTGTTAAATAGTAGAGCAACTATTTTTTAAATATAATTTAAAAATGTATTCATTTATTAAGAAACTAATCATAAAGTTTAGGAGCAAGGGGGAAAATTATGATATTCTACAAAAGTTCATTCCACAATGCCAAACTTCACTGACAATCAGAGAGCACTTGGATGTTTCTGTTAAAACTGCTAGTGGTGCAATGATTAACCATCCTAACGTTTATGCAGGCATCACTAGGCTTCAAAGTAAACATCATATACTGAGGACTGTAGCTTTCTCCTTTAGGAACTGTAATGTCCAATTTTCCTCTTGAATCATGGGTAAATCACTAATACTTCCACGGACTTCAAAACTGATGGGAGTGAATGTGCTTAACATGCAGAAGGTCCTGGGTTCAAGTCCCAGGGGGTTGGACTTGATGATCTCATGAGGTCCCTTCCAGCCCTATGATTTGATTGATTGATTGAAAATGGAAAATCACATCCTTACTTTCTTTTCACAGAGTCAAGGAGAAAGCATTGCACTAATTCACATTCAGAAGGACTACCAAAAACCCTAAACTTAGATTTCAAGATACGTTTTTCAGACACTGATGGAATTACTAGGTAGGTGTTGATATGAAAGTACCATCTCAGTCTGCTCTCTGGGGAAGTAAACTCTACTTGTAGAGGATAGAGAATTTGTTCAAGATCATGCAGAGAATCTACTGCAGCTTTAAGGTTAGAACCCAGCTCTCTGACTCCCTGTCCCATGATCTTGCCACAAAAACATACTGCCCCTTGACTGGAGATTATGTTTAACCCTTCACCTTTTGTTCCCGCTTACATTACTAAATGGTTGGGGAAAAAATCAGCAATGTCCACACCCTTCCTCATTTTCATGCAGTTCAAAGCCAGTATTGCAAGGGGGAGTGGTGCAATCGATGTTGGAAGAGTTCTAGGAAATTGGCCTTTTTATTTTCTATCTTTATTTTTCTTAGAACTACAGAGCTATTTTCGGTATCATTTTAAAATGAGAATCTCCTGCATGCTTTGAAAGTGTTACAAGTACCATCTGTAGCCAAAGGATGTTAAGCAGTAAAGTCTATTTACCTGTGCACATCAGTAAGAAAATGATCTACTGAGGCAGATCGTTTGCTATAGTAAGCAAACTTTTATGGCACAGAAAAAAAAATTAAACACCATCCCTAGTATTTTGATAACTACTGTCTCAGAGTTTGCTATCTGTTCTATTCTCCCACAGGATTCAAATTCTCAACTCAGTGAAGGCACAAATTGGCTTCTGCCCACCTACGTATCAACACAGATCATTGCACAGGGATTTTGCCGAAGTCCCTTCATTTATGCTGGGATGTAAGTAGCAGAATTTGTAACAGGAGGAATGGGCTAGACGCACATCTTGCAAGTCTGGTTTTAGATGCTTAGGTTAGTTGCAGATCTATCCCTGATGTTTGAAGTCATTGTCATTTAACTTCCAGTGAGCAGAATGGAAAGGGACAGTCCAGCCCATACAATGCTCTCACTCAACCTGAGAAATAACTGTTGCTTTATAAGAAGGGGAAGATTTTGCTTGACACTGTAATGCTGGTTGTTTGGCTGAGGGAACCTGAAGTAAGGAACTGGTCATGCACGGCTGTGACTGGACTTTCAGTCTTTTGAGCAACTGTGTCCAGCCCAGGTACCAAGTGCTCTGCATGTGTTGGCATTGTCCAAACTGAAGAGAAGCCCAAGGGATTGGGGTGCCATCACTTCACAAGTTTTGCTTAGATAGGGAGGAAATGCAAGAGAGAGAGGCAGCAGCTTCCCCAGAACTTGAAATTGGGGGGGGTGTAGACGGGTGCTCACTAGACTCATAGACTCTAAGGTCAGAAGGGACCAATATGATCATCTAGTCTGACCTCCTGCACAGTACCGGCCACAAAACCTCACCGACCCACTCCTACAATGAACCTCAAACCCATAACTGAACTATTAAAGTCCTCAAATCATGATTTAAAGACTTTAATACAGAGAATCAACCAGCAAGTGAGCCATGCCCAATGCTACAGAGGAAGGCAAAAAAAAAGCCCAGCACCCAAGCCAATCTGCACTGGTGGAAAATTCCTTCCCAACCCCAAATATGGTGATCAGTTAAACCCTGAGCATGAGGGCGAGTCCACAACAGCCAGTCAGGAAGAACTTCTCTGTAATAACTCAGAACCCATTCAATCCAATGCCCCTTCCCATGTCCATATACCCATCACCAGTAGTAAAAGACAGACAATGGCCAAGCTACACTGTCCATATCATTCCCTCCATAAACTTATCAAGCTCGGTTTTGAAGGCACCTCAGGTTTTTGCCCCCACCGCTTCCCTCGGTAGACTATTCCAGAACTTTACTTCTCTGATGGTTAGGAATCTGCATCTAATTTCAAGCCTAAATTTTCTGACAGACAGTTTGTATCCATTTGTTCTTGTGTCCACATTGGCGCTGTATTCAAATAATTCCTCTTCCTCCTTTGTATTGATTCCTCTAATGTATTTATTAAGAACAATCATATCTCCTCTCAGCCTTCTTTTGAGAAGACTAAACAAACCAAGCTCTTTAAGTCATCTCTCATAGGGAAGATTTTCTATTCCATGAATCATCCTTGTAGCTGTTCTTTGCACCTGTTCCAGTTTGACTTTATCTTCCTTAAACATGGGTGACCAGAACTGTACACAATACTCCAAGTGAGGTCGCACCAGCGCCTTGTATAATGGTACTAACACCTCCCTATCTCTACTGGAAATACCCCTTCTGATGCACCCTAGGACCACATTAGCTTTTTTCACTGCCACATCGCATTGGCTACTCATTGTCATTCTGTGATCAACCAGTATGCCCAGGTCCTTCTCCTCCTCCGTCACTTCCAGCTGATGCATTCCCAACTTGTAAGAAAAAATCCTGTTACTTGTCCCTAAGTGCATGACCTTGCATTTCCCATTGTTGAATTTCATCCTATTTCTAATGCTCCACTTTACAAGGTCATCCAAATCATTCTGTATGCTATCCCGATCCTCCGTTGTATTGCCAATACCTCCCAGCTTGGTGTCGTCTGCAAACTTAATTAGCACATTTTCACTTTTTGTGCCAAGGTCAGTAACGACAAGGTTGAATAAGATGGGTCGCAGGACCGATCCTTGGGGAACTCCACTAGTAACCTCCTTCCAGCTAGACAGTTCACCTTTCACTATGACCCTCTGTAGTCTCCCCTGTAACCAGTTCTTTATCCACCTTTCTATTTTCATATTAATCCCCATCTTCCCCAATTTAACTAATAATTCCCTGTGTGGAACTGTATCAAATGCCTTGCTGAAATCTAGGTAAATTAGGTCCACCTCATTCCCTTTATCCAAAAAATCTGTTATCTTCTCAAAAAAGGAGATCAGGTTGGTCAGGCATGATCTACCTTTTGTAAAGCCATGTTGTATACTAAATTGGTATAACACTGTTACCAGCTGACAACTGGGGGGCGGGGGTGTTAGGGAAATCCCATAAAAGGCACATTTTGACTTAGAGTTCCAACAGTAGTTTTCAAATGAAATCTGCCTTTAAGGACAAAAAACCCTAAAAGGCTGGACTTTAATCAGCACTGAATCCGTCCCTCTGCTAAGCTCCTAACCCAGCCTGACTTCCTGGCCCCATGAACAGGAGTGAAACCCTCAGCTCAGAGCAGTTTTGTCACTTTGCACTATTTAATTAATTTAGCCAATTGGCTGCTTTCAGCTCTTCCTTTTCCATGAATATCCTTTTTCCTCTATGCACATTTCCCCATTAAAACAATTTCCCACCTTTTTCCGCTTCCTGCTGGCCAGAAAAACTGGAGAGACCTCAACCACCAAAACCGCCCCTGGAAACAAACTAATCAACCAAATGAATAATCTTTACAATGGGGCCAACACCAAGCAGCCTAAAATCCTTCATTAGGCCCAGCAAGCTTCTCACCACAGGCAGGACTGCTGGAGAGCTGAGATCCTGGTGTTTTCACCCACCCAGCAGCTTGGGTTTCCCAGACACATTGAGCTACAAGGGGCCCCTCAATGCACCGCTCAGTTGCTGAGACGGTGCCAGGTCCCCGCTGGGTGGGAAGCCACTGTGTGGGCTGCCCTCACTTCTCCATTGCGCCAGCAGGGGGTGCTGTGCCAGGGGGGAGACAGCCCTGCCACACAGCCTCTTGCTCCAAAATAGAGATGCTCTCTGGGCCGCCCCTCCGTCCTGCCATGGGGCAACTGTGGCACACGAGGGGCACTAGTGCAAGCCCTTTTCACGATTATACCCCCCTCACCTCCCAGTTGCCTTGTCTGCTCCATGCAGGGCCTGTGCCCAACTGTTCACTGGTAGCTGTGTCTGACTCAGGAGTCTCCCCAGGACTTGACATTGGGTGGGGAATAGGGGGGATTTTGGGGGTGCTCACTAGATTGGTGAAAGACTGTTACTAGCTGACAACTGGGGAGGTGTTGGGAAATTCAGGGAGTCTGGGGGGGTGTTAGGGAAATCCCTGGTCTGACTGCTCCCTGTGGAGTTTTCCAGCTGGCCTGTTCATGAAGCTGCCTCCTCAGCCTGGGAAGCCAGGGAGTAAAGGAAATGGGGGTTGTTGCCCTCAGTGTGGACACAGGCACCGGCAGACATAAGTGTGGCTGGGCATGGGTCCCCAGGAGCCATAAACCATAAGGGCTGAATAGACACCACATGGCTGTTTCACAGGCTCTGAGCAGGAGGGAGCCAGGACTTCTGTTTGGGGCAGGGCCCATCTTATGGTCTGTTGGTGCAGCCTCTAGCACAGTGGGGTCTGGTCCATGACAGGCTCTTGGGCCCCACAGTAAGACTTGTTGTGTAATATTGGTTAGAGACTTGGACTGTGTGGACACTGAAGGGGACTGGACTTGTTCGTGGCTGGGGAAAGCTGGTGTGGGGATATCCCAGCCATTCTCTTCAGAACTGGCGCACAGTCTAGCAGGACTATCCCTTTGAAAGGATTTCCTGTTTGGCTTCTATCAGAACATCAGCTGTGAGTTTGAGAGCCTTTAACATGCTGTTAATTTAGCTAACGGCTTCCTGGTGCCTTTTATGTGTAGTATATTGGCCTCTACACACATGGCACCTCAGAGGCACCAAGTGTGTCGCTGCGCACAAGGCAGCAGGGCTGTGCTCTCTTGCTGTTACGAAAGTGGGATGGCGGTTGAGTGCTGTTCTTCCTTCCCCCACCCGTTCCCCACCCCCAGTCCCAGCTAGGAATATTTTTCCACAAATGCCGCTTGTTCGGTAAGAATACATAGTGGGGAAGAGACAGGCTTGCGGAGAGTAAGTGAGGCAGCCCTTGTGTAAGGATGAATCTTGGCAGCCCTGTTGTCCCTCCTGCTGCATTTGGATGCTGCCTTTGCTCTGGCTGAGTGTAAATCACTGGTCACCACAGTGCTGACTCAGAGTAGTTCCTTTGCCTGTTGCACAGGTCCATAGGGTGCCAAAGAATATGTCTGGGAGCTGCAGACAAAGCACACAAAGGCTGGTGCTGTGAGTCTTTATTTTACTGATTTCTAGAGCAGCTAAAATAAAAACTTAGTAAAATTACCACTTTGCCAGTTTTGCTCTACAATACAGCTTAGGGGATTTGCTGCAGGCAAACCACACTTAATGCATCCTCCTCACTGGACCACGATTCTGATAGGAGCTCTTGTAAAGCACTAGCATTAGCAACTATCCACTGGAAGGGTGCATCTACCCTCGCAAGTTAGTTCGAACTAATTTAGTCCCCATCCACCATAGACTTTGTCTAGTTTGAATTAAGGAATTCCTTAATTTGAAGCTTAGTTCGAATTAGTAACACCTGCATTTAGGTCAAACTAGATGCTTAATTCAATTCTTGCTTCGAACAAAGGGCAATGTAGACCAAGATTAAGCCTGAATTTGAACTAAATAAATTTGAATTAGGGCTGTTAGTTCAAATTAATGAAGTGCACTAATTGGACTTAACATTTAAGTCCAATTAGTGCACTTCGTTAATTCGATTTAGTAAGGTCGGGTTTGGTTCAAATTAAGGTTGAACTTAAGTAGTTTGACTTTGTTAATTCAAACTAACTTTTGTAGTGTAGACATAGCTCAGGAGAGGCTGAGGGGTATTTGAAACCTAATGGCTGTATGCAGCTGAGAATGGCAAGTGTGTACTACTTCACAACCCTTCTGGTTATGGCCCCAGCCTGGTCTGCTGGGCAGCCACAGGCACTTAGTTGCTGTAGGGTGCACATGCTGCACTTTTTTTTTTTTTTTACATCAAGTCTGCCGCCTGTAGGTACGCTCCCCTTTGCACCCCTGCATCTCTCTCCCACTCTTCTGTGCAGGCCGCATTTGCTTATGCAGTGTGCTTTTGCACATGGCCACCATGGTTCTGCTTCACTGGGTCAAACCGAGCTGAGAGAAGACAGCCTCCTCTGAAGGAGGAACTGAGATGGGTATAAAAAATGAGGGGCGGGACAGGAGCAGAAAGTTTGCTGAGAGAATATAAGCAAGGTGAGGGAAAGTAGTTACTGAGATAAGGGCTTCCTGAGTGATTTTTCTGTTCTGGGATCCTTGATGACTTTTCAGCACCTGTCTGGCTCCTGATCCTTGAGGTCAGAATGCCAGCAGACAGCCTGTTCCCACAAGATTTTGTCCTCTTACACTATCCAGCGCTGGCTCTGGAGAACTGACTGCCTCAGATTAACTGCAAACTCTCTCCTCTCCTCACCCGGCTCTCTGCATGCTGCCATTATTCTAACAATAAACAGTCCCTGACTGTTCTGGTGTCCCAGGTGACAGCCTGCTTGTCCTGTATGGAAAAGTTGCCCCTGACAACACCAGCTCAGATGAGGTGCTGGTGAGTTGTTGTCAAGGTTTTGGGTCTGTCTCAGTTATGCGCTGCTTTAACCCCCTCTTTACTTTCCAGTCCCTTTAGCTTTGTATCTGCAACCAGAAAGGCTGAGCAAATCTGTTTCAACACCCAGGTGTCCATGTTGCTCTGTAAACAAACCCTCTATGAACACTGCAGTCCCACCACCCCCTGGGGTATGAGTGAGGCCTCTTGCTAGCTTGCCCAATTAAAGAGTTCAGATATGGACCCAAATCAGCACCTTGCTGTGTGAGCAGACCCACTGACTCCAGTGCGGTCACAGGTATAGTTTTAGATCCTTATCAGTGTGTGTCAGGGTGACAGAATTATCCCTGTGGAATTTATAAAAGGAACAAGAGGCATTTGAAGGAGAGAGCCTGTTATTCTATTTCATTGTATCCCCCCTGCCCCGCTTTATCACACAGGCTTTAGTTAGAGATGAGTCCACATCAGAATCTGCAATATGAACACAACTGAGCCTCAGGGGATATTCACATCAATCCAAACACAACAGCTCAAGCCCATCTCTAGCGCAACAGAGGAAAACTCAAACATTGATGCATACACTGAAGTGAAAAATAGATTGCAACCCATAGTTGGAGAATTGTTTGTGTTTGTGGTAATTAATATTTAATGAAATTTCATATACAAGTGAGCACACAAAGGGAGATAACAATAATGAATTGCATCAAGTAGTGTATTACTGCACATCATCCTCCATGGGCAGCCAAAGGCTCTGCAAAGTTACAAGTTTCGGGTAGCACTTGCCACTCAGTGACAGATCTTGGAAATGATGAGTTTTGGAAACAATCAACACCTGCTAAACTGGTTTCTGTTTCTATTCTCTTGCTCAGCTATCTACAGATAAAATTGAGAAAGTAAACTGTCCCTAATAATATTTAGATCCTTCACTAGCTGAAGAAGATTTGTGTTTAGCTCTGCTTAGGTCACTGATTTTTTTTTTGCGTGTGCTTTTAATAATGTCTTTTTGAGGCTGCTGTTTTTGAAAGGCTTTGATCACTGGGTCATAAATCACTGCGACTACCCTGCCTAAATGTAGCTCACAGTACTGGACACCTTATTTATAAAGCACCGTACTGATTAATGTGAGTGACAATGCTGCTGATAATGACAGCACTGTATACTTTATATGGACCACTTGATTATCATGGCACTGTACCAAAAACTGCTGAATCAATAACCCAATTGGCTACCATAGAGCAGTGGTTCTCAACCAGGGGTACACACCTCCATGTAGGTTATGGAGAGGTCTTCCAGGGGTGAATTAACTCACCTAGATGTTTGCTTAGTTTTACAACAGTGTAGCAAGGTGCAACCGAGAACCGAGCCCTTGCACTCCGCCTGCTGGCCAGGGGAGGGCATGGACCCGGTGTGGGCTAGGAACCAAAGGGGCTGGGCTGGAGGAAGGGGGGACTATTTAAAGGGCTGGACCAAACAGTCATGGGGGAGGAGGAGAAGAAGGTGCACCAGCTGGAAGGTAGATCTCCTGGACCAGGAGGAGTGAGGGTGGGACCAAGGCTTTGATGACCCCACCAACGGTGAGGACCTGGAGGAGTTACCTTTGGTGGAAGAGCTACCAGGGGGAGAAGATGAGTGGGGCCCGCAGGACCTGCCCTCTGCAGAGGATGTGGCTGACCTGGGGCCGCCCAATACCTGCGATCTGGAGGAACTGCTGCTGGTAGAAGATATAGCGAAGGTCCAGATCCACCCAGGGTGAAAGCGGAAGGCCTGACTGGTATACTGCTGGGAAGGTACCTGGGGGTTTGGTAGGGTGGATGGAGGAAGTAGCCCAGGGAGGGGCGTGGACAACCCCCCATGGGGCTAGTGTGTTTTGGCTGGTGCACCACTAGCTATCGGGTCATCTGTGACCACCCATTAGGGCCATGGGCTGAGATGCAGTGGAGCGGGTGGGCCTGTGTCTCCCTCCCCCATTGACCCTTGCTGCTATATGCCCCAATACTAACGGTGCTTGTCCTGTAAGGGGACTGAAGCCTTGACTACCTTGGCTGCCTCGCCCTGCAGTGGGCTTGGAGGCAGGGGCCAGGTGTGTTGTGGGTGCCCTGCAGCTGGGACCGTGGACGGCCACCCTCAGACGGCCAGAGTGGCCTGCCTGGTAGGTGACCTGATTTACAAACAGGTACATAAAAAGCACTAGCAAAGTCAGTACAAACTAAAAATTTCATTCACTGACTAGTTTATACTGCTCTAGACACTGAAATGTAAGTACACTATTTATATTCCAGTTGATTTATTTGATGATGATGCTATGGTAAAAATGAGAAAGTAAGCAATTGTTCAGTAGTAGTAGGCTGTGACATTTCCGTATTTTTATGTCCCATTTATAAGCAAGTAGTTTTTAAATGAGGTGAAACCTGGGGTACAAAAGACAAATCATATTCCTGAAAGGGATACAGTAGTCTTAAAAGGTTGAGAACCACTGCCACAGAGAAAAGATGAGCATCTGTTGTCCTGCAGCCAAGAAGACGTGAGTAATAGCAAATGCTTCCAAAATGTTTAACAAGCAGAATTTTTCCTGTTTGTTCTTCCCCAAAAGCATTCTTCCATCAGCCTGTGGTCATGGAATCCAGATGTCTGGTTTGCAACTGGATGTTGATGTTAAAAAATTGACATGCAACTCATGCTGCTCTTAATGTCCTAGATATTACTGGATCCCTATTAAAGTATCCCTCCTTCTAGAGCCCTAATCCGGATAGTATACTCAGTGGTGCCATAAACAGAAAGAAATTCCATATGGCCTGACCCAGTTAATTCAAGTTGGAGACCTGATACCCAAAATCAGTCGGTGTTAACCAATCATCAGTTTGCTGGCATGTTCAGTGACACCACATGTAAATCATGTTCCCTTTGCAGGAGCATGAATGACTTCCCCTGGAGTCCTCTGTTTGCAGGTGTGTCATTGCCACCAGCCACTGTTTTCAAGAACAGCAGCTTGCAGCCAAATGAATGAATGAATGGTCAGAAAAATTGCATAATAGACCAGTCACCATAAATTTTTGTTACCACTGAACATATGTTCTTACAATTTCTTAATCTGAAATGTTTTGACACCACATAAGAGTTTATAAAATGATTCCTATAGCTCTATCTTCCTGCAAGCTGCTAACTATTTCAGGATAGTGCTGTGATTAAACCTCCAGTTAAAATTGCAGCATTTGGCCCTTAGTGACTTCAGGAATAATGTGCTTTGGTAAGAAACAACTTTCTGTTTAGTAAATTCTGCTCAGGGTAGGGTGGGGACTGGAGAGTGAGTTTTAATTGAGAATGGCTACCAGGGGGAAATAAACCACTGAGCTCAAAGCCGTGTGCCTGGGAGGCTCCATGAGGCACATCTAAATTGCCCCTGACTATCAGGACCATGTGAAAATTAAGGGGTCAGCAGGTTTGGCAGTACCCAAAAACCTGTGTTAGAGTGGATAAAGGCCCCTCTGCGTACTTGTCTGGGACCTTAAGGGAAGTGAAGGTACTGGTCACCAAGCTCAGGGTAATATCACTACCGTTTATTGCCCTAGGTCAGCTTAACACATCAGGTACCCACTGACAGCAGAGACAAGTCAATCTAATAACAGCACAAACACAACAAGGACTACACTGACCCTGAAAACACACATACAACATGAGTTCCCTATGGCCAGTAGAGGCTTTCGGGGTGAAGAAGCTGCAATGCACACCACTGTTCCCTCTAAGCTGTGCACGTGTGTGCACGCACACAGGTCATGAAACCTGCACACACAACTAAATAAAGTGAGCACTATTGAATTTTTTTGTGCCAATATTGGTGCTCGCAAAAATGTTTTTGCGCGCACAAAGAAATTGTTTGCGCACACAGTCTATGAATAATTAGAGGGAACATTGGTGCACACTGGACCCCAGTTGCAGATGGTGACAGCTTCTTTCTTTACCTGAACTCTCCCTTCTTTTATTGCAGGGTTGTTTGCCTGGAGGTGTCTGACCCTCCTCCCCTTGGGGGTTCCTTTAGGACACGTTACCAAATGGTTTCTTTCTTGCTCACATTGGGAGGCTTGTTCCCAGCAGTTGATCTTTGCCCTGCTCTTCAGCCTACTGAAATCCTTTCTGCAGCCTAACTCCTTGGCTAGCTGCCACATGTGCTTGTTCAGGGCTATCTAGCATTATATTCCATAACAATTATTTATGCCTAGCAGCCTTGATTACAATTTTAGCAAAACATTTCACCCCAAATGACACTGATAAACATTTATTTGAAAAATAGCAGAAGCATCAACATTTCTTAAGAAGTAACAGAAGGCAGACATTTTTCAGGAATAACAAAGTTCTTCTGTGATAACCTTATGATTTGATCACAACAATTCCACAAGAGAAACCCTTAATAACTTCTAATATAACAAGCATTATAGCAGATTTAAGGTCATGTTTCCTTAAGGTCTTACTAAAGCCCAAGAAGAGCCTGTTGTTACTGAGTCTGGGTCTGGAACTCTGGCCTGAGGCCTAGTTGTCTCTCAACACCTGATCTTTTACTGACAAAAGTGTTGATTTTTAACAGGGGCCTAGGGTCCTTCACAGGGAGGGATGCGCTGCTCACACTTTCTGCAGCCCTTCCGCTACAGTGTTTGATTGTCTCATTGTCTCCAGTGTACTTACCCTCAAACCACTCCTGGGAGGTTGGACAGGGGTATTATCCACATTGGACAGAGGGAAAACTGAGGTGTGGAAATGTTAAATGACTTGCCCAATTCTGAGGTGGAATCCAGGATTCCCAAGTCCCAGGCTAGCGCCCTAAACATTGCCCCATCCTGCCACTCAGCTGGCACTGGGCTGGACCTTGTTATTCTCATGCTGGCAGTCAGATCTTGCCAAGTGTTATGGCTCACCTGTCTGCGTTGGAGCAGGGGCATCACTAGCTCCAAAAAACTCTCTTCTCCTCCCCCCGGCACCGGCCCCACCTGCTGCAGCACGAGTCCCATCCCCTGGGCCTGGTCCAGCCCTGGTTTCCCAGTCAGGGACCAAGTCCGGATTCGGCTCCTGCACAGGGCCAGATCTGGTGGCCCTGGATTCCCAACCAGGGCCCAGGTTTGGGCCAGATTCAGCCCCACATCCCCAATCAAGGTTGGGCCTGGATAGGGCTGCCATGGCTGTGGCTCAGCCCTCTGTACCCAGCCAGAGTCAGGGCTAGAACTTGGGGCACTGGCGCTGGGAATAGGGGCTCATGCCCAGTGCCTGCGACACCCATACTTTGGAGTATCTTGGTAGCTTGAAATGGTCACTTCGTCCTCCTCTGTGAAGGACAGGGAGAACTCATGCTGTTTGATTGTAAATTCATGCCAGCCACATTCCCTGTGCTGAGGGATGTGCAGCAATAAAATGTATGTCTGTGCCCTGTCATCAGGATCCAAAGGGGTAGATGTGTCAGTCTAGTTCAGCAAAATAAACAAGGAAATCTGTGGGACTTTTAAAGACTAACAAACTCTGTAAGTTCCCCCCATCTTCAAAGCATCTGACAAAGTAGGATTTTCTCCCGCTATGGCTCATGCGATAAACTTGTTAGTCTTTAAACGTGCTGCAGGACTCCTTGTTTGTTCTGCTGTCATCAGGTGGTCATTGTCCGCAATGGTGGTGGAAGGCATAGCTTGTGTCATCTGTGTGGCCCATGTGGGGCTTGGACAGGTGGTGTGGGAGTGCCCACCATTTGATGTGTGCAGGCAGTTTAGATGGGGTGGTTTTGAGTGGCTGGTCAGGAAGCTTGCAATCTCTGGTCATGGTGAATGTGTAGTTACAAGGGTAGCAGTGTTCACAGCTTCAGACAGTAGCAGCTCTCTCTGTCTGATCTTTGGCCTCTCCATTCAAGTTGAACGGTGACATTATTCCATTTCAGGGGCTGTAGTCCTTTATGGCCAACTCTGTACACTGCTTGGCTGCACAACTGTTACAGTTTCAAGATAGCAGATGTCCGACTTCCTGTGCTGGTCTAGGGATCCCTGCCTCTTTCCAAAGGGTGGATTGGTTGGGAGAGTGGCCTAGTCCTTCACTATGAAGGAGTTCATGATGTCAAGGCTGGATTAACACACGGGCTATAGGGGTGCAGCCCCAGGCCCCAGCCTAAAGGGGCCTGTCCAAACCCCCCCTCCCCCGTCCTGGGTGCAATGTGTCATGGTAAAAACAGGGCCTGCCCAGCACGGTTACAAAGGCATAGGTCATGTTGGTGCCATATATCTACCCAGAGGGGAGTGCCAGTTCGAGTGCGGCTAGACCAGGGGTCTGCAACCTGCAGCTCCAGAGCTACCTGCTGCTCTTTGGTTACCCCATTGCAGCTCTGGGTCCCCTTCACACTACCGTCAAAGCTTGCAGGCAGCCCCTGCCACCCAAGGACCCTGCGGGCAGCCTGTGCCAGGTTCAGCACCCCCCCCCCCCAACACAAGGACCCTGTGAGGTACAACTCCTGGTTCCAGGATCCCATCCCACACCAGGGGACCCTGTGGCAGGTGCTGTAGCCCAGTTCTCGCCACCAGGACATTACACTAATTGTGGCTCTCAAAAGACTTTGGTTATTGAAGGAATTTTTAAAAATGGCTCTCCTTATCTTTTGGGTTGCTGGCCCGTGAGACAGACTGGGAGCTGGTAGCAGTGGTCAGAAACCTCTAGCAGACAATTGCTAAATCCTGGCACCAATTAAGCATGCATGGAATAGATTGCTGCTTACAGCACCCGCCCCCAACAAAGGTCCCTGCTGGTCCACACAGTAATCAGCTGCTTTTGCAGATGTCACACGTGATCCCATAGTAAGTTCAAAAGCGGATTGTCCGTCTGAAGAATTGCAGTATAAAGGTGGATGTGTATTTCATATTCCATCCATCCTCTGGGGTGGAATAGAAGACAATGTATTAAAATTAACCTTGCAGCCTTGAGAGAGAGAGATATGTATACATATACACCAGAGCCAGGCCAAGAGTTTTTACTCTTTTTATGGTTTACACAGAACATAGACTTTAACTTTTTATTTGCACATTTAAGGGCTTCTGCAAGCAAATCAGAACCCATAAATCTTCTGAGACACACTGTAGTGGGAGAAACAATTATTTTGATAGATAAAGCTCTCTGCATGCATGCCAACTAACGGCCCTTACCATTGCCTCATCAAATGTTATTTCATTAGTTAACTGTAGCTTGTTAGAGTCTGTCTCTTCTGGGCTCCTGCTTGTTTTTATGGATGCCGTTATTTTAGTCTCACTCAGCATGGAAGAACTATATTAAATATAAGCACTTGCAGTTCATACTGTCAGTAACATCTGTTTGATGATCAGAATTAGATGTTAAATCAACATTTTACTGATTTCCTCCCCCCCCCCCCCCCATTTGGGCATTTCATTAGTTGAGGTATGTTTTTTTTCAGTGGCTTCTTTATAAAGCTTGATCAATGGCTATCTATTTCTCCACTAGTTCTGTGTGAAGAGTTTTGTCTCGTTATCTTTGGATTCCTTATTGAGAGATGCCTACACTGCAGTGTAATTCTAGGGTTCAAACTTAGGCTCAAGCCTATCCCTCTTCCATTTACACTCACATCACACTAACCCAGGGCTCAAACAGACTCATACTAACCCTGTCAAGTCACATTGATCCACGACCCCATGAAGGCAGAGGGTCCAAACCGGAATCAAGCTGGAACTAGGGTTCAAGCCCTGTTGCTGTGCAATGTAGATACAGCCCTACTGGACTTGTATCCCACAATCCTACGGGCTGACTTTCCTTGTTCCCTGACCAAACAAATTTGGTGGAAAGCCAAGTTCTCCCACAGTGCACCATGAAGAAGGGGTTAGAGCAGCCACATCTGGGGAAGGTGCACAGAAGATTGAAATATGGGTTGTTGGCCTCAGGCCAGCATAATGTTTTGTTGATGCTGGAGCATCAGGGTTAAACAATTTCTACCCTGGGGCTACAAATAAGTGCAGATACTCCAGCCTTAGGTTAGTAAAGTCATGGCTTGCCAATTCCAGTTCTATTAATCTCAGGCTGCCAGTGCTCAGTAGACATACTTGGTTACCTGGAAACTACTGTTACTGCAACATGAGTCCAAAGAGATGGGCTGCAGTGTTCTCAATGCAGGTGTGGGAGTGGTGGGAAAGGTATCTTTCCACATAGCAGCTCTTCTCTGGGATTAGCTGCTTGCAGGGAGTGTGTTCCAGGCTTCTCTGAGCCTGAAACAGTATTTTAAAAGGCTTTTTCTTCAAATGCCAGCAGTATACTTGAGACAGAGTGGGATTGTCTTCTATTGCTGAGCGGGGCAAGCTTTCAGTCTTATCTAGAGCTCTTCTTCATGTGAGATCAGAAGTGTCTCTTTCAGCCACAGAAGTTGGTCCAATAAGAGACGTAGCCTTACCCAGCTTGTCTTTCTAAGACTGTTACAACACTGCACGCTGTAGTATTCCTATTAAAAACATCTGCACTTTATGGGAGAGGCTGCTAGCACTTCCTATTTGTGAGTTGCCTGAGACTTCCCAATATAAGACCTTGTTCTCCGTGGCTTATCGTCTTGCCAAACTTTAGCTGCTCAGAATGAAATTTCTTATTCTGTGTGACTGCCTCAAGCTGATGGCTGCTATTTTTTTAAGTTTTAGCTAAAATGGCTCAGTTCAGAGAACAAGATTAAGGATAGAAACATTGCTTTGTCCATATCAAAAACATTCTTAAAACCATTTCAATGAAAACCTCTAGAACCCCCATACTTTGGAGCCTGGCATTGAAACTGAAAGAGGGGGAAGAATTGCCCTTTTCAGAGATGCCACTTTTGCCATTCCTGTGAAACTTAGCCCTAATTTAGTCAAGTTTTAAAACAAGTCTCAACAAAAATGCACCTCACACCTAGCCCCTAGCCGAAAAACTGGGGCACCTAGGAGTGCAGCATCTTAAAAGGGCCCTACACTGCTGAAATGCCACTGCCACTTTTGGTGGTAGTGTGAGGCAAAGAGGGCCCCCTGCCGGCTGCTGCCAAAAAATGCCACCATCACAGACAAGGCAGCAGTCCAAGGCACAAAAGTCCTGGCACCGCTGCAGAACTTGCAACAGCGATCTGAGGCAAAGGGGCCCCACTGCCGCCAAAAAAACCCACATGCTGCTGGAGGCACCTGTGTCTTTTGGGGGGGGGGGGGCGTCCAGGGGGTGATCCAACCCTCTTTGTTCCCCAGTTCAGCTAGGTACCAGGGTACAATTCCCAGGCACCATGCTGACCTGGCACCTGGATTTTGATGAGCCCTGTTGTAAACCTTTGAAAAAAATCTATTTCCATATTATCAGTAGAGGCTTATTAGAGTTTGGCAGCTAAATTCCCTGAAGATTCTGTCTGTACTGAAGAAAGAAAGAAGAAGGAAAAAAAAAAAGACTCTGGTAGCACTTTTAAAGACTAACAAATGTATTTATTGCATGAGCCTTAGTGGGAGAAAATCCCACTTCATCAGCTGCTTTGAAGACAGCCTGTGACTCTTACTCTGTTTTTACTTCCATGTGACAGCATGGGTTTCATTGGAGTTGCAACTGATTGATACCAGTGTAAATGTAACCCTTCTGCCAGGGTGAGCTGGCAAAACAAGGGCCGGGCTCTATACCTAGGGGTTTCCAAGTAATGTTACAGCACTAACTGGCTCAAGCCCCCAACCCAGTCTGCTGGGAAATCATGCACTATTCCCTGGGCCCCCTGGAAGGGTAAGGCTTCCTCACGCACAAGCACGAGTCTGAGTGTGGTGTACAGAACTTTTAATAGTGGTAAAACAGAATGTAAAAATCCAATAGCAGAAACCAGCTCCGATCTGGGGAACCAGTGTAGAACAAGGTTCCCAACAAACCCCAGGGTATATAGGGAATGTCTTTCACTCCAGATGTCCACCAGCACTACCCACTAGTCCTCATGGTGTCCACTCTCACCATCCACTGGCTCCTCTCTCAGTGATTTCAGCTCAGAGAGAGGGTTTGCCTCTCTGTGATTTCAGCTCTTAAACCTTACATAGCTGCAAACAGCTTCTCCCATTAAAATAACAAAGGAAAGGCTTCACAAGAAGCCCAGCCAGATCTGTCCTTTGACAGTAGGGCAATGGGGTGAAGCAGAGCCTCAGGCATCACTCTAGACTGATCTAATGCTAAGCCCCCACCCCTGTCTTAACCTCACCGGGCTGGGGGTTGTCTTATTGCTAATGGTGGCTTTTATCCTTTAACCCACCTAAACAGAGTTTGAACAAGCAAGAGAGTGTTGTATTATAAAAGACAGTATTTCATGTTTCTCTTCAGTAGAATTACTGATATTGACAGATTTATGATCAGATCAACCCAAATACCATTACCTATATTGGCCTGCACCCATGGTGCGACTGTGCTAATATGCTCTTTGTGCTCATGCAAATACAAAACCCATGCCTCCCCCCCCCCATTAGAAGCTGTTAGGCACGGCTTCTAAGCCTGCCTTACATAAGTGAAGGAAAAATTAGGTCATCTGATTGTAATTTTTCTTCCATTGTGAGATGAAGGATTAGATGTAAGAGTAGTATCTATCTGGCAACTTCCCTTAGTAACCCATGGACCATTGATGCTTCAAGGGGAGGGCAGGCAGGCCGAGTTGCGAGGTACCTCACTGTCACCTGCCTTCGATGTGAGGAAGCTTTGTCTGTGCCTGCCAGTGGTCAGCTCTGCAACTCCACCAGCCACAGGTAACACGAGCACTCCCTGTGAGGCCTCACAGGCCCTGCTGTTGGTTTGTACACCAGTAGTAGGCACCTTCCCACTCCAGAGCCCTCCAAACATCCCCTTGGAGTATCCCGGCCCAGGTCACTGGGCACTCGCTGTGTTCACAGTTGTGGCTGCTTCCAAAGAAACAGCCCAGCGCAGCTTAGCAGTTCAACCTCAGATCACAGCCCCATTTCACTCACAGCACTTAGATGTGTGTCTTAAGAAATCTAGTGTACCTTTATTTAGCAAAGCACAGAGAGTGGAGGAATAACCAATAGAAATATTGGAAACAAATGGATACTATGGACTAAAATCATAACGTGTGGTCTAGAGCCTAGACTGAATGAACAAGCTACTCACATGTTTATCCAATATTGCTCCCCCAACGTCCTTGCAGTGATCTAAAGCCAGGTTGACTGGAATCCCCTTTCATGAGTCACACTGTCAACTTGCCTCCCAAGTGAGCGATTCTGTGTGCTTCTTTGCCTTCCTAATTATATCAATCCCATCCTTCGTCTTGATTCATAAACAGGATGAATATCTCTTTGCTTCATCTTCTGAATTTTCTCTTTTGTAGATTTTGCAATCTCTTCTTTTGCCTTTGGCTCTGTATGCAAATAGTAGGCTTTCCTTGTGAGGCATATAATATACAGATGGCCAGATCAGGTGAGAGGTCTGCTACCTCCTGCCTGAAGGAAAGATTTCTGATGTATGTCACCTCTGGTGACCCACCTTATTCCAAGGCTTTAAGATGATAAATTTAGTATAGATGCTTTAGTCCTTAAGTATTCTCATAGATACATTTCACAATGATTATGACAACCAATACTGGGGATTGGCAGAGACTTCCCTTGATTCCCCTTCAGTGAACTTTGACCTCCAGGATCCTTGTAAAAACCTTATGCATCACCTGGGCCTTCTGTTATTTTGGCACCAAGAGGTCTGTTGGTTACACCATCCTAGTTCATATTTTTTGTAGCTGGGATGCTTATTGTAGGAACCTTGATATTTTCAATGGAAGTACTTGTGGGGACTTGCATTCCCTGAGGAATGTGTGTTCAGGAGTGTTCTCATTAATGAATGTAAAATCACAGCCAACTTTGAAGCGTACTGAATCTACTTTACTTACCATGATGGATGGTGAGTGACATGAAATCATAACTAGTAAGAGACCGATACATCTGAAGGGCAGAAAAGACTGCCTCTGAAAAGGGCATGTGCGGTCTGAAAGACTATTTGAATACTAATGATAATAGGTTCTGATTTCTCTCCTGCATGGCAAACTGCCTGCTCTTGTCACATGGCTGGTGACCAGACTTCTCATACAACCTATAAGTAAAACTCTGAAAACTGTGGTGCACCAGTGAGCTCTGGCCATCGCGTCCTGTACTATACTATGTCTGTCTTTCTACTCTCTCTGTCTAATAAATACTTTTCCCATACCCATCCTTCATCTGACTATTGTCTTCAGGACCTATCCTGGACCCCAGTCCTTTAATCTACTCTGCTTGAATCAATGGGTTTGGTGTGGTGCACCTCGCAGGACAGGAGTCTCTCCTCTTTTAATCTTTCTTTCCATATGCCCACATAATGAAGTACATTAATACCTCTGGCTCTTGTACCTTCATCAGAGAATGCCCTAGTACCGTGTGAAAGTTCAGGATAAAGTAATATCATTGCCAGTGCCCACTTATGCATTTTGATTAACTCTTCCTTGTTCCTTCTAAATGAAAGGGAAAGTTAGGTCCGCATTAGACTCCCATTACAATCCTGTATCTGAGTACATCAAGGATGGTGTAAGCAAAGTAGCATGTTAACCAATCATAATTCCATGAGCAGATCTGTCGCAGGGCAGGTCTACACTACCTGCTGTTTTTGGGGCAGTAGAACAGATAGACAACTTTAAAAACCCCAAAGAATCCTGTGGCACCTTAAAAACTTAACAGATTTCTTTGGGCATAAGCTTTTGTGGGTACAACTGACTTCATCAAAAGTGGGTTGGAGCTCACAAAAGCTTATGCACAAAGAAATCTGTTAAGTTTTTTTTAAGGTGCCACAAGACTCTGTTTGTTTTTGCTGTCTCAGTTCAACTGTCCTATGCCCGGCACGTCTACTGTGCTGAGTCGAAGGAAGGGGCCGCCCTTGGACTCTGCCACTCCGGTTACCAGGGTGGTGTCTGAGGATCAGCATCCCGATTGACTGATCGGTCCCCACAGACCCAATCAGTCAATTGGGAAGGTTGATCTTTGCTGCCGTCGGTGAAGATTAGCCCATACACCTTAATTCTAGACTTTCATGTCCCACAATTTTCTTCTGCAGATTTCTTATTGCATAATGCCATGTAAATATGCTGACATTCATATATGATGCAATATGGATTATAAACACAGAATACTGGGGAAGGACTGAAACCAAGAAATATTCGAAGTTGCTCTGATCGCTAATGTGCTGGCTTATAAAACACGTAATAATGAAGAGTAGTTGGACACATCTGTTGTTAATTTGGAGATGTGCAGAAGCAGGCTGCTGTATATGTCACATGTGGAGGTGATATCCCCATGACGAATTGGAGAGCTTTTTAATTCATTTCATTTTTATGCACTTCTCACCATTTCACCTGCATTTGAACTATTGATCTCTGTCCTCTGTGACTACTTCTAACATTCTGAACTTCCGATCCACACTCATTTGAAAAAGGGTGTGTGTGACAGAGTGCATGTAAGCCAAACTTTAGTTCCTCTTCCGTGGTTCTTATGGTTCTTTAAACCTGTTGAGGTGTAGTCCTGTGGTAACAGTAAACAAGAACAAAAAGATGCTTCCTTCTAACGCTAATGAAGGAACTTTGCTTAGACTAAGGAAAGCAGTGTTATATCCTTAGAACTGCTCTGCGCCTCTTGGTTTTGCATTGTAGAGCCTCTGCCTCCATCCCACTTCTCAGGAGCTATAGTGCCTGGCCACTTGATATGTATTTAAAGAAACAGTACACATCTCCTCACATGTAGCAGTGGGAGTTGATTCTGCCCCAGTATTACAGTCCATTATCATTTAAGGATAAAGCTGACAATTTCTGGCTCATAACAGTTCAAAGGATGGCAATTTTTTCTCTTTATAAATGAAGTTGAATGTAAATCCAGGCTAAAGGAAGCAGATCCCAAAACGAGCAAGTGTTAATTACCTTGAAAGAGTTTTCTTAAGCACTTTTTTTAAAAATTGGTTACATTTGTGAATGTCAAATGTAGATGTCATTAAAATGATCTTCAGTCTGGTTAAATATGTAATTAATCTATCATGGTCTCCTAAACTATAGAGCAGAGAATGAGTTATAATTTGTGAGGGACAATGATTTCATGACACCAGTGAAGAAGACTGAACTGTCAAACTCCATTAGGGTGAATGAATCACAAGGTTTTCCTCATGAGTTAATTAGAAAGTCATTTTTCCTAATGTAATGAAGTTCTGTCTTTGATTCTGAGATTGCTGCCGGTTGTCAGATTTATTATATCTCCAGATGGTCTGCTTTTTCTCCAAAGGTTTCTGATCATGTTATAAGGTTGGGTTTTTCAGTATGTAAAATATTAGCTGCTTTCCTTCGATTAGAAAATTTTCCAGGATTAATTGCACTTATTTTAAAAAAGAAAAAAGAAGCTGAAATTCTCCAATTTGAGCTACAAAAGCAATGATACATTAAAAATTATGGATTGTGAGTTATAGACAAAGAGGCTCTTAATTAATATGAGTAGAGGACTTTACAAAGAGAACCCTGACTAAATATTAGAGTTAAAAGTGACACATTCTTTGTATGCCACTGATCAGCGTTCAGTTCTCTGTCAGGCCTATGTACTGTAGTCTGGCAGCCACGTAGTATTTTGGGCTCAATTCTACTCTCTGGAATGTATTTGTAGAGCATCCAACTAACATATCAATGGGCCTTGCTGGGTGCCAGTTTGAGAGTCCTAAGTGACATAGCTATAGACTGGGCCTATAGAGCAGGATAGCCTAAGAAAATGGCCCAGATTTTTCCAGAAGTTTGGAGAGAGTTGAGCCAAAGCCAGAATCCCATCCTTTATTCCCTCAGATCCAGGGGAAGTCCCTATTCAGGACCTTTGTGTGTTTTGAAATCAGTAGATTTTAATGAGGTGTAGCTGAGAGAGGAGGATGGCTTCTTATACTGACCCTCTCAACATTAACTTCAGCAGCCTCCTGTGCTACATTCTTAAAATTTTTTTTTCCTGGGGGTTTGGACCTTGGACATGGTGGGCAACCAAGGGAGCCTGATTATGTTACACAGTTTTATAACAATGTATTGCAGGGGGGTTCCCCACCCCCACCCGCAGTGTTGGCAACTCTTGTGACTTTATTGCAAATCCTACAATATTTCGGGTTTTTCTTAAAGCCCTAGTACCTGGAATCACATAACTCCACAGGAGTCTCGGCTTTTATTTCTTTATTTAAAAAATAAAATCAATTTTTAGCCCTTGAGTTTGCAAAGAAAATCTTGGAAATATGAATCCTAAAGCTTCAAAGACTAGAAGGCAAATCAAGGAGACCAAAATTTATCATTTTTAAAAATCTGAATGATGTTTGAATACTTGAGGTTGTAAATACTGCTTGCGTGCCTCCCTAGTGGCACAATTCTTATCCACAATCCATCAGACCCTCCCTTGTAGACATAAGTCTAGGCCAGCTCAGAAAAGGGCATGCCCTGGATGATTTTGACACTGTAAGAACTGGTGTTGGGAAGCTTGTGGAAAGAGCCAAGCATTAGCATTATGGTATGACGTGGAAAGAGGTAAAGAGGATTAAACGGGAAATCAGAATCATGTAGGGCTGGCTTAAGGGGCAAGCCAATGTGGCAGTGGTTTGGGGCTCCGAAGCTTAGGGGTGCTAGTGCCAAAAATCGAAAGTGTGGTCTGCCGCCCCACCATGGGCCAGTGCTGGGGGTGGGGGTGGTGGCTGAGGCTGGGGGGTGGCTGGGGCCAGAGGCTGGATGCAGCCTGGCCAGTCGGCCCTGAGAGGAGGTGGAGCTGACTCCCACACATAGTACAGCTTCCGATGCAGCTTTGGGCCGCTACAGAACCATACTGCTTGCATGGCAGTCAGTCCTTCCACTGCCCCCCCACCCAGCCTGACCTGCCTGTAGTAACCCTTGGGGAGGAAGGGGTTAACACTCTGGTCAGTGAGTCCCAGGACAGCCAATAGGTACAAAGCACAGCTTTTTTAATTGGAGCAGCAGCCTTGCCTGTTCCTGTTTGGATGCAGCAGATCTCCTGGAAGGATCAGGAGGAGGCCAGGTAGAAAGGCCTGAAGAACAATCCAGCAACATCCTTACCAAAGATAAGGTAAGTTTGTTACTCACAAGGTGTGAGCAGAACAGGGAATGTTTACTTAGATGCAGACAGGGTATTTTCTTTGTTTTTGGCTTGTTTTTGAATTTCTCTGTGCTGAGCACAGGTACCTCCTCCCACTACTAAGTTAAATCCCAGAGAAGCAACTTTGTGTTTCTTATCTGCTTTTTAATTAAAGATCTTACCTTTTTAAGTAAGCTCTGGTTCTGTGTCCTGAAAAGCAAGAGGCTTGTGTGCATGTGCCTCAGACTGCACAGCCAGCTACTAAGCAGGATTCTGTTTCATTTCCAGCTGATATCCCAGCTGGGGGTCAGTCACTTCCTGAGAGAGGACTAAAAGTGATTGACGGTACCTCCCAGGAAGGAATACCCAAGTGCGCCTTCCTGGGTTTCAAGAGGTTTTTGCATGTGGGTGGTGGCAGTGATACCACTCCAAGGCCAGGAATTGGAGGCCTTGGAGAGTTTTAAGATCAGGCTTTAAGGCCAGGGGATTTTAAGGCCTCTTGCAGGCCTCACCTTCTGCACTCAGAGTGCCACAGTGGGGATACAGCCTTGACAGGCAGTGGCTTGGGGCTCCGAAGCTTAGGGGTGCTGGTGCTAAAAATCAAAAGTGTGGTCTCCCGCCCCGCTGTGGGCCAGTGCTGGGGGGTAGTGGTGGTGGCTGGGGCTGGGGAGCTGCTGGGGCCAGAGGCTGGACGCAGCCTGGCCAGTCCACCCTGAGAGGCGGTGGAGCTGACTCCCACACATAGTGCAGCTTCTGATGCAGCTCTGGGCTGCAACGGAGCCATACCACTTGCACAGCAGTCAGTCCTTCCACTGCCCCGCCTGGCCTGACCTGCTAGGCTGTGGCTGACCTGCCCCTCTGCTGAGAGCAGAGTGGACGGCCCAAGGGCAGGGTGAAGATGGGAGAGGTCAAGCTGTGGGTGGATCGGCCAGCCCAGGGGAAGGGGAGGAGCTCAGAGCTTGGCCTTAGGCTGGCCCACCCTCTTCCCCTTCCCAGTAGTGGGCTACTTTTAGGGGCTCTGAAATGGTGTTCTGGTGTGTTCCCTCTTACTTTAACCGCTGGGTGTGCTGATGGAGAATCTACCTACAACCCCAAGGAACATGAATCAGTTTTCATGTTGGTTTGTTGTCAGAAAATGGCAGGAGCAAGGGATAAAAAGTCAAGAAGGATTTTCAACTGGTCATGAATATTTCTTGGTTTTACATCTCAGAGGAACTCGGTCTGGCATCCCAGTCTTCCTCAGAGCAACATATCATACATAAAAATGGCTAGTCCTGTACAGGGCTACTACAGGGAATGATATAGTTAGTCACTAGGTCTTTGTACACAACTTTCCTTTGCCCATCAGCCAGAAAGGAAGAAAAGCAGTTTTGCTCTTAAAAAGGTGTCATTGGTATGATACCTTAACGGCTTGCTACTTTATGACTGTCTGTCTGTGTACCCACAGACTGCTGTATAACTGGTATGGTTCCCATCTAATCCTATGACCTGGCTGCTGAGTGAGGGAAAAGAGTCAAACACTGGAACTAAGGCCCTCAACCTGTACATGTAGCTGGCTCTGAGTAAGTGTCCAAGTAGTCCTATGGTTGTGTATACTAGGTAATAAAGTGCCATTCAGCTTGAACAAGAGTGGCAGAATTGAACCCTAATTGTATCATGTGTGCCTGTGATAAAAATAAAACAGCTGCAAATGAGACCTGTTAATATAAGCACAAGTTAGCCTAACTAGGCCGTTAGCATAAGTGGGTCAGGCTGTTAGGCCTATTCCAATGTTGGAATTGGCTCATCAGCAAAGATATGGACACTGAGCAGGAACAATACAAGAACATGGACCTGGCTAGCAGTTTGCCATATAAGGTGAAATACCTTCAACAACCAATCTGAATCAAGTAAACAACTCTGATTATGCAGACTATTGAAATCTTGTGAAGAACATAAAGGATACATATGTGTAGTGTGGGCTGTACTTGGGGTCCTCCCAGTAACTTTGGTTCTGGGGGCACCTTTGCAATTGCAAGTAAACTGGCAGATATAATTCCTGGTACTCTGTTTTTGTGCCTCAGCCTGCTACCAACTGACTGCATGGTCTAGGACATAATTCGCAACAGCTTGCGTGGTCTAGGACATAATTCGCAATGGTGCCAGGATCCATTGCTGTGTCTTTTCACTTTTTCTGTAGCCCATTTGGCAATGTTGTTGATGACCCATAGGGAGAATATTGTGTGAGATCTTGGATTGGGCTATAACAGTGGTTCCCAACCTTTTTCACCTTGGGGACCCCTTTTTAGCAAAAAAAAAAAAAAAAAAAAATTGCGCCCCCCCCCCGCTGATTATGTAATCTGGCCCACACGGGCAGACTCTGGCCTTCCTCACTCTAGTGCTGCCATTGGGCAGCCAGTGAGCAGTGCTGCTGCCACCATGGCCCACACCACTGCGGAGCCAAGCCACAGCACCTATGGCCCCCTGCCCTTGCCTGTGCCAGGGAGCAGCTGCAGCTCTATCCCCCTGCCAGGATCTGGCCACGGAAGGGGAAAGGCAGCCCTGGTAGGGAGCATCGGGGCTGTAGCTGGATTCCGGCCCCAGTAGGGAGAGGCTTTGCAGACCCCCTGCAATGTCTGCAGACCCCTGGGGGTCCCTGGACCATGGGTTGGGAACCACTGGGCTATAGCATTTGGAAAGTTTAGATGCCTCTTCTGGTTCCCCTTTTAATTGGGTGCCATTTGGTTGAAGAGGGAGCATTTGTTGTGTGTATGCATTTAGTCTGGGCCCTAAAGGTGTGATCCAAAATCAATCTAAGTTAGTGGGAGTCATTTCATCAACTTCAAAAGAACTGTGGATGAGGGCCTAAGAAATGTCCATTTGTAATTGTTTGAAGAATTAAAATAGCTGCAAATGTGACTCCTTAGACTTCATAAGAGTCAGGGGCTGCTGGCACAATGTCAGCCAACTAGTGGGTATAATTGCCATCATTGGCTCTTGAGATTTTTCCTAATGTGGGTAACTTTTTTTTTTTTTTTTTTTAAGTTGAGATCCTTTCATGGGCATCACCCTTCCCCACCTCTCAAGCCAAAGCCCATGGTTTGCTATGGCCATCATAGCACTTGTGTAAGACACCTTTGGGGCTAGGTCATATAGAGGACAAGATTCACCGTAGCAAAGGGAGCTGGTCCTTAATCTTGAGTGCTAGGGAGTTCTGCTTTTGGTGCTGAAGATCCTGATTTTCGTCCTCACTGACAACAGAGTAAATGTCCAATAGGCTTTGGCTCGAAGTGCTTCTCTTCTCAGGTTGGGGAAGTATGCTGAACATGGAATGCCACAGGTACCACAGCATAAATGAATTTACACTCAGATGAGGAGGATGTGACAACATTGGAATTACACATGTGCTGACAGTTAAATGTATGCTTAAGAGCTTTGCTGGTCTGGGGCCAGAGTGCTCACCACCTGGTAGGACAGAGACCTGTGTTATTCTACCTCTTCCTCATGACTCCATAAACCCATGGTCTGTTATGGCTAATTTAGATAGCGTGCTCCATGGTGCAGGGATCTGTCCATTTCGATTCAAGTGTTGAAAGCCATGCCCTTCCACAACACTGTGTGTGTATATTACTTATGTAATAACCCTTGGGGAGGAAGGGGTTAACACTCTGGTCAGTGAGTCCCAGGACAGCCAATAGGAACGAAGCACAGCTTTTTGAATGGTAACAGCAGCCTGGCCTGGGTCTGTTTGGATGCAGCAGAGCTCCTGGAAGGATCAGGAGGAGGCCAGAGGGGCCTGAGGAAGAATCCAGCAACATCCTTACCAGAGATAAGTTAAGTTTGGTAGTGGCCAGGCGTGAGTAGAACAGGGAATGTTTATTTAGACGCGGTCAGGGTATTTTCTTTGGTTTTGGCTTGTTTTTTGGATTTCTCTGTGCTAAGCACATGTAACCCAATCCTCCCCCCCACTACCCTGTAACTACCTAAGTTAGTTCCCAGAGAAGCAACTCTCTGTGTTTATCATCTGCTCTTTTTGATTAAAGAGTTTACCTTTTAAGCAAGTTCTGGTTCTGTGTCCCGAGAGGCAAGAGGTTTGTGTGCCCGTGCCTTGGACTGCACAGGCAGCTACTAGAGGGAACCCTGTTCCAGTTCCAGCTCATATTGCAGCTGGAGTTCAGTCACTTTCCTGAGAGAGGAATAAACAGGACTGCAAGTACCTCACAGGGAGGAATTCCCAAGTGCGCCTTCCTGGGTCTCAAGAGGTTTTTTTGCATTTGGGTGGTGGCAGCGATACCACTCCAAGGCCAGGAATTGGAGGCCTTGGAGACTTCTAAGAGCAGGCTTTAAGGCCAGTGGCTTTTAAGGCCTATTGCAGGCCCCCACCTTCTGCACTCAGAGTGCCAGAGTGGGGAAAAAGCCTTGACAACTTATTTCACACTATGATGGCAATATAATCTAGTATCACTTTTATAACATGGTCCACAGACTAATGAAAATGAAGCTTCTTCAGCCGTGGTCATCTTGAGTTGTTAGTTTTATGGAGACAATCCTGTTTGCAGAACGACAGCATGAGGCCTGTATATCAGTCAAGCCCTCAAAACAGGGCTTAAAAGAAGTGCATATTATCCAACATGCTGGAGGAGAAATTTACCCTCAGGAGGGAGAAACCATGTTTTCATTCTTTGTTTGATGGTCTCCCTCAAGACCTCACTCAACTGATTGGTTTAGGTTTTTTAAACTCTTGGTTAGACTACACTCAGTCCTTCATGATGGACTTCTTGAGAATAAAGGAATCCATGCAAACCAAGGTCTCTCTTTTGGACCTTTTTCCTCGATAATCCCTAAAAACTGATGCCTGTTGCAATGTCCGGCCCTGTGGTTTGTCGGTGTTCAGGTAAAAACATTCAGCTCAACCATGAATTGCTCCTTTGACATTTGACAGATGGCAGGACCCTGACGTCCTTTCCAGGATGCTTTTCTTGCACCTGAATTCTTAACAGTAGACAATGGAAGCTGGAATCAGCTCAGACAGTGGCTATCTGCTCACACAGCAGTTTATTATAATCCTTTTAGAGTTCAGTATTCACTGGTAATGCTGGGCTTAATCTTATAATTTGTTGCACTCTTCATTAATTAGCTCACGATTGAACAAATATTTTAGGAGCCCTACAGTCTTTGCATTATGATGCAAAAGGATAATTCCATTGTGCAACATGCTTTCATTGGCCTGTAGTCTATTTAAAGGTGCTTGGATAATAGACAGTGCTCAGTGAATACTCAGGTTAAGAATATATTTTAATGAGCATTAGGAATGTGCAGGGAACTGTTCTAAAATACTTATTTATGACTTTAATGGAACTAATGACTTAAAATTCAGTTCAGCTCTCATGCATGATTTGGCTTCAGCATCTTGGCATTGCATAGTTATTTTCCCAATAGCAACTGCTAGCTGATCATTTTAAAAGTAAAATTATGGTTTTAACTGACTGTCCAGGCCAGCAGACTCAAATCCAGGTGGGAAAGCCAGCCTAGGTGTTCTTTACTTCTCACACATGCCTAATAAAAATAATTCCACAGATCAGAGCAAGCCCTCAGCAGTGCAAATCACTGTGCAAACCTGAGCTGTAAATCCATACCATGGAGTGCCATTTTCCCAGAGTGTAATAATGACAATAAACTTCACAGATAGAAAGGGCTATATTACTTCAAATTGCACAATATAAAAGCCCAATGTTTCAAATTCTTCTTGAGAGAAGTAGTCCATCTGTGAATACCCTCATGTAAATCAGCAGGTCTGCTCATCTGAACAAGGCTTCTATGGTGAAGCCCGTAAGGTTCTTCTCGGAAAGGTTGTAGAAAGGGAAGGGAGAAATTGTTTGACTTTTTAAAAAAACTTTTTAGGCAAATGTTCTTCAGTTGAACTTACTTGGTCATCCAGTGACTGTTTTGTTATAGTTAGAGATAATGTATTCTTAATGGAATTTCCAGCAGAGAGATTCTACATCCTTTGTTCCATATTAGATTGGTTATCGACTACCTTTCATGTTTGGTGCTTCTCCAGAAATACTGAGCAGCAAAATGGCATTAATTTCCAAAAATATTATTAGATGTTGCATGCACTGGTCTATGATCCCATTCACAAATGCTGTATGCAAAAGAAATACCCCTCATCAAATGCAAACAGGCAGACACACCAATAAGGAATTCCACTGGAGTGATGGCAGGTACATAATTCATTTTCCTGAGTTATTAATTACCTTGTAATTCACCAGTGACACAGCATATCAAGAGTTTCAAGTGAATTATGGAGGGACACAAAGAATCAAAGTAATGAATGTGTCCACCATCAGACCATGATTATTATTTTTAAACTATAGTGTTTCTCTTTGCTTCCCCTGCTCCCTCTTCCTATTTCAGGGAGGGTTTTGTTTTGTTTCATCCCATTTGGTCACACTGCATCCTGCCACCTGATTAGTTGCGAAGGGTTCTGGATTGTGTTCCAAAGGGGCAGCCGTGTTAGTCTAGTTCAGCAAAAGAAGCAAGTAGTTCTGCAGCACTCAAAGACTATCAGATTTATTTATCACATGAGCTTTCATGGGAGAAAATCCCACTTTGTCAGATTCTTTGTAATTAGATGGTACATGAATTCTTTCCATTCTTTTATAGATAGGCACACTTACTGATTTTTAACTAGGCTTTGTTTATTTGCTTATGATTTTCATGTAATGTATAGATGATAATAATAGCTTTAGAGATTGGACTCATATTTCTGACTTCAGATACAAACTCTTACTGGAGAGAAATGGTGGTGGAGTGGGATTTTTTCAGTTTATAAACCCACCTTCTGTAGGTTGGTTCAGATCCCGATTACATTTCTCCAGCCCGGGCGGGCCCCCCCAACATGTGTTGAAGCAAAGCTTTGGAAGCCTGGATCCATTTCTGGGCCTCCAGTGATTGACGTCTAATGGGTTTTGTTTTGCAAAGCCATGAATCCAAATGTGGGAGTGGGGTTGGATGCAGATCTCATCTGTTTGAAATGCATATCCCTAATGTCCAGGCTCCAATTCAATAAAGGTTCCAGTTTTGGTTTGTCTGGGAGTCATGCTATACAAGAAGGAAAGGAAAGCTTAGGGAAGTGCTTTCAGAACTTGGCTCTGGTTCTCTCCAGCTGTCAGATATACAGTGACTTTTTCTGTCTGTTCTTAGCCTTTTGCCAGAAAAGTGAATGCCTGAAGTCCTATTGTTTTTTGAGAGCAAAATTGGTGCTTGTAATTACTGTAGAAATCAACAGCTCCCTGCCTGACTCTTCCATTCCCTGTCTCACTACAGATGGGCTCATCAGTTTGTAACTAGTTAGGGTCCAGTCACTTAAACCAGATAGAAGTTCCATGATTTGTTTCTGTCCACACACGCAGCAACTTTTCTGCCATCACAGCCATGTTTTATGTCCTGACTTAGCCTCTAGTCTGACTGTGTCTTTAGGAGTGTTTTATGCCATGTGCCGGGCAGCTACCCCACTGGCCTTTGCAGCAACTGTTTGAACCAAGAATTATAAATCTTCTTGCCTCTTCCCATCTTCCACAGAGGATTATGATATTTCATACACAAAACCCATAATCCTCTGCATCTCAGGGGGTCACAATGATCCTTTCATTTCATGAAAGCTTTCCCAGCAGTGCAGACTGCTCCATCCACTCTCGATGCTTCCAGGGAGACATGCAGAAGGTGTGACCTATTTGTTAAAACAATAGTAAAGGGGAAGCAGGCCAGGTGGTGCCCCAAAAGTCACATATGGAGAACATCTTCTGAGAGATCTCATACTTCCATAGCAACACCCCCCCACCCCCCGTTCCTGTGATCCTCTCCAGGATGAGCCTCCAAGGAGACAGGACCTGTGTGAGCGTGGTCACTGGATAGCACTGCATTGGGTATGGGTGGGTTGTGACAAAGGCTGGGCTCTGTATTTCCTGCCCTGCCCAAGGGGTGATAGAGGAGGCTGCAGTCATGGGGAGTCACTGGCCTCCAAGTTCCCTTGGAACCGATGCTGGTTCACATCCACAGGACCTCTGTGTAGCCACTGAATGGGCCTGCGTTAGCCGCTGGGGCCCTCATTACCCTGTGCTCACTGCATTTCACAATGGGCAGATGAGTGTCACTTCAGACATTTGGCAAAGACTGTCTGAGGCTTGCCAACAGGTTGAGTTGCACTGGTTAAACTTAAGGTTTGAAGAGTAGTGTTTAAGCCAGTTTAGTGAAAGTGGTGTGAAAAATTAGGTGAATGTTCCTATTTTGGTTTAGCTTTCAGTTACTTAAGTTTTGGTGTTAACTGAAATAAGCCACTAGGCTGACATAAGAATACGCTAATTTAACTGGGCCAGATTAACTGAAGAGGTGCAAGTTTGGGTGTAGACAAGGCCTCACACTGTCAGTCTAGTTTGTGTTTCTATATGGCTGTCGTTATTGTACTGGCTGAATGCCTCACAGGTTTGAGGTAGTTACTCTAACACCGCAGGCCTGTGGGAAAGGCCAGTGCTGTTATCCACTTAAACAGGCACAGAGAGACCAAGATTGCACAGGAAGCATCTGGATGAAACAAGGAACTGAACTCAGACTAGTGCCTTAACCACTGGACCACCCTTCCCACTGAGGAGTGCATGGAGGATGTGCTGGGACCAGTGTTCCCTCTAATTATTCATAGGCTGTGTGCACAAAAAATTTTTGTGTAAGCAAAAAAATTTTTGTGTGCGCACCAATATTAGCACTATTGAATTTTTTTCTTTTGTGCACATTTCATTGTGTTGTGTGCAGGGTTTCTTGACCTGTGTGCGCACACACATGCACATAGCTTACAAGGAACAGTGGATGGGCTCAATGGATCATTACTTTGGGAGACAATAGGACAATCAGAAAGAAACCTTACAAGCCCTTGTCCTTTACAAGACCTTACAAACTCTCAAAGCTCTCATCTTCCTTTGTTCCCTTCTGTGAATTTTACCTCCACACCAAGCCACAGGCTATAAAAACAAGAACATTTTTCAGAATGATTTTTAATTCCAGTGACGTAAGTTTTGGTCTCATAGGCCAGCCTTGTTCCCTCAGTCTAGGTTGAGCATGAGTGACAGACTCGCTTCCAATTTCCAGAGGGATAGCCGTGTTAGTCTAGTCCAACGCGCGCGCGCGCGCGCGCGCGCACACACACACACACACACACAAAAAGTCGTGTGGCGCTTGAAGACCAACAGATTTGCATGAGCTTTTGTGGGAGAAAATCCCACTTTGTCAGAGCTTTGAAGATGAGTGAAGCATCTGACAAAGTGGGATTTTCTCCCATGAAAGCTCATGCAAAAAATAAATCTGTTAGTCTTAAAGTGCCACACGACTCCTTAGGGTTTTTTTTTTGCTAGACCCACTTCCACGCTGCCTTGCCTGCTTCTGTCCTTCTCCAGTTTTACACCTGATGTCTGCCACGTCAAAGCAGGCAGTGGTGGCTTCCAGCATTAGCCTGATCATTACCACACCAGCTCTGAGGGTAACACCACCAAGCTGATGGAGCCTTGCTGTTACCAGGGCTTCAATCTGGGATTTTTTTTTTCTTAGATTTCATCTCTGTAGGCATGGCCAAGATGCTTCAAGAAAAAGAGTTTTTATGGAGTTTAGCTGAATATGGCAACACATGCATAAGCCTGTGTTTTGGTTAGCATGCTTTGGTTAACATGTCATGCAATCATTCTGATTTGAAACCCCTGCAAGACAACACAACCTGGCTGTTTTTTTTGCTGCATGGGCATGAAACTTTACAACCTACACATAAAGGAAGGAGCAGATGAAGACAGCAGATAGCTTTTAAGTGGTTGCAAGGTCAGGCTCTTCTGCAACCAGATTTTGAAAAGGTGAAGTGAAACTAACATCTCCTTCCCCCTCCCCCACATCCCTGAAATACCTGCAGTTTGCTGAGACAGCTTTACCCCCCCCCCCCCCCCGATTATGATATTAAGGTTGTGCTTGATGGGGTTGAAGCTGTTTTTAAATCACTTTTCCGCTTTTAGAACGCAGTTCTTGCTTTGATCAGCAACACAAAGTGATTGGGTGCATTTATTATTCCACAGATAGAAGCTGGCAAATAGGGTTCCTTGTGCATCAGCTCTCCAATAAATACAGAGCGAAAGCATGCAAAGCGAGACCTTCAGAGATCAGAGGAAGGAAGAAAAAGATAACATCTTAGCTTAATCCCAAAGGGGCAGCTGTGTTAGTCCAGTAAAGCAAAAAAAGCAAGAAGTCTGGTGGCACTTAAAGACTGACAGATTTATTTATCGCATGAGCTTTCATGGGAGAATATCCCACTTCTTAATGCTTGCCCTTTCAAAATTCCCCCTGGCTGGGGCTTTTTTTTTTTTTTGGTCCATCATGGATCCAGCCCTAGAAATAGGCAGAGTCACAAAGACACACATTGTAAAAGATCATCTAGAGGCAAAGAAATTGCACAGTTATAGCTCAAATAAGCTCAGTAGACATGCTGCAGTAGTGAAAATCAGGGCAGATTTATTTAAAAAAAAAAATCAAGCTTTGCTGTGAGAAGGGGTTTGACTTTAGAAACTTTTGGTGTTAGCCAGCTAAAAAAGAAAGGCAGTTTCATCCGAATCAGTAACCAGAATTAAAGCCAATAAACGTGACTCAGTCAAAGAAATACTGTTCAGGAGCCTATTTCTGTTAGTGTCAGCCACACAACTGCACTTCACCAAGGGGAAGGTAATGGGCATAAGAACTGCTGCTTCATTGTCAGTTTTGTCAGTAAATGGAAGGGATATAAAACTAATACGTCAGGTATAATTCAGGGTATGTCTTTGCTGCTGTCAGATGGATCTGTGTGGATCGATTGAAGGGCAGTGAAGACCCACTCAATCTAGCTGGAAGTTGATTCAGTTAAATCACCTTCTCAAAAGGAGTAGCACTGCATCAACAGGAACATGTGAAGATAGCATGGTAAAGAGAAGTTAGGAAACTAAAGAGAGCTACATAAGCTGCACAGACTAGCTTGTGTAACTCCTGCTGACTGCTGCCAAATTTCCCAGTAAGTGTGTACTACATCTGTGTGTCTCACTGGCAGAGGGTAGGAAGAAATACCCTCTTTGGGCTGGTTCTTCCAAATTGTCCTCTACATTTTTGCTCACATTTCTAAGAAAGAGCTTGTTTGTAATTACTGTCTGAGATAGGTAGTGAGTTAAGGGGACCCCTGTTAAAGCAGTTTTAGTTCCTGTCCAATAGTCAAGTACGTCATGCAAAATCAGCTAGTTTTGGTAAACAAGGGCCAGCTTGTGCTGTTCCACTAAGATGTGTTCAGATGGCCCCACTGAAGTCAATGGAGTAACTCTAGATTTGAAACAGAGAATCAAGAGTGACAGTGGAACTATTACTGATTTAAGGGGGGAAAAAGCAGGAGTGATTTTACATGGATTTGATGCTTTCCCCTTCTCTTTCCCTTCAAGCAGATATACTTCTCAGGGCACATACCTTCAAACCTAATTGGCTGGCCTTTAATCTGTCTGTAATGTTTAACAACAGATCTGTAGGGTGCAAATGACCTTTGACTGAGGTGATGCTTAGCTTTCAGTATTTTAGCTTTCAGCTTTTTAATGTTTTCAGTATGCAAGCAGTGGGAATGGTACAGCTGCAGGGCTGAGAATGTGTACTTCCAGTTCCAAGACTGATTTGGAAGAGTGCAAAGTTCCTGTTGCCTTTCTTTGGATTTTAGTGTTTTGTTTTTAGCTGAATGCCACAGTAGAGCACATGGAACAAGTATGTTTCCCACTTAAACATTGCTGTGGATGTACAGTGTGAAAGAAAGCTTAGTAGTGAGCGCGTGTGACTTTTAACAGTGCAAGTGCACCACCTACAGGTAAAATGATGGCCACAGCTAACCCAGTCACGGTTCCGAAAGGATAGCTCAGCAAAACAGAGTCCTGTGACAGTTTTAAAGACTGACACATTTATTTATCGGATGAGCTTCTGTGGGAGAAAAATCCCACTTTGTCAGATGCTCGAAGATGGGGAACTTACAGAATGGGAGTCACTGGGCAACATCTGTCCTAGCCACGATTCTGGTGGTAGGAGATGCTGTGATCCTAAACTACCTCAAGCATTCAGCTGATCTATGCGTGAGTAAATTGTGTCAGGCAGAAAAGCAGGTTTTTTGCCTTTGTGGGTTAGATTTTTATTGGTTCATGTTCAGCCTGGTTTAATTAATTCATGGCTTTCAAAAATCACACAAAACTGTGAATGCTGGTTTCCTGTCAAAACCGGCATGGCTTTAGAGCCTTCTCTAAGGGCAGCCCAGGATCAGGGCCTGTGCTAGATGGCAAGTACTGCTAGGCAGCTTCTCAGATAATTGGTGATGTTAAGTTGTTGCTATGTCGCATCATAAAGCTTGAAAGGACAAAGGTCTGGAGTCTTGTTTTGATTTTGTTTTTGGAGTTGGTGCAAATTCAGTGAATGCAGTGCTTGTGAAAAGAGCCAGATTGACGGGCCCTGGAAAACAAGGACTCTGTTTATCCACAGATAAGAAATAGTCAACAGGCACTCAGGCTGTTCCCAAGCAAGCCCAACAGTCTGCCTCAAGACTGAGTTGGAAAGATGCCTTTTGGGTGAGGATGTAGTTCAGTCTCTGTGCAGCCATTAACTGGCCCTCTGCCAGTGGTGGAGACACACATAGTCTTGTTTACCCTGGCGAAAAAATGAAATGTTTGAACTGAGGTTAGATGCAGTTTGGGGCTAAAGAAAACAAGGAGCTGGAGTTGATAAAATTGTTAATGAGGATACAGAAAAGGGCCAAGTGTTCTGTAATTGTGTTAATATAAATATAATGCATATTTGAAAAGAAGCAGGACAATGTGTTTGTCACATGATTACTATGTGTATCCTTCAGTTCATTAGTAGCTAGGGATGATGTTAAACATCATCTGCTGGGGATAATAGTAACAACTCCCAGGGTCAGATAACGAGCACTTGAGCTGGTTGAGATCTCTGGCCTGCTGATGGTAACAGTTAGTCATGCAATGCTACAAAAACAACAGAAGAGTAAGAGAGTGCAGTATATGCCGATGTTCATTGGTATTATTGCAATGCCTAGGATACCCAGTCTCAGACCAGAACCCCATTGTGCTAGGCACTGTACAAATACAGTAAAAAAAGAAGTCCATGCCCTGGGGATGTACAGTCTAAGACAAGAGAAAACAGATGGATATGCAGAAATGTGGGAGGACTAGTAAACAATGAAAAAAAAACAAACAAGGAGTTGTGTGGCACTTTAAGACTAACAGATTTATTTTTTGCATGAGCTTTCGTGGGAGAAGATCCCACTTCCTCAGGTGCTTCGAAGATGGGTGAACTTACAGAAAGGATTGAAAATAAATGCAAGGGGGTGTAAAACATAGGATCAGGTCATAAAGTAACAGCAAATCAGAGCAGTTTTCTGGTTCAAACCATGGGAAGCCTGAACTCAAATTACCTTTTGTAATGGGAAAAGAACCCATAGTCTCAATTTAGTGCTGCTTTCACAGAATTTAGCTTGCATATTAATTCAAGTTCAGCTGTTTCTCTTTGAAGTCTTGATGCCCCAGCCACATCTCTGATGATAGTCGTTAACACGATCCATTGTCTACAGCCAAGCCCTAAGATATAACCACATCTGCTCTGATCCCTCAGACAGAGACAGACATCTTGAGGATCTCTATCAAGCATTCTTGAAACTACAGTACCCACCTGGGGAAGTAAGAAAACAAATTGACAGAGCTAGACGGGTTCCCCAAAGTCATCTACTACAGGAGAGGCCCAAGAAAGAAAACAACAGAACACAACTAGTCACCACATACAATCCTCAGGTCAGACCTCTGCAAAAGATCATTAAGGACCTACAGCCTAGTCTAAAAGATGATCCCTTTCTCTCTCAAGCATTAGGAGACAGACCTCTCCTTGCTTATAGGCAGCCCCCTAATCTTAAACAAATTCTCACCAGCAACTACAGATCTAACAACAGAAACATTTGAAGCAGGCACACACGCCTGCAACAAACCACGCTGCCAAGTCTGCCCACATATCTGCACAACAGATACCATCATAGGTCCTAATCAAGCCTGCTACTCCATCAAAGGTCATTTACCTGCTCATCTACTAATGTGATCTATGCCATCATGTGCAAGAAATGCCCCAACACCTTATACAGTGGACAAATAGGACGATCGCCGCGCAAAAGGATAAATGAACACAGAGCTGATATCAGAAATCACAAAACAAAGAAACCAGTTGCTGAGCATTTCCATCTTTCTAATCAATCGATAAATTATTTTGTTGATGTCCCAGGTACATCTGACAACAGTCATTAAGACTTCAAAGAGAAACAGCTGAACTTGAATTAATATGCAAGCTAAATTCTGTGAAAGCAGCACTGAATTGAGACTATGGGTTCTTTTCCCATTACAAAAGGTAATTTGACTTCAGGCTTCCCATGGTTTGAACCTGAAAACTGCTCTGATTTGCTGTTACTTTATGACCTGATCCTATGTTTTACACCCCCTTGCATTTATTTTCATTCCTTTCTGTAAGTTCACCCATCTTCGAAGCATCTGAGGAAGTGGGATCTTCTCCCATGAAAGCTCTTGCAAAAAATAAATCTGTTGGTCTTAAAGTGCCACACAACTCCTCGTTTTTTTTGTTTTGTTTTTTTGTTTTGTGTTTTACTGGACTAGACTAACACAGCTATCCCTTTTGAAATTAGTAAACAATGAGACAGTCAATGTTCAGCGAGAGCAAACAGGATGATCTGGAGGGGGTGGGGGCTAGATTGTGGTTCTGTTTTATACAGGGTATTGTTACTGTTGTATTTGCATGCATTAAGGCACAGTTAACATGACATTGGTCCTGGACAAAATAATTGGAAAGCTGATGTGAGATTAACTCAATCAAGAAGTAAAGAACGGGAATACAGTTCATGGCAGTCAGCATGATTTTACAGAAAACAGGACTTGTCAAACCAAACTGGTCTCATTATTTGAGGAACGTACAAGTTTTGTTGCTAAAGGTTACTAGGTAGGAGCTGGTCTATTCTGAAACTTTATGTTGATATAGCTACATGTCTTGAGTGTGAAAATGCATATCCCTGCTATATGTAGCTATGCCAACCCAACCCTCCATATGTAGATGGTGCTGAAAAATTCCTCTGTTAACCTAGCTGCAACCACCCAAGGAGGTGGGTTAATTAATGTGATGGGAGAAACCGCCCCAATTGCTGTGATGAGTTGTATCTACACTGAAGTGCTCCAGTGGTGAAGTGCTGCTGCAGCTGGAGCTGTTTACTGTAGTCTACAGCCATACAGACCACCTCTAGTCATTCATTACCTACAAGCCCCAAGACAGACCTCTACAGCACATCCTCAGGGATCTAAAGTCTGTTCCATGAGCTGATCCCTCACTCTCTCCAGCCTTGGGAGCCAGACCACTCCTTGCTGACAGACAGCACCCCCCCCCCACCTTAAGCAGATTCTCACCAGCAACTACAGACGTAACAACACAACCATCAAAACAGGCACATGTCCCTGCAACAAACCACGCTGCCAACTTTGCCCACATATCTGCACAAAAGACACTATTACAGGACCTAATAATACCAGCTATTCCATCAAAGGCTCATTCACCTGCACACACACAAATGTGATGTATGCCATCATGTGCAAGAGATGCCTCTCTGCCTTATATATTGGACAGTCTCTGTGCAAAAGAATAAACAGGCAAAAATCTGACATCAGAAATCACAACACTCTAAAACCAGTGGGTTAACATTTCAATCTTCCTGATCACTCCAGTAATGATTTGTTAATTGCTGTGCTCACACAGAGGCATTCTAAATCAAGACATCAAAGGGAACCTATTGAAATTGAATTCATTGGTAAATTTGGTTGCATTGCTTCAGGTCTTAATCAGGACACTGGATTTTTTTTCTCTCATTACAACAGGTGATCTGATCGCATCTCCCTCTGTATGTTGTTCCCAAGTGTTTGAATCTTTACAACTGCTCTGATGTGCTATTACAGTAGACTTGATCCCATGACTTACTTTTCCCTGCATTTATTGCCTACCATTCTGTAAGTTCTCTCATCTTCAAAGCATGTGACAAAGTGGGATTTTTCTCCCACGAAAGCTCATACAATAAATAAATGTGTTAGTCTTTAAGTGCCATAGGACTCCTTGTTCGTTTTACAAAAATCTGCGTACATGATATTTAGGTGGGTTATTTGACTTAGTATCACATGGCGTTCTGATTTTTAAAAACTAGCACTGTACCCTATCAAGAAAGTATGTGTTAAATGGATTAATAACTGGTCAGCTGGCAGAGCTCAACCAGGAGTAGTCAGTGGGGAATCATCACTGAATAGGGAGGTTTCTAGTGTAGTTCCACAGTGATCAGTGTTAGGCTGTATGCTGTTCAGCATTTTACCAATAGCAGTAAACATACAATTACCACTGATTAAAATATGTGGCTATCACAGAAATTGGTGGAGTGTGATGATATGGCTGTCAGTGTAATTTGGAGCCCTTGGTAAGCCGGGTCCATTCAAAGAAAATGTGTTTCAATAAAGCAAAATGCAGGTATAGAGTCCTTCGGACTGCACGATGGGAAGCAGTAACTCTGAGGAGGGTTTTGTGGACAGGCAGGTCCCTTTGTGATGCCGTGGCAGAAAGGTCCAATGCCATCCTTGGATGAACAAACAGGATTAGTGGGTACGAGCAGGGAGGTGCTATTGTGAGCTCCACTTTTTAAAAAAAAGGCGTCTGAAAAACTGAAGAGGGTGCAGGAAAAAGCCACAAAATTATTAGAGGACTAGAAAAAAATGCCTTAAGTAAGAGATGTTAGTTCCATACATTTAGCTTATGCAAAAGAAGGTTGAGATGCGACTTGCTATCTGCATTGAAAGAAGATACCAGGTAATAAAGAGCTGTTCACTTGAGCGGAGAAAGGTGGAACAAGATCCCTTCGTGAAGATAGACGAATTCAAACAGGAGATAAGGCACAGATTTTTAACAATGGTCCTGATTAATGATTGAAAGAACCTACCACAGGGATGTGGTGGATTTTCCATCTGTTTATGCCTTTCTGGAAGATCTGCTTTAGGCAGACACGTTTCTGCATTCAGTACAGGCCTAACTGCTTTAAATTTAATGGCCTGTGAAATACAGAAACTGAGACTCAATGAGCTAATGGTTCCTTCTGGCCTTAAACTTTTGAATCTTTGAAAAGAACATTTCAAACCTTGTGTTTAAATAGAAAGGCAGGAGGCAGCTAGATCTAGGTCAAACAGTTTAAAGGTAGTTATGCCTGACCACAATGGCCAGGCAAGTCATGTTTAATGCCTCAATGAGTAAAAAAAATGCCTGTAAATGTTTTCCTCCTGAATTATCTAGTTGGAGCCCTATTGCCAGTAATTGATGGCTTTGCAAATAATGGCTGCTCATTGACTGAGCACACCACCTCATTTTACTGCCCAGTACTGTCTGAGCTGGGCAGGTGATCACAATTTTCAGTCAAAAGTTGTTTGAGTTTTGGAATGAGAGCCCTGGATAATGACATAGGAAGATTGTGTACTGGTTTTGAAAGCTACCAAACAGCTCCCTGCTCCTGCTCATTTTTTTGGATGCCTGTTCAGCTGCCATCTGTCTTTGGCGCTGCCCCAAGTGAGATGTCTGTGATGGCCCTAACTGCACTTTTATAAAATATAGTTGAGATTATTTATTGCTTGCCCTTCCACAAAGGAAATATTTTTCATTTCCCCATAGCCCCAAAGTTGGGCTACTAGAGAACAACTTCACTGTGTTCAAAGCACAGACCAATATGCCTGAGCAATCCTGCTATTAAAGGCCAGTCAACACTAAACCTCCGTGGTCAAAAACAGTTTTGCTTGCGTTCTTGACTGGAATCTGGATAAGTCAACAGAATTCTTCACTGAGCAGCTGGCATGCATGTGCCAGAACGGGGGGGACTTCTTTAATTGTCTTCAAGTCAGCAGTGAGCAAAACAGAGACTGCATAATCAGCTAGTGATATCTATGACTATATAAATGCAGCTCTCTGCTGTGAACATGTGGGGAAAAGAAATGCCAATAAAAGAGGGAATTTTCCCATGGACCAGCCTTGGGGATACTGGCATAGGTGTACCATAGCTACACCCTAAAACTGGCAATGGGAATATTAAATGTAGAGTAAGCAATCAGGCAGCCTTTGTCTTTTTGAAGCAAGACGACCATGTGTAGGCGCTAACTGTTGAGATGCTGAAACCCTGGCCTACTTAATGTTGCGCACAATGCACTACTAGTGGCTGGCTCACACAGCAGCTTGCATCTGTACAGCTTTTGTGCTCTAGGCCATGCTTTTGGAGCCAGAGAGCTTGGGTTTGATGCCCTCTATCTATCCAAGGACATTGCCTTGCCCTTGGACCCCCACTAATGTGACTGGAACTTGCACGAGATGGGTTATGCACTGCCACGAAGGAAGGCAGTGTCTTCCTGGAGCAGGAAGCCAGAACTTAGACAGGGCAATGAGTGGAATCGGCTGTGAAGTCTACCATGGACTTGGTCATGCAGCTCTTCTTTACCAGCTTAGCCCTAAGTCTTGCAACCTGATCAGTAAGGATAACTCCGTGTGACCACATGAAGCTGAGAGCAAACAATGGGGGCTTCACACAAGCATAGGTCTGCCCTAGTGGAACAGGGTTCAAGACTGGAACCTGAGCTGCTGCAGTGAGGGATGATGTAAATGTGTGATAAGCAAGTAACTCATTCAGGTGTGTGCTAAAGCACGTCACCCTCAAAGCGCCTGTCTCCTTTTGCAGTGCTATGTTGGTTCTGTATGCTTGTAAATCCTGCATAGTTCTTCTACTGCCTCCTCGTGGTGCAACAAGACTAATAGCTGTTACCTGGTGTTGGTGCTTTCACCCCCCCCCCCAACAGAGCGCGCGCACGTGTGTGTGTGTGTGTGTGTGTGTGTGTGTGTGTGTGTGTGCGTGCGTGCGCGCACAATATAATCCTTTGTTTTGTAAGGATTTTGCTGGGGGGGGGGGGAGTTAAATGGTTGCGCTCTGCTCTGTTACAGAAGGCAGATTGAAAAAGTGTACCATGCTCTTGGTGCAAAAAGTGAGGAGGTTCAAAATGGTGCTTAGGCCTTGTCTACAGTTAAAACAAAGCTCAGCCTGCTACATTGCCCACAGGTGTGGAAAAGATGCAGCGCTCAGCACTGTACTTATGAATCCCTCATGCCAGGTGCACACACTACTAGGTTGACTGACTAATTCTTCCAGCTGCCTTGCTACTGCTGGTCAAGGCTGTGGCTTTTCTGCCATGGTGGAAAAACTACTTTGGGCAGTGTACCAAATGTCTCTATTGCAGTGCTGTCACCTGTGGTGTAAACATATCTTTAGCGTCTTGGGAGAGTTAATTCCACAGCCTCAGACCAAATTCTGAGCAAGTGTGCCATTTCCCACTACGTGAGCTTTAGTGCGTACTGTAGTGGTCCAGTGGGACAGCAGAGCAAAGTTGCTGCTCAGTATCCTAATGCAGGGCTAGAGGCTCACTTTCAGAGCTCAGGCCTTTTGAGACCATTGGCTGGATATGTCACGGAAAGCCAGCGTACAGCATGGAGGACAGCTGTATCGTACTCACAACAGCCTGTGTTGCTGAGGCGAGAGCCTGCACATTGTGTATTGATTGTGGGAGATGACAAATGTATGTGTAAACGTCAAGGCTCTCTCTTGAATGATAGCATTCCTGCATCCTCTAGGTCTTAACTTCTGTTCCATCCAGGGGCACCACTACACATAAATGCTAGTGTGGGCCTCACCCACCCAATCTATTCCCTTCCCTAACCCCACCCTCGGTCCCACCATTGGTCCCTGCTGCCCTGCCCCCCCCCCGCCGGTGCGCCCCCGGGCCGGGGGGCGGCGCCCAGACGCCCCCCCCCCCCCAGCTCCCTTACCTGGCTGCTGCAGGGTGAGCAGGGCCATGGCAAGAGGCTAAGGCGCCCAGCATGCCCCCCGCTAGGTAGGAGCATGCTCACAGCAGGGTCAGGGCAGGAGAGGCGTTTTTAAACCTCCCAGGCCCAGCCTGAGGCAGTTCCTGCCCAGCTGGAAGACTCTCTCATCCAGCCGGGTAGAGGCCATGGCTGCCTGCTGCCCAGGGGGTGTTCCCCGCACAGGGGGTGTGACGGTGCACTCCCACACAGTTTAATGGCACGCTGCTCAGGAGCTAGCCCTGAGTTTCAGGGGGGGCTGAGGTCTGTGGGAGGCCCCCCCCCCCAGCAACACCACTGGTCCCATCACTAAGAGGGAGGGTGTTATGGGCTTCTGCATCTGCCTTCAATGGCCTGACTCCTCCTTATGGCAGTAGTGAAAAGCTCAGCCAAATGCCAGTGGGCAGTTTTTACCTGAGCTGACTTATTACCGTGTGCTTCCATTGCAGCTTTTATCCTAGGCTCTGCAAGTTCTTTATAAGCACACACTCTTACACTAGCCTTCTTGATGCAGGTGCTACTGTACCCATTTTACCACTGGTCAAATTGAGGTGGACCAGTTAAAGGACTTGCCTGAGGGTGTGAATGAGCCAGTGACAGAACGCTTTCTGGAACCCAGGCTGTACAGTTCTGAGACTTGCTTCTCTGCATCCTCATTCATTTCAACTGCACTAAACTTACTTTCCCTCAGTGTGGGAGTGGGCCAGTAAGGGGGAGAGAGAGAACAGTTTGGGAAATCAAATGGACCATGTTATGTCTAGGATGGCACACTGGAAATGTGATGTGGTTCAATAGCATTGCAGTGGGCTTTAATCCAGAGAACTGGGCAGTAATGTGCCCTAAATCTGACTGGAGAGAGGCTTTCTGGTACATGCATATAGTGTGACTTGCATTTCCATTCAATCCCTCATCTAACTGATGACACTAATGCCAATGTGCCAGCAGTGGACAAGAGGTGTCATAGCGAAGACACAGGACTGGAGGGTCGCTAGCACTGAGTCCTTTTTTGACTGTTGCCAAGTCACCCATTCTTTCTCTCTGCTCTCCTGCCTGAAAAGCAGGGAAAATGCTTACCTACTCTCCAGTGCTGTGACGAATGAATCAGTCCTCATTTTGCAAAGCCCAGGGAAGCCCTCCAAGAGAAGGCACTATGGATTTTTATGTGTGTCAATCATTGACACATCATTTGCTAGGAACAGGACTGAAAGCACCAACTCTTTCTATAGAAGACACCAAACAGCCCTCAGCTGTATCAGCATGGCACGGTAGCTGATTTAGACTAGACCATAATAGCTGTATGCTAATATGATAGGAAACTTGCACCATCCAGAAACCACAGTGAGGCTTTATGTGTGTTCTGTTTTGTTTCCAGACTCTTAGGATGCTGGTATGTCCTCACAGTACAGTGTCCATCCCTGCTGAGAAGCTTCTCAGTCCAAGGTGATGACCTTTATGGAATTTCTTAAAACTTGTCTGAGATGCCTCTCCCACCTCCAGGTCCATGAGGCCTGCTCTCAAAGGCAAACTGAGTAGTTCACTTGGTGATGTCTGGGATTAGTTCATGTGAACGCTTCAGTGATTCCTGTAATAATGTTAGTTAACTGACCGATTATTCAGTGTGTCTTGTTACTGATGTGCTATTGAGTAATAATGTGCTAGAGGTAAATAGGCTAAAGGATCAAGAAACAGAGGCAATGTCTGCATGCTGTGGGCCCTAGAACAGAGGATTCTCTGGTTCCAGCAGCTGGTTTCAGCCGTTAGCCATGGAGGGATTTAACAGCATTCCAAAGCCCTAATGCAATATGTTAGGAAGCTTCTGGCTTTAGGGTGTCTCTTCCATGTGGATGGGAGCTGGTTTGATCTCATGTGCCAAATACACCAGCAGGTGCATTATGTGTAGGATCTGGGGTGGGTTTGTTTTAATGTTGCTTTTATTTTGTATATGACTATCAAGGAAGAGCATAGTCATGGAGATAGATGCAACTTCTCACATGTATAAAGCTATGTCATGGAAGGCTTGGACTAACTTGGACTTTCTTCAACATGGAGCAGGTGGGTGAGATGTTCGTGGCAACCCTTGTTACGGAGACAAGTCAGAGCTTTTGTTACTAGTTGTAGCTTTTTTTGGAACATGTGGCCTCATCCCTAAATAAAATTGTGTTTATAAATTCTAGTTGTGAACACTGGGACTAACCAGGGATGAAATGTCATAGGCAGCTGCAAATGGAGGGTCGATTTTTGAATCTAATTGCAGTGCAGAATTCAACAGAACCTCAACAGTGCAGACTGATGTAAGGGCAAGTCTCCACTGTTAGAAATGGTGCAGAGAAGGCAAGTGTGCTCTTCCTTTTAATGGTTACCACAGGGAAGAGGTTGCTTTCCTAGTCCTCCACTGCACATCAGCATCTCTTTGAAGTTCTGACATCTATTAACTGCTCAGTAGGAAGACTGAGCAAATGTAGAGATGGACTCCACCCACCCTGGACAACACAGAGGTTAGAATGGTGTTTTGAATATTTCCAGCAGTGTGAAATCAAATCCCCTGGTGTTACTCCAAGCGTACATCAGTTATATTGATGTAAATTTCAGCCAATAGGCAGCAAGATTTAGTATAAACTGTACTGTAAAACTGACCTTTGAGTCTACCCTAGGCTTGTCCTGCAGCTGTGTTTATCCCATGCCAGGAGACATCAAAACATTACTTCATGTCATGGTCCATTTAACTGTTTTCCTGCCTATGATTAATTGACACATCCTTATTAATTTTAAGTAGAAAGAGACCCCCCCCCCCTTTTTTTTTTTTAATGGGATGGTTGGAGGCCTTGCTGGAAATTCCTTTTAAAAACTGGCTTATTCTCCAGTGCACTTTCCAGAACTGAATGCATTCTGCATTACTCACTCACTCTGTCACACATCCACTCTTGTTCTATTAAATGGCTGTGTGGTGATGTTTAAAATTAAGGAACTTTATATTTTATACAGAATAATGGACACATTTAGGTCATGAGTGACCTGTTCAAAATATTAATTATATAGAAGTCACTTTTAACCAAGATCTGCCTGCTAGTTACCCGAGACAATACAATAACCTCTGAATCTTTAGCATCTTATGTAAAGCAGTGCCCTGAGCTCTGTTATGCATACCCAACTGTCTCTATACAAACAAGGAGTCCTGTGTTATTCTTTAAAAGTGCCACATTTATTTATTGCACATCCTCACTTATACTGTCCCCCCCCCCCACCTTAAGCAGATACTTACCAGCAACTACAGACCAAACAAACATTAACACAGCAACAAACCATGTTGCCACCTTTGCCCACCCTCTCAGGACCTATCAAACCAGTTACTCCATCAAAGGCTCATCCACCCATGTGACTTATGCCATCATGTGTCAGCAAACGTGCCTGCCCCCCCCCCCCCATATATTGGACAAACAGGTCAGTCACTGGCCAAAAGAATAAATCGATGCAAATGACATCAGAAATCACATTTCAAAACCAATAGGAGAGCACTTCAATCTCCATGCTTACTCTATTGATGATTTGTTAATAGCTGTCCTCAAACAAATGGATGATAAAGCAAAGCTTCAAAATGAAACTGCAGAATTTGAATTCATATGCAGGTTTGACACTGTTGCCTTAGGGTTTAGGAGGGATTACAGATATTTTCCTCATTACAACAGGTGACTTGACCTCATCTTTGTCTATACAAAATTCCCCAGTGTTTGAATCTAAACAACTGCTTTGGTTTGCTGTAATAGTCTGACCTGATCCCATGACTTACACTTCCCTGCATTTATTTTCCTCCCATTCTGTAAATTGCTCATCTTCAAGCATCTGATCAAGTGGGACTTTTTCTCACGAAAGATTATATGATAAATAAATTTTAGTCTTTCAGAATGCCACAGGACTCCTTGTTTTTTTGCTGAACTAAACTAATAGGGCCTTTTAGAACTTATCTCTCTCTACATTCAGTCATGGTGTATATAATATGGCCAAAAGTAAAACTCAGGTACCTAAAATTTAAGTCTTCCAGATCTATTTGCAGACTTCTAAATAAATGGCCTAATTTTTCAAAGATGAGCACTGAGTGTTCCTTGGGAAGGTTATGACAGCTGCAAATGCTCAATCTTCTGCAGGGGCGGGGCAAATCAGGTTACTTGTATATGTTTAAACATCTCACATCCTTAAAGTTAGTAGATCTAAAAATCTTTAAACACCAGGCTTCTTCATTACTGTGACTTTGGCCTGGTCTACTCTTGCTGCCATTTTTGGCAGCAGTTGAAAGCTGATATGCAAGCTTGTAAAATAATCTGTGCATCTCCCTTTGATTCAATGCTACTCTTCTTCAGGGAGTGGATGCACTGTGTCAACTTCCAGATCAATTGAGTGGGTCTACACTGGCCTCTCAATCAATCTGGAAAGATCAAACTGACAGCAGTGAATTTGCCACTGTCAGCACAGACTTGGCCTTCAACTGTTTAGGCCTGATCATGAAGGAGATTATAACCACTATAGTTAATTAACCTCTAAAAATTAGCAAATATTTTCCAGAATAACAATCGGATGTGAAAAACAAGTAAGTGACTAACAGGCAATAGTCTTCTCAATATCTGTATTAATGAACTCAAGAAACAGATCAGCTGTAAGACAGATGTTCAAGAAACGAGGAAAAACCTTTGTTGAAGAGATTTTATTTTTTAATCACAGTACTAGGAAAATCATTGTAATTTCAGTTCAGGTGACATTTAAAGTACCATCATCTTTACTTTGCATGGTAGTGTTGAACAGGATTACAGGAAACTGAATATTCCAAAAGATTAGAAAAGATATCCAGGTTCTTTAAAATCCTAGATGGAGTCTTCCAATTGTCAACATCCCTCCTTGTGCTTCTACCTAACCCAAGCTGCAAAGCTAGTCAATTTATTTACACTTCTCCATTTCTATTTTTAATTTTAGAATAGGATGGCAGTCAACTTGTTTTAAAAGAAAACTATGAACCCTTTGGCTTAGACTCCACAAGGTGACAGTTATAGAAATGAAAATCACCATTCAGTTTTAGGTTTGCTTTACTTCAGATATTTAACAGTGCCATCATGTTCCTGCAGAGTAGCTTTTTTATATGCCCTAACAACCTGGGAACCTAGAATTGCATATTGATAAACCGGTTGCAGTCATGTTTTAGCAATATCTCTCAATTATCCCCATATAACTGTTGTCACTTTCTAGAAGCACAATTCCAGCCAGTCAGATCAGAAATAAAATTAAGATTCTTTTGTTGGGAGTTTAGAGGAGACATGTTCTCTTAATGCAGCTTTCTTTGAAGCAAGATGTTTTGTTAAAAATAAAAACACACCAAAACCAAAAAACCCCAGTCCCATCAGAAGATACTGTTACCTGTAGTCCTGAGAGAAGGTGAATACCTTGCTCTACTTTGTCTCACCTGAGCAAGCTATTTTATGGAGATGGGGGTATTCACAGTCAGGCTATGGCTGGTCCATATATATATCCTGTCTAGTGACTTATTCAGAAGAGGTACGCACAGAATCTCTCGTATTGCATTTCTCAGTCAGCTCATACCTGATTATGACTTGCTTCCCTCCCCAGGTGATCAACATCTTTTCCTCTAAATCAGACCCAGAATAAAGATACAGTTGAATGGAAAAGAAAAATCTTTATCAAGCAGGAGTAACGTAAAACTATCTTAAGCGTTCCAAGTTAACTAAATTTTGAAGAACAAGTTGATTTATATAGCAATTTTACACTTCACACCTCATTAACTATAAATATTTTAAACATTTACTGCTTTTTGTCTTTAAATCATGCTCCTCCTAAGGCACTCAGCCTGAAAAATATCAGACAGACCAAGTCTATAATTGAAGAGTGAGTCATTGAAAAATATCCAACTTGATCATGAACATGACTTCATTAATAGTACCACAATATCTACACACACACAGAGACCCACATACAAAACTACATGTACTGCATTTCCTTTATCATTTCCCTCAAGCCTCTGATTACGTTCACAGCATGGACATCAGCCCTTTGTGTGCTCTTCTATTGTCTGCTTGGATTTTTTTTTTAAACAGCAGACTAACCCTTTTTTGCTCTGTCCCAATCCCCAGATATAAGGTTCCTGAAATATAGTTGCTGCTCACCTAACCCGTTCAGTGACCTGAAACATCAGTTGCTGAACCCGGGTAATCTTAGCAAGAGGCAGTATATTAGATTTTGTATTAATGTTGTACACAGGCGTTCACAAGCATGGTGTTCAGAATCCTGAGAGAGAACATAGTCTGAAGTTGTTAGAGGTTCCTATTACCACCTGTGGCACTTGGGCTTCTGATCTTTTAATTGGGAAAACTAATTTTACAATGCATAAAAAAACTAGAAACAATTACAGTGGAAAGAGTTCAAAACCCATCTCATTTTCCAGCCTGGATTACACAGCCCTGATGATGATACTTTACGGGTCTAAGGACAGCATTAAGAGCTGCTGCATGGAAGATACATGTGCTGTGTGACCTAGACATGATGGAATTTGAGCTCAACATCAGTTTAAGGAAGTCCTGGTTATGAAACCCTGTCCAGCTCACCTGCATCGTGAGACTGTGGGCATGAAAGAAGTGGTTTCCTTTCTTCTGCTAGTGCAAAGCTGTCGCTTTGGGAATTGGAGAGCTGCTAAAAGTGCCTGTGCAATATACATATCTGCCCTCTGAGTGACACATTTTGTGTATCAATTAGAATAGGCTGAGGCACTCTGGGTCTGCTTTAAAAATGTAAGCTGTCAGTACAAGTACACAGATACAAAGTTCAAAGGCGTTACACACACTACTGATTGTTTTATATCCTTATTGACTGTGCCTGTTGGTGTAGGGACTTTTCATAGAAAATGTCCGTAAAACTATTGAATTCAATCCCCCTTGAAAAATGCACTTGCTCTTGGGGCCCAAATCAGGCTGTGCGCAGATGAAAAGGGAGCCATTTTTCCCTCTGTCCAGCACTCAAAGGAACGCTACAACTGCCCTGTTCTGAGGCTGACTGTCGTGGCCAGGGTATGGCCGGGCATGCAGCTGGACAGTAGACAGGAGGTGGCCTTCATACTCTCTGAATGGATCCGATTAATCTGGTAACACCCACTGGGTGGGCATTGCTCTGTTTGAGTGCCAAAAAGGATCTTGCTGTCAGGGGTGGGGGTGAAAGTGGACATATTTTGTAAAAGTAAACAAAACTAAAAACCTTGTCTATCCAAAAATAAATCTGTCCCTTCAGTCACAAAATATTTACACAAAACATTACAGTAATTCTAGACACAAAGTTAGGGTTAGCTGAGCCAAGTGGCTTCAGAGAATAACCTACCTCAGATGTAGACATTCAGAGTAGGCTTACATCATGAGTAACAGTACAGAACACAGCTTTAAAAAGAAAACATTAGATGCTAAAACATTAATGCAGAAACCCATCATCTTGGCCAGAATACTGGGAGCTTTTTTTCCCTCCCCCCTCCCAAAAAATGAAAATAAATCTGCTGACACCAGGTCAGCTAAAAACGCATAACTGCCAATATCCATGTGTGCAGTCTTGACCACCTACATTTGCATTTTCAAAAATATGCCTCTTTCGGTGCTGTTGAAATATAAAATTTAGAAGAGACGTTTCTTCACCTTCGATGAAAAACCAGGATTCTCATGTCAACAGTGTTCTGGACATAAAGGTCAAGTATTATCTGATTACAAGCCAAACTGCTCAATTCATCTCACAAATGTTCTCTTAAATGAACTTATCTTTTGATGTACTTAAGAGTTGCATGCAGTGGTAAAATATACACGCACTACAGCTGGACAGACTGACTGTATAAGTGTGTTCTTCCAGCAGAACTACTGCCATGGCTTGTTTGTAAAATTAATACCTGAAAGAGGCTTATTAGAAAATGTAAAGCTGAAGAAACTTTAAGGACATTAATCCTTAGATACATTTGCTCAAGGAAAGATATTCTCTTTCTTGTGCAAGTAAATGAAACTTACTACATAAAAGCAACTAAGTGGTGTGCAAATGAGGAGTCTTATTGTGTTCTACAGTATGGAGGACAAGGAGCAAAAGGAAAGAGGGGTAAATGTGAGAACTAACAGAAAGACCTAAGACACCAACATTTTATTGATGTGACACCTTGTCTGAAGAAAAATGAAATTTACATGATCAGAAACTTTCACAGATTTTCATAAACGGCAAAAACATTCATGAAACAATGAACTGTGGCAGAATTAATGCCCTACAGATTTGTTTAAAAACTTTAAGGGTTGGAGAAAGAGAAACAGGGCACTTTTAAATAAATTTAGGAAAGGAAAAGTCCTAAAAATATCCTGATATTTTTAGATCAGTTACACAGTACTATTAACCATTTTAGCATGCTTTTTGGCTGCAAGTTGATGTTTGTTTTTAAGTGGTGTGGGTAGCTTTGCACTGAGCCTACTTGTCAAAAGTCAGGAAACATGCTATGTCTCCATTTAAATAATGAAACTTGTTTTGTAATAGGATCAATAGCATAATGAACAAATATGAATGGCATATTGAGAATTTGGGCCATCTGAAAGTTGCAGTTGCAACATTAGATCAGTTCAGGGTATAAATCCAAGCATCATATAGCCTGGAAAAACTAGCTCCATCTCAAATACTCGTCTGAGGTAAGGACGTTCATGCTATGACTGTCCCACTGCTTGCTGAGTATGCATTTTCCACGTGCTCTTGAGTAAGATACCTGTGGCTAACAGAATAGTGTAAGTGGCACCACATAAGCCGCCTTTCAATGTACTTTTAAGTTCTGTTACGGAAATTCTGTACTTCGCTGGGGAGACTCTTATGTCCTCCACAGGTGCAAGACCAGTAACCACGATGCTATGCAGAAATCAACCCAAAGGCATGTCATAAAAACACATACATCATCATACCCTCCAATTATTCAGCAGTTTTGCAGACATACTGGAAAAAAAAACCTAGCAATTGATATAAAAATTGTCTATGGAACTGTCTAACTTCATTTCTTCCCATGGATCATAATTCCACATGTGCTGTTTGATCTGTTTAAAAAAAAAAAGATGAAAATCACATTTTCAGGTTGGATTTGTGCAAAACTGGTTTTAAAAACCTGTGCATTGTTCTCTCAGAACTGTTACATAAATGATCCCCTATGAACTGAAAAAAGTCGATACACAGTAAGCCTGTTGATCTTGGTATTATATTATGTTTTTCTTCTGAAAAATTAAGAGGTTGATTCAAATTTATGAACTTTCAACTAACCTTAAATTGTAACTAATAAGGGCTGTGCACATGTTAATGAATCCCAGCCAACCAATTCTCTTCATATATATGCTTGCTTTTTGTGGTCAAAATGATGCCCACTTTTAAATCTGCTCTAAGTGAATTTCTTAACTAAGATTTGCAAAGTACTGATGACGACTTGAAGTGTACTGTATAAGCTCTATTGCCACTATTCCAAATACATTACAGAGCAGTACAGAGATGTATTTCATATTGGCTTCAGAAATAATGGACTTAAACTGCAGAGCAATAAAAATCTTCTTGACCATGCTAAAACCAGTTTAGTTATGCCAACATTAGGACTTAGAACATTGTCTACACTGATGCTGACGTACTTACTGCTGAAAACTAATTCAGAATAGGCAATGATAGCCTGTCTGTGTTCAGCCAAACCTTCCACGGCTGTAAGGATGACATGCAGCTTCTGAAAAAATCCCATTCTATTCAATTCCGAGAGCTCTAAGGCCCTCTGGTTAGCTTGGATTCTGTTAAGACATCTGCATCTTAAAAAATGCAGTGTGTCAGGGAAGGGGCCAGTAAACTTCTCTTCCCTAAGTCATCTGCAAAGAACTCTTCCTCCAAACCCAAATGAAAAGATAGTCACGCCAGCATGCAAAAGATAACTACTGCTGCTGTATGCTATGAGGTAACACACATGCCTTAAAATGGTCAAGCATGAATTATTTTCCAACAGCAGAGAAGTAGTTCATCAGACTCCCATTATACACTACGTTATGCACTGTAAGGGCAGCAACTTTCTAGTTTTAATAAAACCCACTTTTATAAATGGGAAACTGTACAGTTTACCTTTTGTGTTTTGCTGTTTCATCCCATCTGTTGTAGTAATGGTCCCTGTTTCTTTCTCTTTCTTGAAACGACTGTACAGCTGTTTAATTTCTTGATCATAGTCCTGCCATTCCGGGACGATGCGCACAGCTGCCTGAAGCTTGGGCTCTTTGGTCATTGGGTTATTACACTGCAAATGAAACATAATTCATTACTGAGATGGATGATGCTAAAAATACATCTCTTTTCTCTCAATCTTCAAACTCCAAGTTTGCCTGACCTAAAAAAACCCCAACAAAATTGAATATGGGGAACACTTCTGACTGGCTTAGAGTAGTTTTAATTCCACTATCATTGATGACCAATTGAAAGAGAAGCCCCTGCTTGCTGTAGCAGAGACAGTACCAACTGAGGTACGCCCAACCTGTGCCAATATTGCTGCTGTAGACGCCCATGAAAACAATACAAGAGGAAGGAGCAAATCAACGGTTGCAAAATGCAAGACAACAAAACTGCTGGTCAGTAAGAACATGGACAATCTACATGAAGTATAATATACTGCCCGCATCACAATAGTATCTGATTGTCTCATAACATCCCTGTGAGGCTAGGAAGTGCTATTCTCTCCATCTTCTTCCCATCTCCTTGTGTCCATTCATCACACAACCATCTTCTAGGGTGCAATCCAGCACTTCCTGATTTCCATCCTAATACTCTAATTTCAAAATCTGTCACTTTGGGTAACAATTTTTAGTGCTCAGGTACCGATAGCACCTCCCGAAATGACTTATGGCCAGGGATGAGTTCCCAACAGCTATGAAATGTCTTGTATCCCTGATAGCCTCTGACAGTTAAACTGCCCATCAATTGGTTTAATGTGGTAAAGGCGTTTTTACCAAAAGTGGGTGCAAAAGGTGGGTATCTGCCACTTTTTTAAAAATAACCAGACAGCTCAGGTAAGGTGGGAGTTCTTCAGTCTGGAAGGACAGCCTACCTAGAAGGAGGAAAACTTAGATCTAACACACACTCACCACCTCCATCATTAAATTAAATGAAGTGTCGCTGAATAGGTCTATGAAGCAAGGTGAGAAGAAAGTGAGCACGTACTTAGTTCAACTGGGGGAAAGGCCCCTCTCCCTGTTGTGTGTGTGTCAGAGATGCCAACCAATAGGTTTTGGTGAAATATGAATGTCAGCACAAGTGATTTCTACTTTTTGGAATGCTACCCCTGGGGTAATGCTAATATTTTTATTTTATAACTATACACTACTATATAAGTCAATTTCAATTTATTTGTGAGCCATAGCGGCCTTACCAGATCAATAGTTTTTGCTCTCTTCTTTGAAGAATCATCACACCAGGTTTCACACCAAAGCCACTCCTGGGGCAGTGATTTAATAGGCACCTGATGGATCATGTTGTTAGGCAAATCCTGTTTGAAGGACAAAGTTTATTAGCAGTATCTACAACAGTGAGGAAAAATAAAAGATTTACCTTTTTAGAATTCTCAAGGGATGCCCTATCAGAAATCCTAACCTGTGAGGCAGGATTTACTGTATACTCAAGAATGAAAATAGGGGGTTTCTAGTAAGTGAAAGATTAATGATAACATTATTGACTAAACCAGAGGTGTCAGACTCAGTGTGGGGGGGCCAGACTGGAAGGCAGGACACTTGTCGTGGGCCATGTGTCCGCACAGGCTCTCCAACCCTTTCACTTGCTACATTCAGAGCCGGACAGGCTTCCTTCCCCCCACTCCCACCCTGCAGGCTCTGCAATGCCTTTCCCTTTCCCTGCCCTGTGGGCTCCTCTCCCCCATGCTGGCTCTGAGACCCTCCCTTCTCCTGTTGTGCTGGTCCCAAACCACCTCCCCCCGCCCCCCAGAAGCTCCCAGACCTCACCTTCTCCTCCCCTTTCCACTTTCCCTATGGTGTGGCAGAAGGCAATCAGTCTCCGTCACAGCCACTGGCAGCCTGGGCTCCTGCCTCCCTCCTCTCTGCCCACCCACTCACTGCCAGTCATTCAGCACAGTAGCCTTTGCCTGGCTCATTCCCATGTGGGCCCCAACCATTTTTTTCCTTATCTGTGATTTGTTCAATGTGCAGTCAATCAGATCAGCATGCCAAACTGACTGACAGTGAACAAGAGGCATGGCGGGCAGTGTGGTGGCTCTTTGGGAGCCCATCCCTGCCTGCTGTGACTGAGACTCTGATTGGCCGGCAGACCACAGCAGAGCTGAGCTATGATTGGCTGGAGCACTGCTCATGTTCCCCTGTGCTCTGACTAACTCACATGATCAGCTTCACAGACAGACTTAGCCCTGCTCTGCAGGGGGCAGCCCATCTTTGTTGTTAAGCTGCTGCTGCTGCAGAGAGCTCCCGGGGAACTGCCTGGGCAGCACACCGCAGGCCAGATTAGTGCCCTTGGCGCTAATTTGACACCCCTGGCCTAAACAAAATCTATAGCAGCCAGATGCTCTGGAGAAAACCAGAACCTGACTGTTTAAACAAGCAATTAGTTACCAATTTTTAAGTTCAATATTCAAAATTAACTTTCAGTTCATTTATCATTTTGTCAAGTCAGAATATGTGAGGTTTTAACTTTGAGGTAAAGGGATCTGAATCCAACTAGCAAACACTGTCACACTGCACCACATCAAATGGCTATTTTCTTGAGGTATTAACAAGAGGTCCCTCTTGATACTTGTACAGGTGTTACTTTAGAAAACAGAGTAATTGCCCCATGGACAGCTAAACATAAATACTCTGGCTAACAGTCCCACTGTCTACTAACACTAATGTAAATACTGGTACCCTACACACAGGATTATTCTGATACTGTATAAAATTTGGATACATAGTTACCCCACTAACATATATAAAGATCAGGACACTTATAAATATTTATAAGATGAGTATTTGAATATATTTATATAAAGCTGTTTTTGACCTGTAATTAGGAAAACCCAGCGCAGACTGAACAGCTCAAGAAATTGGTAGCGTGTTAGACTTTCACCTCCACAACCCTACTTCCAATCTGGTCAATGCTAGAAGTAACCAAACATTACTGTCTAAAAACTGTCTGCATTGGTAGCCTGAGGACACTCTCTAAGAGAAAACTGTCCATACCAAAGAAGGCTCCATAACACTTGGTATCATCATGTTGACTGTCTCAACTGAGAAGTCAAAGAGACACTGAGAATTAATTCTCAAACCCAGAGATCCACTTTATACCTGTAATGAGGGATCACCTGCAAGGCAGTGAGGAAAACTGAATTGATGCTGCTGCCCTTGTGTGACTGATTTTTTTTGCTAATACTAAAGGACTTCAGTGGGAAGCCCAAAGTTTTAAGAGTCAACAGTCTCTCTGAAGAACTCAGGCCCTCTCAGTACAGAATGGCAACGTAAGTGTTCCTCTTGTGCAATAATTCCATAATGCCAGTGTAGGAGGCTTGATTGTGTTTTATTGAAACCCCACTAAAATCTCTACCAAATACTAACAAGCTAAAAATCAACTAAAACAATGTTAAAGATTAAATGCAACTGAGCAAAAGAAAAACACATGTAAAGCTAAAGTGCCTTTAACTCACCTCCTGTCTAATTTCTACCTTTAGAGGTCAGAATCCAATGTGTATTATGGACTGTATGTGCTGCAGCATAATGCTAAAAGAATTAGGGTTGAAAGTTGTCACTGCTTCTGATGAACCCAGTATCTGAAAGCTATCCTCTCACTGCAAAAATAAAAATCAGTATTCACACACCTGATCAAGGTTGGAAAGACTGTTTGGATCTTGACTCAGACCTTGATATTGTCCTCTTAGCCGATCTCCAGCAGCTATCTTTCTAAACTTCTTCAGATCCACAACATACAGTGCACTAAACACAAACAACACAGTTACTAACAACATGAAGTCTGGCTGATGTATTCATCTATGAAATTAAAAAATAATGTAATCTTAGGTGGATCTTCACAGACAAACTAGGTTGTGGTGTACACATTTAAAGATTCTTCAGAAACATATTATAAAGATTCTTCAGAAAATTGTCCTATTATCCCTTCTTACTTTACCTTCAGCATTTAACCCAGCCTGATCTTGTGGTTTCCAAAGGGATAGCCGTGTTAGTCTAGTCCAGTAAAAAAACAACAAGCAGTTGTGTGGCACTTTAAGACTACACAACTGCTTTTTGATCTTGTGGTAACATCAGTTTAGGTAATCTATAAAAGCTACAGAAAATCTTCTAATCTAAAGTGTCAAGTGGGAAATTCAGGGCTGCCCATGCTTATATGATAGAGCTCAGAAAAAAAGATTTAACAAACCCAAACATAAAGCAGACAAATTTCATTGTGCACATATGCACTTCAACCAGCACCAGTGGTAAGTGCCATTTCATGTTTTCCATAAGTTTTTTTTTTTTTTTAAATCCAAACACAAACCCCACAGTGTATTCAGTAAAAGTGAATTCTTCAGTACCTGATGTGGTATTTCCTTCCAGCCAAGTGACTGGCCCAGTATCCAGACTTCCAGAACCTGTAACCATCCATCTCCTTACGGCTTTCACAGAATGGTGTATAGCCGTAAGGGGCACCATCCAAACTGAAGTCTCTTAACTCTTTGAGGTCCGTGCGCACAATCTGAGCAAAGGGAAATCAAAGTATATTTCTATTTAATGTGGACACAGACACTTTGGAAAGTTGGCATTGGAGGTTATTTTTGAGGTGCAGGTTATGACTCCATTGCTAATGTTACATAAGCATTAGAGACAAGTTTCTTCTGATTAATACATTCTACATTGTACAAATGGAGCAAGATAAAGTCCCTGCCCCAAGCAAATCAGAAAAGGATAGTGCTCATTATAATTCTTCAAGTAATGAAGATAAAGAGTTTAATTCTACACTACTGGAGGAGAATCTGGTATCTAGGTGATGATACCTACAAATAACTTGACTTAGGATGCATCTGTGCTGCAGTTAAATAGCCGCATCTGGCCAATGCCAGCTGGCTGAGGCTGAGCCTGGATTCTAGGATCTTACAAAGTCATGCAGTCCTAGACCTCAGGCTGAGCCTAAACATTACACCACAATTAAACAGCCCCTTAGCTCAATCCTGAGGCAGCTAGCACAGGCCAGTTGCAGATCTAACTGCAGTGTGCACAAACTAAGGCCCTCATTCTACATCTGACCTCTCAGTCACCTGGGAATTTTAAACTGTAACTCTGCTGGAAGCAAAAAAAGAGGGACTTAACAAGGACACTGGTTTTGTGGCCAATTCCAACTATTTGTACCACTCTCTGCAGCCTATTATCCTATTACTGCAGAGATGTTAATTGCCCACTTCATTTTAAATGGTCTCCTATAATTTGTGTGAGCCTCTTACGTTTATTTGTTCCACTTTGTGTCTAGTTTCACCATTTGGTTAACTTTTCATGACCTGGGCCAGGGCTCTGGCTCAAAAGCTTGTCCTTTCCATTGACAGAAGTTGGTCCAAAGAAAGATATTACTTTGCCAGCCTTATTGCCTGACAAATGTTAGGTGGGGGTGGGGGGGGGTGCTGTGATGGGATGGTTGCTGATCAGATTTGTGTGATCCTCTTCTATTAGTTATATCCACATTTTCTAACTTTGGAGTGCTTTACTTTGCAACCTTCCTAGTGTTTTGTCAGCATAGGGATTTTTGTATTTAACTATATTTACTTTATGTACTCTGAACTTGTAATTCCAAAGCCATCAGTTCACTCACCTGATCAGCATCCACAAACAGGAATTTATCAACCACCAGTGGGAACAACACATCCAGAAAAAGGATCTTGTAACCCCAGATAATGCGCTGTTTTTCTGTTTGCTGGTGAAGCCATCGTGGCCATTTGTACTGGACAAGTTCATATTGGAAATTGTACTTCTCTGCCATGTATGGAATGAACTCCTGGGGAAGGAAAAATTATTTATGTCTACTGTAGTTCTTGGTTTGTCCCACTGTAGCAAAACAAGGCAGAAGCAAAGGTAATTTTTAAAAAGAAAAGGCCCAAGAGACTCCGCGGCCATTGGGTAAAGCATAAAATACTCTTTTTTTAAATAGGTTTTTTTGTTCTAAGCTAATTGTTCTAATTCAGTTGTTAAACTGACTGCATCAGTCCCATCTTGCCAGAGGATGCTGTCAAGGCCAAGACTACAACAGGGTTAAAAAAAGAATTAGATAAGCACCTGAAGGATAGGTTCATCAGTGGCTTGTGCCAGGATGGGCAGGGATTCAGGGCTATACTCTGAAGTGATCTTAGCCACCTGGAAATGGTCACTGTTGGAAGACAGGGCTAGATGGACCATTGGTCTGATCCAGTATGGCTGTGCTTACATTTTAACTTTGTGTGACAGTCACATCCCATAGATGCAACTGTCAGAACGTAGTCTTAGAAATCCATCTAAACCCCTTGGGACTCCATCACCACAGTTAGAACACTCGTCTGTTTTATAACAGATCCACAGGTAAAGGGATTTGATGTACAAGAAGAGAAGACTAGAGTTAAATATGAAATATTAGAATAAAACTAAAAGGGACAAATGTAAGATAAATATCAGGAAAAGATTTCCAACAGTATGGTCCACTTGGATCTTTGTTTTCCCAAGTGGACAATTAAACAACTGAAGAATTAAAATTAGTCTGGAAAAAATTCTCCGAAGCATACATTAGAGAATAATTAGATCAGCAGGAAACTGGACTAGAGAACCTAATAACTTTCCCTGCTATCCCGCTCTAACTCAGTGGTTTTCAAACTTTTTTCTCAGGACTGAGTTAAAAAAATATATATATATCATTTATGCCCACAAGGCAGCCCTGGGCCAGGGGTTGGCAATCTTTGCTGATTTCCATGCCATTCCCTGCTCCCTGACCCCCTGGCTGTGTGGTGGTCCCTCTGTCAAAAAAGCAACTGCCACCTGAAAATTCAGCAGCAGCCACGGCTGGGTGGGGGGTTCTTTAGGCATGCCACCAAAAGAAGCCTGGAACAGCTTTCTTCCACAGCATCTCTCGGGACCCCAACACCAGCCAATGCTAAAATTTTTCCAAGTTGTTTGGCATGGGACTCACCTATCTGTTCAAAGAACAATTATGCAAAAGAATGAGTATGCAAATGACAAGTGTGTAGCCCTTAGAAAAGATTTTTGATTTTACTTGTGCCTCTAGTAAAAGATCTAGTAACAAACCTTGAACGTAGGTGACAAGTAGTTCTTCAAGAACCAGAATTTTACTGGAGTCTTAGTGTGTTTCAGCACTGATAACATCATTATGCTGTTAAGAGCAAAAAAACAAAGTTTTTGTACTTTTAATCAACAGCAAAAACTTTTCCAGGTTTAAGAGACAATTAGCATGAGTGCTAGTACAGTACATCCTAGCTCTGCAGAAAGCTCTGTGTAATGATTATATTTCAGAATGCTATTTCCCTGCATTATTCTAGTGAGTGCAAGTACTGCCAGGTTTCTGACTATTACGCATCAAAATGAAAACATACAACTGCAGTCTAACATTATCTTAAACATCCAGGTACAAAATAATTATTTAACAATACTGAACATTTTATGCATGAACATACAAAAGGGCTAACTCCCTAATTCAGTGAATCAAACGTTAGGACAGTGATGAACTGCTTTATCCATTTAGATAAAGGGTTAAATCTCTCTAGTTTTGTTTTGTTTTTTTTGTTAAGAGCAAAATAGTTTAAGAATGGAATTAAAGGTAATAGAATAAATGCTTTGAAAATCAACTTATCTTTGCCTTAAGGTTTGTTCTATGAATATTGCATTGTACCAGTGAGAATCATACAATAATATTACATCCCAGTGGCATCTGTTAAACAGTGCTTGCCGTAACAATTCAGTTACTGTAAATTGCGTAAAAAGAAAAGTTATAATATACATTAAAGTTTCCAATTGATTTGAATCTAATGGGAGTTTTACTGCTGGATTTCAATTTTTTAAAATATTACTTTACCATTAAGGAAGAAGACCTATGCCAAGTGAAATTGCCAATGTTCTTAACAACTCTGCCACAAACTATTTATAGGTAACAGAAATTGTCAGATGAATACTGTAAGAGATCAGTTGGGATCCACAGCTTTCAATTATTTTTTAAGTAGACTGCAATAGTGGTACGTCTGCCAGTTGAGGAAAAAAGAATTAGTCTCTAGACTAACCGAAGGAATCTTTCATACAGGTGTCCTGAAGCCACAGAGAATATATTAATCACGTCATCTTTATCCTGTTTCACCTCATCATTCTTTTGCCCACCTGTAAAGCCCCTAAAATCAGGAAAAAAAATACAAAATCCTCATTAGAACACTTGTACATACTGCAGTGTCATGTCTGAAGCTGGGCTTTTCCTCCAGGCCAACTCTCTCACTTCGCAGTCTGGCAGGGGTTATGCATGTCACAAATGTGCTCAGATCCTTGGACGGAAGGAATGCTGGCTGTTGCTAGCTGATTTATATTATTGATGAGTTTCAGAGGGGCAGCCATATCAGTCTTTTTCAGCAAAAAAACACACCACAAGGAGTCCTGTGGCACTTTTAAAGACTAATAAATAAATTTAAGTGCCACAGGACTCCTTGTTTATATTATTGATGGGCTCTGAAAACAGTCCTGTTAATGAGACCTCTTCAGCCCTAAGGAGGCTCTGTGTGATTTGGGCCTTTAAGATGTATGATGCTCAAGAGCACCAAGAAGGACACACAGTAACCCTTTGTAGAGGGGAAGGGAGAAGGAGAATACAGTTACAAAGCAATACACTTCTCATTCTACACAGCTGAATAAAGTGGATTCTCAGGAATTACTAATAGTATAGTTTTAAAAATTAAACCCTCAAACCCAGTACCATTTATAAAAGGATAGCTATAGATTATTGCTACTTTGTCCATTATTAAAATACCAGACAATCTTCCAGTCAACAGAATTGCAGGATTTTAGAACTGGTTTTACCGTTTAAGAGACTCCCAAAATCCAGACTCATTTTCACTGGTTCCATCACTCAGTAAATCTTCATTCATCATATCTAGTTTCTTCTGAACCTGCAAATGTATAACACTGCTTTAATCAACAGATTTTGTTAATAGCTACTACATAGTAATCAGTTATCATCACTCCACGTTTTTGTCTATCAGTTCGAACGATTTCCATCTTAAGTGGCCTTAAGCTATATGGAGCCCTAGGCAAAGGTCCATTGTGGGACCAATGTTCCCTCTAACTACTCATAGGCTGTGCGAGCAAACAATTTCTTTGTGTGCGCAAAAATATTTCTTTGTGAGCACCAATATTAGCACTATTGAATTTTTCAGTGTGCACTTTATTTTGTTGTGTGCGCAGGCTTCATGACCTGTGTGCGTGCATGCACACACACAGCTTAGAGGGAACAGTGTGGGGGACCCCCTACAGGATCCCCACCGGCAGCCTGAGCCCTCCTCACAGTCCCATGTCCCTGCAGCCATGCTCACACCCCCAGCACCCCTCCTGAGGCCCTAAACCCCCCACCCCTACCTCAGCTTCCCACAGCCAGCCCTCCCACCCCCATGGTCCTGGCATCCTGCCAGGGACCCCAATGCTACCCTCACCACCAGTCCCAGCCCTATCTGCCCACCACCTATACTGCAGGATGAGAAGCAGACATGGTTTTTTGAGTAGGTGAAGGGATCCCTTACTGCTTGGGGTCCTAGGCAGGTGCCTGGTTTGCCTACCTCAAAGCCGCCTCTCATTTCCATCTACACATAACTTGAGCCTTATTAAGAGACTTATCAGAAGGGACAATAACTCAAAATCTGAACTAGTTCCAGAGGCCTGAAGACTTTCTATCTCAGAAGGCTGAAACTTGTCATAATTTATTTTTGTTATCCTCTTGGATGATGGAGAAAAAGTAACGGTACTCTCCATATTGGCCAAAAGAAGTCATCTGTCCTATTAGGAGTGCAGATCTAAAGCTAAGCAACTGAATTACAGTAGATCTAGTAGGTAAGAAGGCCACATCCAAAACCCAAAGCCAAACAGAAATGCAAACTAGAAATTCTGGGAGGAAGAGAGAATGGGATGTGCTACAGCCATCACCACCAGTCTTATAATCCAGTTCCATTTTATAGCTGAACTTTCTTCTGTTGTATGCCTGCTGGGGGTAAGTGAGTATCAGATAACTATGGAGCTATTTGCTTTTCACCATTGCTTATAATTACACTGATGATACAAGGTAGATAAGCACAAGCCCTTTAATAATGTATATATGTTAGCTAGTAGGTAAAAACACATCCAGAATAAGTAGTTAAACTACTGCCTGGCTGGATATTTGTTTCTTTAATCATTACTAGATGTGGAGGAGGAAGCATATGACCATGATTAAGAGATATATTTAAGATTTTGTGCTCTGTTAAACCAGTAAATAGTGAGCACAACTGGGTGGCATGTAATTTAGAGCAACCATATCCCTCATTCTTCAGATATAATCACTAATTGCAGGCACAACAATAAAAGGGACCTAAATGTATTTAGTGTCAATGCTTTATAATACTGCTAGCAACACACAACACTCTTCCACACTTAGCACCTCCTTGACATTCACATGAACGCTTCCTTTCCAATTTTACTATTCATCTAACTTTTCTTACATAAATCCTATTGTGCTGTTATACATTAACAGTATTCTACTGTGTGCTAGATGTGAAAAATGCTTTATAAATAATTAAACCATTTATTACTATTTATAAGCTCAGGTATGAGATAAAATTTATTCTGTGAATGTGGTTACGCACACGTGTGCATGTTGAGGAGGATGCTCGCACCAACACTGCAAACGTCAAATATCTAATATGTTCCCACAGACAGGATCTAGACTGAGTGTCTGGAGACCTGGATTTTAATCTAATCTTTTCCATTGACCTGCTGTTCAATTTACACAATCATTTCACCACACAGTGCCTCTGTTTCCCCTCTGTAAAACTGTAATAATGATACTTGTAATTTTTTGTAAAGTGCTTGAAGAGCTACAGATGAAATGCACTGTCAGGGACCTGATCTACTGCCCACTGAGATCAGTGGAAGTCTTCCCATCTCCTTCAGTGAGTTTCTCCCATCAATTTCAATATGTTTGGGATCATACCATGTAAGACGGAATTGCTTTTATAAACAGCTTAGTAACCGCCTAGTGCCACTACTTCCCTCCAGAAGGACAAGTATAATCTAAGTATCTTGAGGCTTCTGCTTTATTCTGCACATACTGCTACTCCTTTGAAACTGCCTCTGATATGAGTTTATAGGTGGGATAATTAGTTTGTTAAAAAAAAACAACCTTTGTTCCAATGCCTTGTCCTGGACCTCAAAACAAAAACCCTAGCTCAAGAGGATCTTTTGCTGTACACTTTGCAAACTCACCTTCACTTTAATAATTTTGCTCTTGAAGTTGTTGAGAACAACAGTAACTTCATTAGAATCTGGTGGAGAATCTGTACCATCATGGCTAGAAATTTAAAAAAAATATTAGCTTTGTAACCATCATCACAGAAAAAAGGCCACTTTGTTTCCTTTTTCTTCTTCATATGCACTCATCAGAAAGATCTTTTTCATAACAGCCTTGTTCCATCCCTGAATAAGCCATAACACCATCAGTGAACATATACATATACAAGATCGAAAGGGGTAGCCGTGTTAGTCTAGTTCAGTAAAACAAACAAACAAGGAGTCCTGTGGCACTTAAAGACTAACAAATATATTTACTGTAATGCGCTTTCGTGGGAGAAAATCCCACTTTGTCAGATGCTTTGAAGATCTGCTGAAGTGGGATTTTCTCCCACGAAACCTCATGCAATAAATACATTTGTTAGTCTAAGTGCCACAGGACTCCTTGTTTGTTTGTTATACACATATACAGGCGCACAAAGGGAATGTATTAGATTTAATCTTAGGTAACAAAGAAAGCATGTAGGAAGGCACGCAATTTTCATTGACCTTTTAGCTGCTGTATGCTAACAGAAAGGCTAGATCCATATATATCAATATGGTGTGTGTGTCCAATTCAAATGTTCACAAGAACAAAACCAAAAAGTTATCATTTAGTCCCACCTGTAGATTCTATAGATGTCCTCAGACCTCCCCTTTCTGAGTCTCAAAACCCAAGCCCCAGGATTGGCTTTTAGTTGGAAGTAGCCCTGTAAAGGAAAAACACGGAACACTGTTTTAAGTGAAAACCTAAATTACTTTTGCTATCATTTCCTTGCAGTACACAATTTGACCATTTTTCATTATTATCCATTTTAGATTTGCATCTATTTGATTGAACATCAGATGATTAAAACATCTGTAATCTTCAAATCCCAGATAAGAACAGAAAAGGTTCTACTGGTTCCAATTAAATCTTCCACTTCAAAGTAGGGAATACCCATGCAACAGCTAGAAGCTTTCAAAAATGGAAGTGTTATTTTCAAGTAGTCACTAACGGAACAGTCAGCAAACAAACTTTCAGCTTGTTCGTCTGCAAAGATGACTCAGAATGTCTAACTTCCATGGAAGGGAAACAAAACAAAAAACACAAAACACACGCACAACACAACCCCACTTTCAAACCATTGCTAGCTAATCACTATAATGATCCATAAAAGATCCAGCTTCAGTACATGATGTTTGATTCATTCTGTTGCTACAGTGACTGAGACTTCGCCTAATGTTCTTTAGAGCAGAGTCACAGCCAAAGCAGGAAGATTTAACATCTTATACGTGGTGCAACAAACTACTCAGGTACCAAGTTTTTAAAAATTATTATGCACAACATGTAACTAAACCATCAAGTTTTAGATTTTAACTGCGGAAGAATCAGAAAATTCATTAAGGTGACAATCTGTCAAGGATCTAAATATTTGCAATGATGCATCATATGGGCTCACAATCTTTCATGTTGATACCAAATGTGTAATTCTTGATTGTATGATCAAAGGGATGCAACCACAGAAATGTGGAAAAAAAGTGCAAGAGTCCAGCTTTCTGAAGTTAAGAAGAATAATGCACTGTGCATGTTTAGTAGGCTACTTCCAAATCTCCTCAGATTCAGTTGTTCAAAGTCCAAACTTCTAAAAAAGGTAAAAGGAGTAAAGTGAGATAGGTAAGTCTATACCCATTTAAAAGCAGGGGGTTAAAGTAAGCTGGAACATGGCAGAACACTGTTCCAGGGCCCACTGTTTTAGGGGCTTAGCATTCCAGGGCCCCTAAAAATAAAAAATGGAGCCAGAAAATGGAAACACCATTTAAAAACAGCAGGCCCCGGAACACAGCATTCCGGTTCCATGTTCTATTTTTAGGGACCTGAACACTGTGCCCCTAAAAATAGCAGGTCCCAGAGCAGCGATCCATTGCATTCTGGCAGGCAGGGGCAGGGGCCAGAGGCATTGCCGGGGGGCTCAAGCCCCACCCCAAACCCCTTCTGTTCCAGGCCCCGCCCCAACCTGAGGCCTGCAGCCTCCTCCGCAGCCATGCCACCGCCCCGACCCAGGGCCTACTGCTCCCACCCTCCCCAGCCATGCCACCACTGGTAAGTGCAGGGGCGGCTTGGCTTGAACGGGGGGGGGGGGGAGACGCGTTATTGGGGGTTGGGGGGGACACTGGCATGTGGCGGGGCAGGACCTGGGGTGCAGGAGGGCACAACTGCACAGGAGCATTCTGGGCCCCCCCCCCCCAATTATACTTTAACCACTGCTTAAAAGCAAACATACAGCATGTATCTTTCCCCCAATGTTGCTTATTAAAAATAGCTCCCCAAACTTCCAAAGGGGTAGACGTGTTAGTCTAGTTCAGCAAAACAAAAAAGGAGACTGGTGGCACTTAAAAGACTAACAAATTTATTTATCTCATGAGCTTTCACGGAAGAAAATTCCACCTCATGAGATGCTTGAAGAACTTCTTGAAGCATCTGACGAAGTGGGATTTGCTCCCATGAAAATTCATGTGATAAATAAATTTGTTAGTCTTAAGTGCCACCAGGCTCCTTGTTCATTTGGATAATGACAACTGATAATTCTTTCTAAAAACAAGATTTCTGCCTTGACAGTACTAGGAATAAGGTGCTCTAACACATCTAGGCAGCAACGTTATCCAACCATTTTTCCACAACTGTAACCAAACTTGCAAGATCCACCATCAGCAAGCAACATTCACACATGCATTATCAACATATTAAAAGGTAACCTGTGCTAATAAATGATCTTGCCAACAGACTTTGCATATATCATGAGCAACATAGAGGACAGAACCTTGAGGGATGTCATCTGTTCCTGTATAATATGAGTCACTTACTAAGTTGGCCATGACGATCGTATCAACTATGACTGGATTGGCTGACGTTCCGAGTGTGAACTGGAGTCCTCGAGGTGGCTGTCCTGTAGTGATGTCATAACAATGTCCTTCCAGAAGCAGATACTCCAATTCATATTCTGCAGCCACTATATTATCCACCTGTGCAACAAAGAAAGGCCATTGCTGCATTTAGGAATAACTCTAATCATGTATTCTGACTGTGTTTCCTACTGGCTGGATTATTAATGCCCTAGGATCTTCAACTTGTCTTCTCACAATTCAGTTTTTGTCTTTAAATAAGAAATACTTTTTATTTTGGTTCTGGGGATGGTGTTTTTGGGTGGATTATTGTTAACTGGTATTAAAGTAGCTCCTAGGGGCCCCAAAAGAGATTAGGACCCAACTGAGTTGGGCACTGAATTTCCATAGACCATCCCTGTCCTGAAAATCTTACAGTCTAAACAGACAGGACAAAGGGTGGGAGGGCAGCATATAGAAATGGAGAATTCAAGTAGAGTGTTCAAGTGCCTTGTCTTACAGTATGTCACACAGAGTCTGTGACAGAGAGGGAAACTGAACCCAGATTTGTTGAGTTTTGTCCAATCCAATCAATAATTTAATCTTTATATCCATAGATTTGTTTTCATAATGCCACAGTCTTAAGTGCTGTCTAAAAAGAGACTGATGCAATCGGCTGCAAATAATGCAGGATAAGTCTGCAAAGCAAAATTATCTGCCCAGAATTGTCAGTGCATCTCAGTCCTAACCTCCTGCTACCTTACACCTGGACTGTCTCCTGAGGAGACTGTTGAGTGTGCAGAATGTTTTGATACTTTGTGAAACAACCCAACCTCCCTGCTGCTCCAGAATGCTCAGTTTGTTAGCTTCAGAGAACTTGCACACAAAACCAGTGCCAGTAGTGGTTAGTGACTTAGGACAGTGATTAAATTAGAAAAGTCTCAGATACATTCAGATTCTTTTTCTCAGAATATTTTCATGTGTTCAGGCAAAGAAAGGGAAAATACAATTGGTAAGAAATAAATTTAGAGGTATAAAATGATTAGTATTGATCCTTTTGTTGCACATTTGTACTGTAGTTGATTAGACAATAAATTAACAAGTGATACAAGTACAATTTTCTTTGCAATTAGCACAAAATCACTGACATTAGAGTTACCCATTTGGTCTATCTAATGCAGGGGTGTCCAACCTTTTTGGGTGAGGGGCCACATTGCAATTCTTTCTCAGTTGGGGGTCCGATGAGAAAATTTTTGATAGATAAGAAATAAGACATACAAATTAATCTTTATTAATAAACTTTAGTGAAATAATGATTAGTGTGATATTTGGCATTGCTTTTGCTTGCACAAATTGTCAATATCTGCTCACACACTTGATGTAGCAATACAGAATATTCCAGATAGCCCTGGCCAGCCCCACCTCCCAGGCTCTTGCGGCAGCATGCGGCGGGCTGGATAAAAGCCCTTGGTGGACTGCACTCTGGCCCCAGGGGCGCATGTTGGACAAGCCTGATCTAACACATTGTACTGGCCCTGGGCTTTTCCCGACACATCAGAGGGAGGCAAAAATAAAGGCGAGTTGCTAGTATGTTATAAAGATTTTGAGTCTGAATGTAATCCAGGTTGGCAGTGACCAAAAGTTGTTACCCACTGTTGGCTACAGTGGTCTACCTGAAGTGATTTTGGTGGTCTTGCTCATATCACAAGAGCCACCCTCTCGGCTGGCACGGCTGTTGGCTATCTCAGCCGACGGTCCCAGAACTGAATGGTTCTGGAGACTGAACTATCCTCTCACCTCCAGAGGTTGTTCCTCCAGGTCAGGGTTGAGGCACATTGGTGGGGAAGCTTGCACGGCCACTGCCCATGCCATACCTGTTCTGTGGATAAATAGAGGACTTCAGTCTCCAGAGCACTCAATCTGGCACCTTGCACATAACACTAGATACACACAAAACATCTAATTGTTCTTGGTCAACTGTACAATGGCTTAAACCAAGGGGGGGAAGGAAAATATACTTCCAGACCTACTCAAGCTTATCAGCTTGAGCTCTGAAGCAAGAAAGCTGTTCACCTTGCGTAGGTGAATGCAGTACACCTCATACTGAGGCCCAAGCACTACAATCTGTTATCTGATTGGCTAATGTCAGCTATTAGACTAGCAAGTCAGAAAGTCATGACTGCCAACAAAAACTGGTTTATTCACTCAATCCTTTAAAGCTTCTCTCAATGCCAGCCAGCAACAGATACATGTCTTGGCTTTACTTTCAGCACTCTTCAATTAAACATGGAGTCCTCCTTTGATTTCACTTTTCCTTGATTCTTTCTACTCGGAGTCACTATCAAACTGAAAAATCTCAGTTCTGTGGGAAAATGTTGAACCTCTTATTCTGACAACTAGAAAGGAAAGATAAGAGAACATATATTTTCCAGTTTCCTTTGTGTGGAATCAATTTCACTATTTGGGGGTGGCGCAGGCTGTGTCCTAGCCCCTGATATTAGGTACCAGTAACCACTACAGCAGAACTGAAAGTCAGTGGGGAGCAAACAGCAGACAGGTGTGTGCTGAGAGAGAAAGGGGAAGAGGTGGTGGATGGGCCTGATACTGAGATGATATTCTCAGGTCCAACCCAAAAACCCCTCTAACTAATCAGGAATAAAAAACTCAAATTCTGACAGGAAACCTTCTGAAAAATTCAAGACACTATTTGTACGAAGCATTTTCAGAAAAACTGATTTTTTAAAAAAAATTAATCAAAAAATAAATAAAGCTGGGGCCTTATAATAGGGTTTCATTTCTCATTCAGAACTATTACTATGAAGTGCTGTACACACACGATGCAGTTTTTCTGTGGAACTTGCACTACAGAGGGAATGGCTAAATGAGGCATTCCCTTTTCCACAGCATCAAATGGTTAGAGCTTCCAAAATTCCAAAGATGAACCCCAGAAAAATCATATACAAGCACACACTAAATAATAGGAAATGCTGAAGTCTCTTACCTCCTCTAAATAAATGTTATCAAGGTCATATGGAGTTCTGACAGACTCTACCATCCAACTTTCTGGTGTATATAGGTTCAGAGTGAACAGTGGAGTCTGTGGCATATCCAAGAATTTGGCAATTGGACCAGGAGCAAAGTTGTCATCTGCTGTGAAAGAAATCTCAGGCTCCAAAACGTAGCGATAAAAGCTAGAATTTCAAAAGGAAAAATCATAGAATATCTTGCTGCCAAGTTTTATGAATAGTTCATGCCTTTTAACGCTCACTGACAGTCATCTTTCCAAAGGGTCTAAGGCCGTCTGGAAGACTTTGTTCTCATCTATGTATGTGGTCTTTGTTTAGGAAATGACACTCAACCTAGGTCAGAATTCATCTTGACCAATTAAAAACTTTACTAGAAGAATCTAGACTCAAATTAAACGCTAAAAAGTGTTTTCCTGAATACCTCCAATATCTTAATGTAGCATTGAACCAGAATACTTAAAAGTCACAGCAGAGATGCCAAAGTTGGCAAATATGCTGAGACATACTGATTTTGATAAAGTTTTCACACAGGCAGGAGAGGTGCTCTCATTCTATCGGCTGGTGATTAGGAGAGCAGCATGGAATATAGACATATCCATGTTCAGGTCCCTGCTTTGCCTAGTTCAGAGTGATCTGGGAAGAAATGCTCTGCTGTGGATATCTGAACATCCCATGTCAGTGCCACACCTACCAGTTTCTAAACACAGTCAAGCTCACTGATGTCCCTTTTCCCCCCCTTTCTGAACTGAAAAGCTCTTGTTTCTATCCCAAAGACGACATTTAAGCATTCTGGTTTTGTGAGAATATTCAAAGAGGTGAGTTTTTGTTCCACTGTGGAACAAAAACAAATTCTGAAATCTCCAAAGTTGTCATGAATCAGAACTGTAGCCTTCTGGGGCCTTTGCTGACATCAGAATTGCATGCTTATCTTCTGTAATTGTTCCCCACCTATATTTTTACATCGCTTTGTTTACTAAATCCTCCACCCCCAACATGGTATGCCTTACCTTTTCAGAGGCATGTCAGAAAGTTTGGACTGGCAGTTCATAAAAACTCTTAGATTCATGTTTATCAGTTGGTTCAAAACCTAAAAATATGAAAGACACATATATCCTAAAACTCCTACTGGAGAGTTTTTTTTTTTTTTGCAGAGTATGCCTTAGTGAGCACTTAACTGTCTCCCTTCTCACCCTGCTTTCCACAGATTTTATTTCATTGAATTGATGCAGCAAATCAGTTACCTGCTCTAACATGATTTTAAACAGGATTGTGCGGGATACTACAAGGTGTGGATAGATTCTCCCTCAAATTTACTGTCTGTGGAACTGAACTTGTATAAAATGATGCAATGAAAAATTACCTGAGTGGTCTTATAATGCCTTTTTAATTAGTTATTATACGGCAGACTGTAATTTAGCTTTTCATTAACATGCTGAGTTATCTGTTCCATCCAAGTGAATCTCACACAAAATAGCTGAGATGGGAGTCTAATTTTATCCATGGCTAAAGAGCAAAATACTGTAAAATATGGAGTCATCTACAATTAAGTCTACGTTAGTCTCCTGCTGGAATTATGTCAGTCAGGGGGTGTAAAGAGAGGTAATCCCTGACTGACATAATTGTGCTAGGAAAAGCTTGTTGTGTAGACACAGATATACAGGCAAAGATATGTTTTCACCAGTATAATTTCTCCTGCTTGTGAGGGATGGTTTTATCATACCATATACAAAGCTCAGCTATGCCATTCCATGCTTGGAGTGCTTTGCATACCAGTATTTCTACATTTGTAGTATAGACATCGCCCAAGACCTGGTCTACACTACAAAGTTTTGCCAGCGGTGCTCTGTTGGATAGGCATATGAGAGAGCCATACCCTCTCCCTGACACAGCTATACTGACAAAAACATCCACGTAGAAGAGTGTCTGTCAGCTTGGCAAATGTTGCTGGGCAAGTGGTTTACTATATTAGCAGAACTGCTTCGGTTAGCATGTGCTTTCTCCACTAGGGGCTATGCTGTCAGCTCTGTAGTACAGAGATGGCCTAAATTTTTAATATTAGGCTTCCCATTAAAGAAATAGCCTAGTGACCCACTTGTTGGCAATGAAGTGTTTTATTGTAAAAATGCTATACTTTGAATTTCTAGAGAGTCTTCCATTCCAAGAATTCAAAGCATTTTAATCTTATAAAGCCCACAGAACTTCTGAGAAACTGGTCATAACTTAAAGTAAGCCCCCCTCACCACCACCATGGCTCTTTTTCTGTTGTTAAATAATCTCATTACCATGATTCTCGAGTCTGTTTTTTGTGTTTTCAAACACAAGCCAGGATTTCAAATAAGTGCTAATTCACTAATGAGACATCAAGGACTATCAAATATTACACTCCAGCATGACTTAAAAAACCTCTGCACTTCACAGAATTGAACCTTTTCTCATCCCAACAATCTAATCTTGTCATTCTCATGCTACTGTAAAATTCTCTTTTTTTTTTTTTTTCCTTTACTGTACTGGAGGCTTCAACCATGCAATTACAAGATTCCTACCCACACCCATTTAAGAGCAAAGAGAAGCAATACATAACTACAGAACAAACTATATTATAAAAGTTTTCAACTATTTTTTCTGTCTTTTAACTGCTGATTAATGCATTACAATGCTGTATAGATACCATAAGTAATGGAGCAAGTCTCTGAGCATCTCTGGTAGCTGGGTCAACAATAGCCACCACATCAAAGTAGGTCTCTCCCTCCTTTGGTCTAAGTTTAACTGCACTAAACAAAAAGAAAAGATGACAAAAATCAAGAATTTAAAAAGCCATTTTAAACTAACAGATTTATGAATAAATAACAAACTCTGTTCCCCCTCTGCTCTTAGAATCCCAGTGTGGGATGAGTGTGGGTAAAAAAACCCAGAAAATTCCCCAGTGAGGAAGGTACTTTTATGGGACTGCTCAAACATACTTCAGCATATTTATGCAAGTGCTTGTCCATTCCTGAACTTGGGTTAAAGAGCTTAACTGCCTGTGGTTTGGGTGGTAATGTATTAATTTTGATGGACTCAACTGGCCCAGACAATCAAAGATATTAACATGACTCTCACTATCCAATACATTTGATGTACAGAGACCTCAGCCTGTTTAATATGTCATTAAAAGTTTAACCCTTTTATTGAGGATACAGAAAAGAATGCAAAAACAGTCAATATAAATTTCAAATGCTTTGAAGTAAGGTTTTCATTTTAGCAATATCCCCTGTATCCGTTTGCTGTAGTTGTAGAGCATCTTTAAAAGGAAACTCCATGTTTGACTGTTTCTCGTGATACTAAAAATACTAGTAACTGCCTGTGATGGGGCATATCAGTCCCACACTAGCAAGGCAAGGGTTAAGGAAACTTTCCAGGCTGAAGAGGTTCCGCCCCCTGCATCTGCTGGGCATGCTCAAGGTATAAAAGCCAGCCACCCAGCTCAGTTGGGAGGAAGGCTGATCCAAGAGGAAGCACACCACTGGTGCTCTCTTGGCTGGCGCTCACCCACCCAACAAGACCCCAGCCATGAGGCCTTGCTACCCCTGAGTGGGGGGACTACCACCAAGATTATGGCCGTTAGGCCATACTACTCGTAAGCAAGGGAACTTCTACGATGACTCTGGCCAACAGGTCTTATTACCCCAAAGCAGAGGCGACTCCTACCGAGACTTTGGACCACTAGGCCATACAACCCCAACCCCAGGGCACTCCTACAAGGACTCTGGCCATTAGGCCATCCTACTCCTTACGCGGGGGAACCCCAATGAAGACCTGAACCATTAGGTTCTACTACCCCTGACCGGAAGCGGAAGCCTCTGGGGCTTGGCAGCCTAGCCCATATCCTAGACCCACCAAGAAGGTCTTGCCACTGGAACCCAACCCCCAAAGCCAAGCACGTGGGCCAGCATCGGATCCAGGACTCCACTGGGCTCACCACTCGGAGCGATAAGAGTGGCCTGCAACAGTGCCCCTTCTAGGGAATGAGAAACAGTTAGGTGAAACAGGGTGGAGCTGAGTTTTGCTGGCTGTTTGTTTTGCTGTTGCTATTGAAGTCCTGGAGGATTTACCAAGGGCTGTGGTGGATTCTCCATCACTGACAATTTTAAAATCAAGATTAGATTTTGTCTAAAAGATCTATTCTAGGAATTATTTTGGGGAAGCTCTCTTGTCTGTGTTATACAGGAGATTAGAAAAGATTACCACAATGGTCTTTTCTAGCCTCAGAATCTATGAAGAAGTCTGACTTCGTAGACAAGAAAAACATATACAAAAGAGAAGAGGAAAAAAAAAGCAAAAACAGAAAATGCAAAATTCTATGGCTGATGTTGAGTTTCACTTGTAACTGCATTGCTGGAAAAGCATATGCATGCACATAGTCGTCTTAGCCTATTTGAGACCAGGCAAACTCGTACTTATATTGGGCTACTCAGGGAATTGCTCTGAACTGCCTCTTTGGCCACACAGATTGATGACAATGTTGCAGGATATACAGCCTTGGCCAGATAAGCCAGATTTTTATTAGAAGGCAAAAGAAGAGAGCTAGGGAAGAGAAGAAATAATGTGAGGAAAAAAAGGATCCTAGGGTGGAGAAGCAGGAACCAAAGTCTCACATCCCAGGTGGTATGTGGGATTTAGCTAGAGCTGTTGGATGTGGCAATGTCTTAGAAAGGGGCCCAGGTGCCCTGATCTAGTCAGGACATTTTCAGGATCAGAATGACAAAGGCTCAATGGTGTTATAGTTTATTCTGGGTCCACAGACACAATGGGGCGGCAGTCATGATTTCTTTTAAACAGTGGTTCTCAACTGCTGTGCTGGGACACATTACTGTGTCACCACACAGCTATAAATGTGGCACAGAAAGCTGGGGAGATGGCTGTATTAAACAGTGGGGGGATGAGCTGGTGTGTCCTGTAGGGTCACATCATGCTGTCAAGCATGTCACAACCTGCAAAGGTCGAGAATCACAGCTTTTAAAGACTCCAAAAGTGAGTAGTAAGCATAATGGCCAAACCTCTCATTATTTTGTCCACCAATTATGCCTAATTCTTCAAAAACCAATTTAGGTTCATTGATTTCTGGATCCACAATTCTCTTGTTTACCAAACATGATCTTATAAGAGACTGAATCAGCACAAACAAAAAGGCCTTCAGCTATGTATCCTGTTTTCACCTTTTCCCTCCAAAGTTTATTACAGGTTACAGTGACATTCTATGAACTTTTATTCACTTCTTATGACAGAGTTTACAACTAGGGCAAATTTGCAGGTGTGACCATTATAATGGTGATGTAGTGAGTAACCTGTACTAAGCATTTGCTCTTGCTCTCAAACACCTTCTTATTAAATGTTTTTATTTTATTATGTTTTGTGAAACACAAAACTCCTCTGAAACATTACTGTGTCCTCAGAATATTTGATTGCTAACCTGTGTAATGGCAGAAACCTAAATCTTCAAGGAGAGCATGTGGAATTGATGACAGAGTTTAACAAGACACAAATCTAATGCACATCGAAGAGAAGGAAGAAATTCTTCGAATTTAATATTAATCCATTACCTGTATCTGTCTTCAAAGAACTGATATTCAATCCTTGCCTCTCCCTTTGGCTGCGCAGACAGAAGAGCATCCACCTTCATTACCAAGTCACTTGCACTAGAAGAAAGACATTTCCAAGTATTCTGAAACATGTATGCATTTCCCACAGTATTATGAAGATTAACAGATACAAAATAAGAGGGCCCAGATTCTACTCTCAATGAATGGACTATATGATTTACTGCCTTTCTCAAAAACTAAACTAGAACTACTTATGCAGCTATAGAGCCTTCATTGTTAATGTATATGTGCAGCAGTGCAATTTTTGAGACCAACAATATGAAAACAGATAGTACAAACTTCTGAGATTAAAACCTAACTCAGTATATATATAAGCTGTTAAATCCTCCTTTCTCATGTCACCCTGCAGTTCCACTGTTTCCCTGAGATACCCTCAAGATTTAAGTATGACCCATAGAGTAGAGAAAATCTCGCGGGGGGGGGGGGGGGGGAAATCACTCCATTAAGTATAAGAGCAGTTAAATGTTGAGCAATGCAAGACAATCCAAACATGTTGCCTTGAATTCTTCCAGCCTCTGTCAGTCTAGTAAGAGATTATCTGAACCCGGCTCTCATAACTTGGCCACAAAGAGTACTTTAGCTGGGCTGATCTAGGCATTTCCTTTTTAAAACTACAGTTCTCTTTGCAGCACTGGAAAGCAATTCCATGCATTGAGCAAATCTGAATGCAACATGGTACAGTAATTAGTGAGGAATCAGTGTGGATAATTACTTCCCTTTTCTTATCCCCATGAACATTTAATCTAGTGGTTTAAGTATCATTTACATTTTCCAGATTAAAGAAAATCACATCCTGTAAACTCCAGTTCTGTGACAACATAAGTCTGGAGAATTAAAACAGTGACAATAAAAAACTGGATTGCACATTACAGCTGTGCCAGCTTGTGACGCTGTAGTTAAAAATCTGCCAGTTTTTCCATAATTAACTCCTAGTCGCATAGGTTTATAGTGACAGTTGTATAAGCCATTCATAACAAAACCATAAAACCTGATGAAATCTGTTAAATTCTAGCATGTTTTATAATCCAGAGCTCATTCCAAGTCCCAAACCTCTCAACAAAGCTGGATCTGCATCTGCTAGAACCTGGCCTCTGCTATGCCCAAAATTCAACCACAGATTCAAGCCATACCTTTTCCCTTCCTCCCAGTCCCACTCCTGCAGCAGGCCTTAAACTTTCTCCCTTTACTTTTATTGGGGATAGGAACTACAGCACTAGTAAAACCTCATTCTTATAAAATTGTGATGTGCAAGATCTCAGTACACCAGTGAATGTGAAAAATGCCTGCTACTGGCTTTTAAAATGTAGCTGGAGTTCACATGAAAGTGAGAGTGAATTTTGCAGGCTGCACAAAGTAAATGAATGGGATACTCAAGAGACCCTATAAACTCCAACTGTAAACAGATGGCAGTTTACAGGAATAAGTGTCTTTTGGAAACTTGTATGAGTTCCTTAGAACTTGAAGATGACAATTTTTGTAAATACATTTTGTTAAACCCATAATACAGATCTGTATCTCCCTCCTCCCACTTTCCGCTCCTAAGCTCCCCCATGAAATGCTGATAAATTAAGACTGAATCTTTGAAGAAACTAATAAATAGACAGTTATTGATACAGAAATATATTTTGGATCTGTAATAGCCTGATAAATATTAAAGGCTAATCATACAATCATAGGGTTGGAAGAGACCTCATAGGTCATCTAGTCCAACCCCCTGCCAGAGGCAGGACCACTCCCACTAAACCATCCCAGTCATGGTTTTGTCCAGCCGGGCCTTAAACACCTCCAAAGATGGAGATTTAACCACCTCCCTCGGCAGCTCATTCCAAGGCTTCACCACTCGCCTAGTAAAAAAGTTATTTCTAAAATCCAGCTTCAACCTCCCTAACCGCAACTTGAGGCCATTGCTCCTCATTCTGTCCTCTGTTATTACTGAGAACAGTCGAGCTCCATCTTCCTTAGAGCATCCCTTCAAGTAGTTGAAGGTTGCTATCAAATCCCCCCTCAATCTTCTCTTCTGCAGACTAAATAAGCCTAATGCTTTCAGTCTTTCCTCACAGGGCTTGTGCTCCAGCCCTTTAATCATTTTGGTTGCCCTCCTCCGAACGCTCTCTAGCATGTCCCTGTCCTTTTTGTAGTGGGGAGCCCAAAACTGAACACAGTATTCTAGATGTGGCCTCACCAGTGCAGAATAGAGGGGAATGATCACATCCCTTGATCTGCTGGTAATACTTCTTTTGATGCAGCCCAGTATGCCATTGGCCTTTTTGGCAGCAAGAGCACACTGCTGACTCATATCTAGCTTCCCATCCACCATGACCCCCAGGTCCTTTTCTACACTGCTGCTACTTAGCTGAAATGTTTCCCAGCCTGTAGCAGTGCATGGGGTTTTTCCGTCCCACGTGCAGGATTTTACACTTGTCCTTATTAAACCTCATAAGATTTCTATTGGCTCACTGTTCCAATTTATCTAGGTCTCCCTGAATCCTGTCCTTGCCCTCCAACGTGTCTACTGTTCCCCCCAGCTTGGTGTCATCCGCAAACTTACTGAGAGTGCAGTCTATTCCATCATCCAGATCATTGATGAAAATGTTGAACAGAACCGGCCCAAGGACCGACCCCTGGGGCACACCACTCGTGACTAGTTGCCAGCTAGACATGGAACCATTGATTCCTACACGCTGAAACCGTTGATCTAGCCAGTTTTCTATCTATCTTATAGTCCACCTATCCAACCCATACTTCCTTAATTTGCCAACGAGAATGCTGTGGGAAACTGTATCAGAAGCCTTGCTAAAATCAAGGTATATCACATCAACGGTTCTTCCTGCATCCAGAAAACCAGTCTTCTGATCATAGAAGGAAATGAGATTGGTCAGGCATGATTTACCCTTGGTAAATTCATGCTGACTGTTCTTGATCACTTTGTTTTCCTCTAAGTGTTTTAGGATGGATTCTTTGAGAACCTGCTCCATAATTTTTCCAGGGATTGAGGTGAGGCTGACTGGTCTGTAATTCCCTGGATCCTCCTTTTTCCCTTTCTTGAAAACAGGCACTACATTTGCTTTTTTCCAATCCTCTGGTACCTCCCCCGTTCTCCATGAGTTTTGAAAGATAATGGCCAGGGGTGCTGCTATCTCATTGGCCAATTCCCTTAGCACCCTTGGATGCAGTTCGTCTGGCCCCATGGACTTGTGCACATCCAGCTTCTTTAAGCAGTCCCTAACCTGACCTTCCATCACCAAGGGCCTCCCTTCTTCTTTCCAATCTGCCATACCCATGGTAGTGGGCTGGGAGGTGACCCTGCCTGTGAAAACTGAAGCAAAAAATGCATTGAGCACTTCAGCTTTTCCCTCATCCTCCGTCACGAGGATGCCTGCCCCATTCAGCAAGGGACCTACACCATCCCTGATCCTCTTCTTGTTATTAACATACTTGTAGAACCCCTTCTTGTTATCCTTTACATCCCTTGCTAGCCGGAACTCCATTTGTCCTTTGGCCTTTCTGATTTTATCCCTGCAGTCCCTAGCAATATCTTTATATGCCTCCTTGATCATCTGACCAAGCTTCCACTTCCTGTAAGCTTCCTTTTTATGTTTAAGCTCAGAGCAGAGTTCTCTGCTAAGCCATTCTGGCTGCGTCACATGTTTATTCTTTCTCCTAATTGGAATGGCAACTTCCTGTGCCCTTAGCAGGGTTTCTTTAAAATATAACCAACTCTCTTGGACTCCTTTCCCCTTCAGATTAGCTTCCCAAGGTATCCTGCCCATCAGTTCCCTAAGGGAGCCAAAATCTGTTTTTTTGAAGTCCAGGGTTTTTGTTTTGCTTCTTTCCTTCCTTCCTTTAATCACCATCCTGAACTCAACCATGTCATGGTCACTACTGCCTAGCTTGCCATTTACCTCTACCTCCCTGATCAATGCTTCCTTGTTTGTGAGCAGCAGGTCGAGAGGTGCAAGGCCCCTAGCTGGTTCCTCTAACATTTGTACTAGAAAGTTGTCCCCAACACTCTCTAAAAATTTCCTGGATTGCTCATGCACTGCTGTATTGGCAAAGATAAGCTAAACCACAATAGATGCACAAAATTTATTCTCTGTGACATCGTGATACCGTGTTCTCTTCCCCACTTTCTTCCTCCTTCCGTTTTTAAATAAATACTGTAGTGATCCAACATCTGCATATACCAGTGGTTCCAAACCTTTTTGGCTCGAGGGCCACAGGTATCATTTTTACAGCCCTGAAGGACCACCAGCCTCTGCCAGCAGGCCCTTCCTCTCCCCTAAAAGGCAGTTTGCCTCCTAGCTTGCTAATTTCCTATCTCCCTGGTTGCAGGAAGGAAGCCACACGCATCCTGCAGCTCTGCACACTCTATCTAGGTCCCAAGACAATGGTTCCCTTCTGCAGCCAGGGAGACAGAATATCAGTGCTCTGCTCCTCTCCTCTCCCTTGGCTCCAGCAGGGACCCTAGCATGGATGGACATAGGCCAGGGGTGACCAAACTTATGGAACTCAAGAGCCACACAAGTTGATTATTAAACCTTCAAGAGCCGCACTGAGCCATATAGCCATACACCTTTACCTACTAAATTGATTTTTTGAGAGCCACACTTTTTCATTCAAGAACCACATGTGGCTCCCGAGCCTCAGTTTGGCCACATCTGACATAGGCAGAGCTCTTTGTAGTGCTCACTGCTACAGCCAGAGGGGGAGCACTAATCTCCTATTCCTTTGGCTGCAGCAAGGAGCCTGCACCAGTCTTTTAGCCCTGCAGAAACAAACTTCGCCTTCTGCAGCCAGCAGTAGGGGAACCAAGGGCCACCTTTGGGTCCCAGAACACAGGTTTGGAACTGCTGGCGTATACTGTAAAATCCAAGTACCCAGGAGCTTGTGCCTTAAAAGCCTTTCAAATATAATATTAGAAGGCAAGGGGGAGAAAAAGCAGCTAAGCTGCCAGGGCCTTAAGCACTATGTGAACCTAGGCTTTTGCTGTTTAATGACAGAGACTGAGCACACAGGAAGCCTGTTTTCAGGAACAAACTGATTTATGCATAGGAGGTAAGAGATTTCATTCTAAACACAGGCCACAGTAGGGAGAAGCAGCCATATTTTTCCCCATTTAAAAAGTTCTTTTTCTATTAGTGCAGAGGTCAGTAACCTTTGCCAACCCCTCATGTCAGCTCCACTCCCCCAACCCTCAGCAGGTGCTGGGGGAAATGGGGGCAGCATGTGCTGGGATGAGACCAGCAGGGGAAAGAGCTCTTGCAGCCCCAAACCCCAATGGAGGGGTAGGACCAGCAGGGGGAAGCAGCTGCAGGACACTCACAGGAGTGGTGAGCAGCACCACATGGCTGGGAGCCCTGCGTGCCACTCAGAATGGGTGCACATGCCACCTTTGGTATGTGTGCCAGGGGTTGCTGACACTCATATTAGTACATGGAGCTGTTCTGTATCAGGGTGCGCTAAAGCAGGGTTTTAACTGTACCTGCCTTGAAAGAAGAGTGAGCACAGAGAGAACCTCTCTCTGTCCTTTTTTGGGATACCCTCCTTATTCCTTTTCATAATTCTTTCCATTCTGCCTAACTACTCCTATTCTAGCCCCTTCCTCCAGCCAAGAGACCAGAGCTGAACCCCACAACTACCATAGTGTTCTGCTCCCATGGCATCAAGCTTACTGTAAAGATCATTTTAACAATATAAACCAGTAGTTTTCCACCTTTTACATTTGCAAAGCCTTAAAATGTTTTGAATTGTGGTCCAGACCCCTTTGAAATTCTTAGATATGCTGCAGCTCTCCAGGGGTCTGTGGACCAAAGGCTGAAAACCACTGATATAGATGGCATGTTTCTTGGTCTTCCAGTCACTTCAATAATTTATTCCTGCAGGGAGTCTGTGGGCTGAAGAAGGCCATCAAAGTTGAGTCAACCCAACACAGCAACTTAGAACATTTCCTCCACCCCCTCTAATTTTTTTTATTGGCAAGATGAATACATGACTGTTTATAATATAATATGCACTTTGTACAAACCAAGGCAAGAGTCTGCTTGCTTTCCCCTCTTCCCATTGTAGAAGGCCATCTTATTGACAGAGCCTTGCTTTCAACCAGTGTACTTAGTTTCTGCTCATACTGACTTACTGATCTTCCTCTACTCCCAGCTGCTGGATATGGGATTTTATTTTCTGTCCTGATGTCTTTAATATAATATTCTCTAGGAGGTGGAAATCATCCTGATTGAACAGTTCATTGTCTTCCAATGGACCAATAATCTGTAGAGAAAATGGAATAGATTTATAAGGTGAATGCTATACTGATACAAAATTCAAAGACATTTTAAAGATTTACACTTTGGGCACAGTCCTGCAGATGCCAAGAGCCCTTGAATCACATTAATATCAATGGAAGCTAAGGGCACAAATCGCTTCTCAAATGGTGTTCAGCACTATGCAGAATCAGACCTGTGGCTATGGGAAATATATACTTTCACAACATCCACTGAGAACTTGGAGACTAAAATGCATCATATAAAGTAGATCAAATTCTTGAGAGTTTCTAGACCAGAATCCAGGTGTTCAGCAAACACTAACAGGTCATATGCCTCAATGGGCTTAAATTACAGCAAGAGAGGTTTAGGTTGGACCTTAGAAAAAAAATTCCTTATGTCAGCATGATTAACCACTGGAATAAGTTTCCTAGGCAAGCTGTGGAATTTCCATCACTGGAAGTTTTTAAGAGCAGGTTGGACGAGCACCTGTCAGGGGTGGTTTAAGAGGATACTTGGTCCTGCCACAAGTGCAGAGGACTGGACTCAATGACCTCTCATGGTCCCTTCTAGTTTCTATGATTCAAGCTACCAGCTATATTAGCGTTGCCCAGTGAATCCTCAATGACAGGATAAAACACCATGACTCATCAATTACAATGTATGACGACACAACGGGGAATGTAGTTAGTACTCTAAGATACACGATGTTCAGTGGCACCTTTTAAGGTTTGTTGTTTTTGTCTGTTTGTTTGTTTAAGACAGGAGAAGAAAGGAAGTTAACTGATGTGGCCAAAAGGGTTTCATTCTTAGGAGTGGTCTATTGCAGTGAGACGAGTTATTTAAAAAGGTGAATAATGCATGTGGAAGGCGCTGGATAGGGAGCTCTGGGCATTGAAGATCTCTGCCCACAGGAGAGGTACAGCACAGACAGCACAGTACAGCTTTGTCACATTGCCCATTGAATCTGCCTCAGCCTTGAACTGGAGTTTGCCTCTTTGAGGTAAGGGATAGTTCAGTCTCTATTGCTCCTACAGCCCTTGTACTTCAAGTTGTACTAGTCACAACTGATGTTTTTGTTACCTAACATTTCTCCAGTTGACACTGTACCAAGAACAGCCACTAATTTCACACAGAACAAAGTGTCATCAGACGTAACAACCTTTGGTCACAGTGAACCTGGGCTGGATTTGAACTGGTGACCTAAAGAAAGGTTCTGTATCTCATCTGTTGTCACTCAATTCCTCCTTATTTGCTACATTTTGAATATGTGTTTCCTAATCTGGTAAATGACCTCACCCGTCCATTGCTGATCACTGCCCTCTGTCCTTTCTTCAGTTTAAGAACATCCTTGCAATACATGGCATGGGACAGAATAAAATCCACTTTGGGGGATTCAAAGGCCTCTTTAAAGGTATTGACATTCATGCCCTGCAAGAAAAAAAGAGAACAAATATTCTTACTGAAATGGCAGTCATAACAGAGACTCTGCATAAATGCTCTGTGACAGATAGACAACTTGTTAAACTGTTTTATCAAATTTTTATAAGCCTCTTCATAATTTGCTACAACTCCACAAGCTCTTTTCCTCTTTATTTCCCTTTTCCTGTTCTCTCTTTGAGGTCTGGCCTCTTTTTGTCCTTTTCAAGCAAACGTCTCATCACTTTTGATGAGAATACCTTGTACTTGGAACAGCCCTAATGAATTTCTTCATCCTAAATGTCTTAATGTCATTTTTTTCAAGTTTAATCTGAAAACATTTTCTTCTTTGCTTGTCCTCATTAAAGGAAAACCACCAAACTGAAACATTTCAAAAAATGATTCAGCAATAGTTTCCAAAACTACTCTACCCTGAAGCCCCAATGCTAATTTTTGCAGTTCTAAAAATCACATTTTCTTATTCTTATAATTTCTCTCCCCTTTTGTTGTTTGAGGTCTTCATCTATCCAGAAAAGAGAAAATAAACATGTACAATGTTGACAGATGCAAAGAGATAACCTTATAACAGGATGCTTTAATTTAAACTATTATTCTCCGTCTCTTCTTCAATTATCTAAATCAGTGATTTTTCAAACCATGAGTCAGGACTCAGTACTGGGTCACAGACTCTCAGATATTGGGTTGCAGCACCCCCTGCTCCTACTGCCAAAAGACTGAAATGCATTGCTCAAAGATATAACTGTCGGGTCACAGGCATGAATGGTTTTTTTTCAACTGGGTCCTGAGGAAAAAGTTTGAAAACCACTAATCTAAATAGTTTTTGGAACACAATTTTTAAGATAAATAATCATTCCAAACAATGTTTTATTAGACTTGCACAGAAAAAGGTACTTTTAAAAATAAAGAGCCTACTCCATTTCAAAGCCTTCATAAATAAACCTCTCTCAATTGTGAAATCATGCTATATTTGGTTAAACTAACATTTTAAAGAACAAGAACTAGAATATTACTATCTAGTATTATTTCACATTTTGTGTGAGCATACTGCATAGAGAGTTACAACCTGCATTTACCCTAAGAAGTTAATCAGAAGAGTTAGCAAAGCATCCCAGCACAGTTAAAAACATCATGAGTACTTACACCAACTGCAAATTCTGTGATGTCAGCTCCTGCCTCCAGTGCTTTAGCTGTTTCTTCTTTAGCCATTTTAGTGATGAAGTTCTTGGCATTGTTAGATGTTTGTGTCTGTAAAGCTGCCCATATGGCCCTTGTGATGACTGTGTTCTCGTTGGTTGGCTCTTCACTGGGATTATTAATCATGCTAATTCGGACATGATTACTGGATTTCTGTGTTTTAATCAAATACTGGTTAGAACACATTTAGAATTCTAGTCTGTTTTAGATAAGTGAGATAAATCTACTGTTACAAAAATCAAAAGGAAACTGCTCTGTATTGCCAAGTGAGAAATATTGATTTCAAATCAGGCAGTCAGCAGCTCAAGGCTAACAGGATTAATGAAGAAGAATTACTTTAAACTAACTTATTTATTATTTGCATAGCACCAGCATGCTTGGAATATTAGAGACAAGTAAGAAGGGAAAGTTTCCGCTAAAAAATGCTTACAATCCAAATACTAAATGAATCCCAAACAGATTGCCATATATACTGTGTATATTTTGTACTATTGCTTTGCCTCATAATGAAACATAGCCATCCCAGTCATGAAAGTTGGAAACACTAAAAGACTATTTAAGACACACATGAAAAATGTATTTTCCACTCTTAAAGGATGATTTAGGTAGGTAGGGTCTAATTACTTAAGCTGAAATTTAGCCAGGATAAGCTGGAGTTAATGCTCTACTTTTAAACAAGCAAGGTAGGGTGTTGATGAGCTTCAGGGGTCAGGACCATAACACAGCCACACCAGGGAGAAACATCTCTGCACACCTGACACCCTTGTGTGGCACCAGCTCAAGTACTGAAAGGGAACAGCATCCCCTGCTGGAACATCAAAATCACTTCTCACTGATCTGTTTTCCTTAGAGCTCTCATCTAACCTGAGCATGACAAGATCCAGATGGACAAGATTTGACAAAATCCCAGCTTTAGGTGACATGGCTACAGAAATTCAAAGTACTTGTCAGGCACTGTATGTTGTTTAGAATCCAGAAAAATTAAAATGATTGAAGAAGGAAAACTGGTCACAATGTTTTATTAACAGTGACCTACAGCTATGTAATATTAAGTGCGAAATGTAAGTTAATACAAAACATTATTGAGAGAGTAAGCGAGCAGTAGTCAACAAATCAAAAGCCATGATTCCCACCACCACTATAGCAAACCTCCCCACCCTGATTCATGTACTGCATTACTGTATAGTCTTAAATAGAACCCTTAACAGTACTGGTAACATGTCTGAAAATTATAGTTATAATTTTTAGTTTCTTATATTTATGTTAAAATGAGCAATTGTGGAAATGAAGGAAGTGATTTTTTCCTCACTCTTCAAAAAGAAAATTCAGCAACTTGCAAGACAAGGTATAAGGCTCATATGTTAATTCAGGGTTTTCCCTGAGGAGGAAATTTGAGAGGTGCAATAAGTAGCACTCTGAGCAGTTAGCATTTCTCCATGTGTGTTTTGTGACGTGTACAGGTAAATGTTTAGAGACTAAAAGGGTCAAAGAAAGGAGAAAAAAGAAAGTAATTTCAGAATACTCATGTTTATTTGAGTGTATAATTTTATGAACAGGTGCTGCATTGAAATACATTGGAATTCTCTTGGTCAAACATTGGAAGAGAAAAATTCCTATGTATTTTAACATTCCATTTTCAGTGCAGTTGGAGAGACAAAGGAGAGGCTGTATGCAATGCTCACATGCATTTCCAAGTCAAAAAAAGTGACAGCAGTTTTACTCTAATATCAGTAAAACAAAGAAGAAGTCCTGTGGCACTGAAAGGCTAACAATTTGATTTATTGCATGAACTTTCATGGGAGAAAATCCCACTTCAGACACTTTGAAAATGGGGGAACTTACAGAATGGAGGAAATAACTTCCCCATCTTCAAAGTGTCTGATGAAGTGGGAGTTTCTTCCACAAAAGCTCATGCAGTAAATCAATGTGTTAGTCTGTAAGTGCCACAGAACTCCTTGTTTGTTTTATGGAACTAGACTAACATGGCTGCCCCTTTGGAACTTTAATATTACTGTATATACTCACATAGAAGCAAAAGATTTTTGTGCCTAAAGACTGGCTTCAAAAAAGGTACTCAGCTTATACACAGGTGAATACGGTAGACATGCCCAGCCCTGCAGCTTCCCTGAACATGCTGCCGGCTGGAGTGCCAGTGTGGCTGGGGTGGCCATCTGCCTGGGCTGGGGCGAGAGTAAGGAGGGGACCCCAGCGTCTGGAGTGACCAGGTAACGGGGTCTTGTGGGGAGGGTCAGGGAGGCCAGGGAAGCAGTGGCAGGGACTCGGGGTTGGGGGGGGGGTCGGGGACTCTAGGGAAAGTGGCAAGAGGATCCTGGGGGTTTGGAGGGGAGGGTTCAGGGAGGCCAAGGAAGCAGCAACAGGGGCTGGGGGGGGGCAAGGGCTTGGGAGGGGTGCCTGGGAGGCTAGGGAAGCGGCAGCAGGGGTTAGGGGGTGACAGGGAAAGCAGAGGAAAGGGTGTTGGGGAACAGGAACAGCAGCAGAGAATGGAGAAGGCAGCAGCGAGCAGGAGGGCAGCGGGGGGGAGTGGAGAGAGCAGGGGGACAGGAGTGAGGAGCAGAGAGAGTAAGGGGACAGGGGAAAAGCAGCATCAGGGGTTTGGGGGTTAGGGAGGGTGTCAGGAACTCCAGAGGAAGCCAGCGGCACTGGGTGGAGGGATTAGGGGCCAAGGCTAGAAGGAGGCCTCGGCTTATACACAGGTCACCCATTTTTGCCTCTTTTTTGGGCTCAGAACTGGGGGTGGCTTATGCATGGATCGGCTTATACCCAAGTATATATGGTAGGTCTGTCAGCCATAACAATGTCCTTTATTATTTGTATTAGGATAAGCACCAACTGGCCTCAACTGAAATAGGGTGCCCCATTTAGTAAAAGGCTATTCCTGCAACCAAAAATCTCACCATGCAGACAAAGGAAACAGAAAAAAGCTGGAAGTGGAAACATTAGCATAGAGAGATATCCCATTCTAGTTCACTATCCACTGCATCTCCTTTTAAGATGAAGTGCTACCACCTACCTGGTGTTTGATAGCATCATATAACAATTGTCTCCCAGAAGGCTTATCAAAATCTCCAACAATCCAAAAAGTAACTGGTCTAACAAAATCATCTGCAGAAGAACAAAAATGCAACACTTGGAAACTAAGCCAGTTTCTAAATATCATCACATTGGCATTACAACGGAAAACACATACAAATGCAGGGGTTTGACAGAAGTAAAGGGCCATAAGGAAAAGGTGCAGATGAAATTACGCAGTAATACTTTAAGGCATCAAGAAAAGTGGTATTACTCTTAAATTAGAATTGATTTTCTGATTTAACACATTGGAGGGACATGCATCATTCTGCTTCTAAACTGAATTTTTATTTGACTACCTGGTAAATTTTAAAACTGCAAAGGAACCTAAGAACCTGCAAGTAACCTATAATTTCTCACAAGGGTACAAACATGCTTTATTCCCCCTTCTGAACTACTAACTTACAGAATCAGTTTTGTACAGAGAGTCTAAAGGAATAAAACAAACATGCATCAGACTTTTTTTTTTTATTACCTACAGGTTCTGAGGCCAGTATTATACACGGATATCAGAAAAATCCCCAAAGAACCCAAACACACTGAAGTAATAACATGAGAAAGAGAGAGTGCAAAGCTTGAGTTACCATAAATCTCCTTGGAGGACATTCCTGGACACAGGTAAAAAGGAAAAAGTGGAAGAAAGGGAAAAATGTTATTATTAACTTCTATTACAAACTCAACAGATTATAAAGGAGCTAGCTGTGTAGCATATTATATGCAGGGATCATGTAACCAAACGCTGACAGAGAGTAAATGAGCAGGCACTGTTTGCCACCAACACTACATTAAAGGCTTGGGCTTGGTTGTTTTTAAATGAGGGCAAGATATTATAACCAACTGTGACCATACAACACAACTTAAGGAAGCCACTGGAGCCAAACCCCCTACTTTGCAAAAAGTGGCATATTAGGATCTAGATGTGGCCAGCTATTGCTTTTACGTCTCATGCATGGCACGTCTGCACAGCAGCTGGGAGCACCATTTCCAGCTCAGTTAGATACATGTGCTAGCTCTGCTCAAATTAACTTACTAAAAATAACAACAAGAGCATGAGCAGCTGCTCTGCCTGACCATTGGGCATGTGCATCCAGGAGGCTCAATGGGACTGTATGCAGATGGCTAGCCCACACCCCTCCACTGCCATGCTAAGGTATTAAACAGGCCAGTTGTAGAAGACCTAGGACGTACACGTCTCCCTGAGCAGGGAACCACCCTCCCAGCTGGTGTAGACAGGGCTGCAGCACCCATTCAGTATCAATGCAGAGCGAAGAATATCATCTGCTGAGTCAGCAACACTGAGGCTTTCACCCTATTTCAGAAAGAAACATGCCACATCATTCTGCAGAATCAGACACTAACTGCCCAGTACCCTAAATAATTCAAGGGGCAGCAAGCCCAAAACTGTGAATTAATCTGGGGCAGCTAAGACAAGATGCCTCCATAATGAGAAGCCATCCAGTGAAGTGCTGAGATGAGCAGACAACAGGACAGTGGATGCAGGGTGAAGCTAATCAAATCTAAAGAACTCTAGCTGTGAATGGGCAACTGGTCCTCCAGCTGGTTAACAAGCTTCATGCTGTCATTCACCTCCCATAAGAATGTCTGCATATGTCCTGATCCAGATTGTACACCACAGTACTTTCAAATGACAGCTGGGAGATGGTAGTATCTGTTTTATGTGCTACAATGAAAAATAAGGAACAGCTACAGTTGGCTGTGCATGAACAAATGGCTAAGCAAAGGACAGATACTGGGAACACTTAGCAGTACAGGAAGGAGACAAGGCCTGAGGACAATGTCTGGAGAAAATAGAAGGTGGCACTTAAAGAACAACACCTGAGCAGTCCCAAAGATAGGAACGGAAAAGAAAAAAATCATGACAGCATTGGTGAGTCGGGACGTTTAAATGGCCAAGATAGGGACATCTGAAAGGCTGACTGATTATGAACTTTTCATGCCAGGGATCATATCTGTTGGTTTTGTTCATACATCACATAGCACAATGGAGTTCCAATCTTGATAGGGGCTTTTGAGGACAGCTGTAATATAAGTAATAAAAGTTTGACCAAGCAGTTCATGACCAGAAGTGTAAGACTTGCAAGATCAGACCATGGTAATGGTCAGTCTGATTACTGGACAATAACACAGGCTTCTCTGAACCTCAGGAAACTGTTGCTTGGTTTAGATCACAAAGCAGAGCCTCCTTATCCCTAGTACATTTTTATCTTAGCCAATGTAACTGTAGATTGTATATTTTCATAAGAACATCTAATCCTTTTCTGTATTTATCTAGGCTCTTTGACACAATATCACATGGCAGGGAGACCCACAGGTTAATTGCCCTTCTAATGAGCGGCACATTGTCACTTGTAATGCTGTGTTCAAGTCCGGTCAGCACATCATCAAAATCTAACTTCAGTACAGATGAGTGCTCAGCACTTTGCAGGAGTGGGCCTCTGTTAGTCTAAGTACTGCTGTACTGTTGCAAGAATCATTTTGTGGTAGGAGACAATCATAGAAGGTTACAGGTGGTTCAAGAGGCACAGAAGAGGAAGAAAACAACAAGCAGTTGTGTGGCACTTTAAGACTAACATTTATTTTTTGCATGAGCTTTCGTGGGAGAAGATCCCACTTCCCCATGAAAGCTCATGCAAAAAATAAATCTGTTAGTCTTAAAGTGCCACACAACTGCTTGTTGTTTTTTTTACTGGACTAGACTAACACGGCTATCCCTTTTGAAATTGAGAAGAGGAAGAGCCAGGGCAAAAACATGGCAAGTAGTTTTATATATCTGCAAAGGATGTTAGTAACTGATTCTCTTCACCAAAGAGTTCAATTACTACAGTGGCAACCTACTCACTGCCTTACTGCGCTCACTTAATCTTTCACAGTTTCTTGTTTTTGCTCCTGTGATACAACAAACTATTCTTGACAATCCACCATTTCAAGCACATCTCAACCTCTTCCTGCCTTCAGAACAGTTTTTACAGAAATCTTTCTCTTTATGCCCTCCTCACCAGTTTTCTCTTTATTCTTTCATTCCCTGAAAAAAGCGTCTCTTCAAATATGATTGTTTTTCTGCCCTTGAGTGCCTGTAGTCTATTTGTAAAGCTCTGAGTACACTGAGCATATTACTAAAATTTACATTACTGTAGTGCCTCAGAAGTCCTAATCACAGTTGAGGCTCAATTGTATTAGGAGCCGCACAAACATGCAGACGTAGATATCAATTTAGATTTTATTGTGATTATTACCTTTCTTTGTTAAATAGGTCATACTATTTGCTACAGCAGCTGTTTTTGCTTTGGAATCCAGGACAGTAAATCTAGCAAAATCATCCACAAAAAAGTTATCTGCAGGAAAAAGATAAAACATATTAGGTGCAGAAACTGATGATACCATTAGAAGAAATAGAGCAGTAACATGCACTGATGTTTAACCCACAGATTACTCTAACATCTTGATGTTATTTTTGCATTGATTTCTACTAGTTATGGTTAATATATCAAAGAATGTTACTGTTACAAGACACATCAGAAACTAGATACCATTCTCACTATGCAAAGATCAACTGAAATAAGTGGTGCAAGGTCCCATTCAGTTCAACTAAATCTCTGTGTAAAGCCATATATGTTAAAAATCCATTGTTACTACTCAAAAAAATATCACGTGTAAATCTGTAATTGTATTATTATTCTGCATAATCTCTCTGCGTGGATTATAACTGCTTAATATTTTAACTACACAAAGTTCCACTGAAATCTGTACTGTAGCAAGTCTTAAGTATTTCCAGGAGACCTCATCAGTTTCTGCTCAACAGGCATTTAGGGATAGTGCGGCATTGACTCATGCATCTTACATAGTACATAACTGTATTATTCTTGGCCTTTGCTAGTGCTATTAATCACTCAATTTCATGAGTCACTATAGAATGAATGAAAAACAGAAAATGCATAATTACTATGACAAATCTTAATATAGCTCTAAATGTTTATGCTATTACTGGGCACAGCTTCATTCCTTTAGCACCAAGGGAGCTGGAGTCTTTCCTCTCACACTATTAATGAGAATACATTTTGAACTTGTGCATTCCACTGGGAAATTCCAATTCTTGTCATTAAATATTTATACAAAGAAGGTTTACAGCAGCTGAAAGTCTCTCTTACTAGTGGCAGTTAGATCTAGGTACTCTCTGTCAGACATCAAAATCCTTGAGTTTATTCGTGGAACAACATTAGGCTGGTTCATGATATATTCAACCACATCTTGATCATTGGACAATTCACCCTTAGGAAGAAGGAAGAAACATTGATGCATAAGCTACTGTTTTTACAAGCACATTTTTAATAAACTGTTTGAAAACAAAGTAAACAGGTGAATTAAGATTTCTTGTGCGAGTATGGGCTTTGCTTATATGTTTATTAAAGAATTTGCATGACTTCACCTTTCCCATTCCCCTTGAAATTCCAGTTTAGAAATATCACATACCAAGTACACAGCTCTCTGGAAAAAGCTGGTGGTTTCCAAGATTTTTTGCATTGTTATGGTTTCTAGTTCATCAGGATCCAGCTGCTCTTTTTGAAAAGGCATTCCATTAAACAGCACCACAGGGAGAGGGCCCACACCTGTCTGCTCATAGTAACCTCTGCTCTCCTGATATCAAAGGAAAAAACAAGCATCAGCACATTATCTCACTACTGTATAGAGGAATTATGTACCTTCACTTGAACATATGCTATTCTTCATAATCCAATAAAAAACACATTAGCTGGTGTTTACTGTTAAGATAACAAGTCCTCCCATTTCATTTAACCATCTTATGGTCCATTTTTATTATATTCAGTAATCTACAAGTGCTCTAATTCAGAACTGTGACCTTAGGACCCCTCAATGCCAACTGGCAGGGGGGTTCCAAAAAAATATCTCAATCCCAGTATGTACATTCTGGTTCATCAATGACTATCATGAACAGTCTTCAATGGGAACCAAGGTCATGTGGGGCATGAATATTGTGAAATGTATGTACAGATACTATCTAGCAAGTTTTACTTACTTACACACACAGAGAGAGAGAGAGAGAGAGAGAGAGAGAGAGAGAGAGAGAATGTATGAATGAATGAATATGTTCCTAAAGTTTGTATAAAGGCAGAGGTGACAAATGGGTTTTCTGCCAGACAGATGTTGGGAGTGGGGGGTATATTCACCCCTCTCTCTCTCAATATGTAAATTTAGCAAGCCAACACATTGCAAGTGCCATTTACATACAAAGTCAACAGGGATGCAGCACATCACAGTAAGTTACAAGGGGTTTCCTTGACTCTGGGATTCAGACAAACATTGGGGGATATAGACAGAAAACAAGACACCTGTCTATCCTGAATCTACGAAGTAATTAGACAGCATGATACATTCATGAAAAAGAGGATCACAACCTGTACTGGCTGAAATGCTGGGAAGGACATTTGGAGTGAGATAAACTTCTACCAACAGAAGGTTAGCCTGTTAAGTTTAGTTTCTTGAAACAGTGTTATGACTTTGTTTTACAAGTAACTCATTTCCATTACATGCTCTCTTGAATCTTGAACATGTGATGTTAAACTTGTTGTTTTCACTATGCATATATCTCAAAGCTGTGGTAGTACACAAGGAGCTGATCTTGAGGTAAATCATTCAAGTTGTGTATGCTGTTCCCTTGAGGACAGAAGATGTATTACTGTGAGTGTCCAGCGGATAAGAGGCTGGACTCTTCAGGGGAATAGTTCCAAGGGGCTCAGGGAACACCTAGTGTTTGCAAGGCAAAGTCAGAGGTGACATTGCCCAGAGACTGTCAGGGGCAGGGGAGGATAAGAGGCTGCTGGCGTCAGGGAGATGACACCCAGCTGGGCACAAACAAGTCTCCCGCTCACTCCAGCAAAAGGCTGTAACAATGTGACTCGCAGTCCTGTGAACCCTGAGATCCATCACAAGCATCTACCCCAAAATAGGATCCTCTCTATACAACACTCAGGCCAGCACTGCCAGATATAGCAGACACTTAATAAAACCAGCTTAGGGTTTTCCCTTTCACTCCTTTGTAATAGGGCTGATCAAGGGTAAAAGGTAAGACATCATTCTCTGAGCAAAAGATCTTCCAACTTTAAAGATCTGGCTACAACCTCTAGCATCAGGCAAAGCACTTGCAATGATCCCTCCAGCATACTCTCTCTCACTGGCCCTAAGCAAATCTTTCAGGGACTAACAGTTCTGCACTCAGTTCCGTCCCATCTACTCTTCCTTCTTAGGCCACTTGCATATCCACCACCAGTAGCCAAAGCTCAAAGATCAGTCAGTTTCCAAAGTAGGCTCTCCCATCATATCATCCTTGCCATAAACTTATCAAGCTCACTTTTGAAGGCAATTACGCCCCCCCCCCCGAGTTCCCCTTGGAAAGCTAATCCAGAACTTTACTCTTCTGATGGTTAGAAACCTGCACCTAATTTGACACCTAAATTTCCCGATAGACAGTTTATATCCATTTGTGCTTGTGTCCACACTGGTGCTCTACTCAAATAATTCCTCACCCTCCCTGGCATTTAACCCTCTGATGTATTGATAGAGAGCAACCGTATCACCACTCTTTCTTCTTTTGGATAGGCTAAACAAGCCACGCTCCTTGAGTCTCCTTTCATAAGGCAGGTTTTCCATTCCACAGACCATTCTTGTAGCCCTTCTCTGTACCTGTTCCAATTTGAATTCATCTTTTTAAACATGGCAGAGCAGAACTACATGCAAATATTCCAGATGGAGCTCACCAGTGACTTGCATAGCAGCACTAACACCCCCCTTTCTCTACTTGAAATACCGCTTCTGATGCATCCTAGAACCACATTAGCTTTTTTCATGGCCATATCGCATTGGCAGCTCCTAGTCATCCTGTGATCAACCAGGGATTGGTCTTGGGACTGATCTTATTTAATCTTTTTGTTACTGACCTTGGCACAAAAAGGTCCTCACTACTGAACAGTACCACATATGAGATAGCATCCCTCTTCTTAGCTTAGTAACAGTTTGGAGAAGGAATTCATCAGCTATCAGATCCAGGAACATATGGGCCCTTTTATTACTACTAGCAAATGTCCTCCAGTCTTTATCTAGGAAATTAAAGTCTCCCATAATCACACAGTTCCCAGCAGTATTTAATTCCTTTAAGAGGTCCCTATCCATGTCTATATCAGATCCTGGCAGTCTGTAACATACCCCAAGCACTATCCCCGGAGAAATTCTAGTAGCTTTCTTCCCCAAATAGAGTCTGTCTTGTTAATTCTATCATTTTGAATTTCCTTACGGTTACTTTCTCACTGATAGATAATGCCACCTACCTAGTGAATTTAATTTCCACAGTGTTCATCAGACTACCTAGTTTCAGGTCAGCTTCAAGTCTGATAAATGCACTATTCATTCTTTCCTGAAGATCATTTATGAAGTAATTAAATATTGAACGCCTAACCAAGCCCTGTGGAACCCTAACTGACACCTATCTCATTTGACACATGATGTTTAATCACTTTTTAGAGTATTGTACTCTTCAACTGTTATCCAAACTAAACTAGTCCAGTCCCTAAAAGAATCCAAAAAGGAATTGTGTGGAATACCTTCCTAAATTGCAGATATGCTGTGTCTACCACATTGCCCTTGTCCAAATCTAACAGCTGACTATTTCAAATTTTTTACTGCGCATTTAAAAAAAAAAAAAAAAAAAAGGAAGCAGGTTTATTTTTCCTATGATCTTATTTTTATGCATTTGCCATGTGTTTATTTTGTCCAAAAGGCAGTTACAAACTGAATTGAAATTACACACATTATCAGAATGAAATGTGACTTAAGGAGCATTATGAAACTTTGTATTAGCTTTTGCATACACATTATTTCATATACATTTATTTTCATAACACATATATTCCCAACACATATTTATTAAAAATGACCTCAGTTGCCTTTTGTGCATGTGAGGGGAAAAGAGTACTAATGAGCGCTGCTCTGTTACATTGGAGAAATAAAGCAGAAAACTGTATCTGGCAACTTGGTTCTGAAACACTGTCACACCAGTGGAAAAAAAATCAGGTGAGAGTTCCACAGTACTCAGTATACTGACTTAAATCATATGACAAGAGGTAAATGGTATGTTAAAAGTAACAGTGAAACATCAGGATAACAATGCTTTATCTCAAAAAATTCTTACCTTCCTGTTTTGATCATAAGCAGAATCAATCCCCAGAATGCTGTTCACTTCTACATAAGGATACTCCTTCTCAAGAACGCTAACCACATGTTCAACCTTTAGCTGATCTCCAGTTTTCACTTTGTTATATATCTGAGAGGAGAAGCAAACAGTTTCACAGACAAGACTGATGTCTCCTCTTTCCTTCAAACATAAAATATCAGCTATAGCCAACTTCTAATATATGATGTGTATGGTAATTTACTTACTCTGTGATAGACTATATATAAACATAAGCCAATGATGAAACATTGCTAGTCTTAAAAATTAGCCTTCTATACCTCAATTTAAAAGTTTTTATCCTTAGAAACCTTATTATATATTCTCTAACCTCACCATTAGCCAGAATGGCAACCATTTCTTGTGATTCAAATGTTTTCAGAAAAGATATGAAGAAAAGCTGATCTCTAATGAAACAAATCAGAAGGTCCACATACAAAATTGTTCCAAGATATTTGCTTATAGGTGAGGCAACCTTGATCCAGGAAGCTGACATTCCCCTTAGGAAGCATCTCTTTTTTTCCCTTTCCTGAGTGTCCTAGATATTATTTCTTAGATTTTCAGCTTATCACTAATATAGCAAAATAAACCTGAAGAACAACAAAGCATAGTTTTTGCACTAGCAACTAAACTGAATTTTTAAAAAATTATAATCTTGTAACCATTTTAAGTAAACATGATTACATGGTAAGCTGCAACTGAAAATGACTGCTTTTTTCATCCCAGTACCCATAATAAATTCACCTGCCAGGATTCTCAATCTCTACCAAAGAAAAACCAAAATTACTAAAGTAAGCAGTGTAGCAGGCTAGGACCGAGACGCTCTGGGAGAATTACGGAATGTAATGTAGGGTGACAGAGAAAACTTGCACAGTGCTGCTCTCACAGTATCTAGATCAAGTTAATTCTATCTGATCCTTGTTTTCATTAGCAAAATTTAAATCAAGAAATGTTTAAAGAGAAAAAGGTTTTCTGAAGTATCCTTCAGATACTAGACGGATTCAGAGTTGCAGAAATAATATAGATTCCTCTTGACCTATTACCCCAATAACAGTCTCCCTCTCATGTCAGTTATTATACATGCATTTATGAACACTTACAGATATAACAGTTTGGAAGGCATAATTATTGTCTGCTTCTTGTGCAACATAATTAAATGCTCTAAGAAGAGCAACCCCAGCATCTTGTAGCCCATCAACATCTTCTGAATCATCAACCACAAAGACCAAACCAATCCTATAAAGAAAACAATTAAAAAGAACATGAGCCTGCTAGGCAAATACAATCTTAGTCAAGTCTCCACAGTACAACCAACAACTTTAATAATCTTAAACAAGCTTCCTGTTAGGCATTACAGAACATTCCCCAGTGTTCATCCGTCTGAATCCTATCACGTTTTCAAGGCTCTGAGTGAATCACTTTTTGATCATTTTACCCTCTATGTTTGGTGCTTTCTCTGTCTTCTGTTGGAAGGATTGGTTCTCCTGGCCCACTTAACTGCTGAAAGTTTCAACAACATCCCAAGTGGCTAATGACGACCACTTTGTAATAATCATGACCACCACAAAAGCTAAACTAATCCACTGCCACGCAAACATTGATGTGATATACCTTGACTGAAGCAAAGCTTTTGATATGGTTTCCCACAGCATTCTTATTAGCAGGTTAAGGGAGTATGGTTCGGATGAATGGACTGTAAGGTGGACAGAAAGCTGGCTAGATCACTGAGCTTAGCAGGTACTGATCAATGGCTCAATGTCTAGCTGGCAACCAGTAACTAGTGGAGTGCCCCAGGGGTTGGTCCTGGGGCCGGTTCTGTTCAACATCTTAATTAATGATCTGGATGATGGGCTAGATTGCATGCTCAGTAAATCTGCGGATGATACAAAGCTGGAGGGAATGTTAAACATGCTGGAGGACAGGGATAGGATTCAGGGAGATGCAGACAAATTGGAGCTTTGGGCCAAACAGAATCTCATGAGGTTCAGCAAGGACAAGTGCAAATCCTCCACTTAGGAAAGAAAAATCTCACGTACTGCTATAGGCCTGGGACCGATCGGCTAAGTAGCAGCACTGTAGAAAAGGGCCTAGGGCTTATGGTGGATCGGAAACTGGATATGAGTCAACAATGTGCTCTTGTTACCAAAAAGGCCAATGGCATATTGGGCTGTATCAGTAGGAGTATTGCCAGCAGATCAAGGGATGTGATTATTCCCCTCTATTTGGTGCTGGTAAGGCCACATCTGGAATACTGTGTCCAGTTCTGGGCTCCCCACTACAAAAAAGGTGTGGACACATTACAAAGAGTCCAGCAGAGGGCAACAAAAATGACTATGGGGGTGGGGCGCATGACTTATGAGGATAAACTGGAGGAACTAGGCTTATTTAGTCTGCAGAAGAAAAGACTGAGGGGGTATTTGATAGGAACCTTCAACTACTTGAAGGGGTGCTCCAAGGATGAGGGAGCTAGGCTGTTCTCAGTAGTAACAGAGGACAGAACAAGAAGCAATGGTTTCAAGCTGCAGCTGGGGCAGTCGAGATTGGATATTAGGAAAAACTTCCTAACTAGGAGGGTGGTGAAGCACTGGAATGGGTTACCTGGGGGGTGGTAGAATCTCCATCTTTGGAAGCATTTAAGGCCCAGTTGGACAAAACCCTGGCTGGGATGATTCAGTGGGAATGGTCCTGCTTTTAGTAGAGGGCTGAACTAGATGACCTCATGAGGTCCTTTCCAACTCTACGAAATGTAGCATTACCTCAGTGGGATGTGGTTACTGAAGAACATCTCAGCCACATTAAGCAATTCTGCTGTGCTCTCGTGGGAAGGATCCACTATAAGAACCTTAGTAATTACAAATAAAAAGATTTTCACATTAGGTTACATTAGTTTGTTCCATAGAAAGGACACAGCAGTCATTCATGATTAAGAGGACAGGTTTATTTGTGTGTCACTGCCAGGGCCAGATTTTGGTGTTCGTAGGCACTAGGCACTTTCACTCCAAAATGCGCAAAAAAAGGGGGTAAACGCCAATTGAATTACGTTGATTGACAGAAGACTTTTTCTGATTTTTAAATTTTTTTCCTCCTTCGTAGGCCCTAAAGATTTTGTAGGCCCTAGGTACTGTGCCTACAGTGCCTAACAGGAAATCTGGCACTGGTCACTGCAGAGGTAGTATCAACATTTTACTGATTGTGGCACAAAGATATTAAGGCCAGGTCTACAGTGGCTGTGGATTTCAGCAGCAGTTGACAGGAGGTACACAAGCTACATACAGTAATCTAAGTATCTCCCATTGACTTTCTCATGCCTGCTTACCGCGCCATCCCCACTGCACTGCATCAATGGTAAATGCCCTCCTGTCAATGCAGCACTTGCCAAAGTGTTCTTAATAAATTGACTTCTGGTAACTTCCAGGTTTGATTGAGCAGAGCTTCACTGATGCTCAATCAAATGTACAAAATCGATCCTGCACTGTCAGTGGTGTTGCTAGCAGTGTAGACATAACCTAAGAGATTTACTGAGGGTCACAATGTATGTTTCTGGCAGAGTAGGGAATCGAATATCATCTTCTTTAGTCTCAGCCCAGTGTCATCTTGCAAGGACCTCCAGGTGAGTTTAATCTTTTACATGAGGAAAAGTGATATCCTCGTGACACTCAAAAAAAATCTCATTACCCATCACCAAGCATTAGCTGGTCATGACAGAGGCATTCACACAAATTCATTCTTATTCCCTCTATGGAAAAGCACTATTACAATAATTAACAGATTTTGAGATCAGAAGGGACTACTGTGATCAACTAGTCTGACCACATGCATAACATAGGCAGCAGAATTTTACCCAGTAATTCTTGCATCTGACCCATAATTTTTGGCTGAGTTAACAGAATCACTCTTAGAAAGACATCCACTCTCAGTTTAAAATTTTCAAGTAATGGGGAATCCACCACACCTGTATGAAAGTTGTTCTAGTGCTTAAATTTCCCTCTCTGTTAAAAATGCACATCATATTTTTACTCAGGTTATTACTTACAAAGTTGTGGAAGTTTTTTCTGATTTGTCTGATTACTCCAGGAAAGGTGGGACGCAGCAGTTCCTGCACACTCGAGGGCCAGGAATGGTACCTGCTGTCCACTTCAAGGTTGTTGATCCACTAAGAAAAATAAAGCACTGCTTGTTAAACTAACATAACCTGAAATTAGTTAAGGTGAGCACTGCATTAAGCGTTTTAGTTTAATAAAATCTGATTAGTGCTGAAAAACCCCAATTGAAAGCAATTTGCTAAACATTAGATTCTGATCATCTGTTTCCACTCTTGCCATCTCTTCCACCACGCGCACACAGTTTCAGATTTTCACTCCTCTTCGCATTTCCTTTTTCCTCTATAATGTTGCAAGGCCTCATCTCAAAGATATGACAATAAGATAAACACAAACAGGAAAGGCACAGCAATAAAGGTGTAGACTGAAAAAAAGGAAGAGGAGAGAAGTGTTTGATGGTTTTAATCTTTTAAAAGAAAGTTACCTATAGTCACTATTGCTCCATAGTGCTGCAGAAAGCTGTGAATGGTATATTAACACTCTGTGATTCTAGAGACTACCTAAGCAAATGCCAGAAAGTTTTCACTACATGATGATGTGTAATACGTTTCTTTGGTATTAAAAGGAGGCTGTATCAATCCTATCGTTGCTTTTTGTTTTGGATGATATAAAAGATATACATGATCTGTCTTTTTTTCTAATGTTTGTGGCGGGATTAGTCTCCACTTAAATTTCCCTCTGCCCCCACTTGCTTATTGTGGCTCTGTACAGTAACAAGAGCAACATAAGGAGTTGTACAACATTTACCAGCTGGCTACGCTCTAATGCAAGGTGTTCCCTCCACCTGATTTAGGTTTTTTTGAACAATCCAGTAATGTGAAGAAGTGAAGTACACTACTCTCAGGGAAATTCTAAACATCAGTTGTTCCCAAGAAGTTTGCTCTTTTATTGCTGAACATGTTTGAGATTTTACAGATCCAAGAGTAATTACGGTTTAGACCACCTAGTTTATTCATGGGCCTGAAATAGTCAGCTCTATTCAGCAGCAAACTGATTTTCATGTTAACTTACAATTAATCCAACCAGCAATGACCCTATCTACCGTAACGGAGAAGGAAGCTGTCCGAAAACACCCCCATCTAAATTTCTTATAACCTCAAAAATAAAATAAAGCATTAAAGTCAGACAACTGTCAACATTAAAAAGTCAGGCTCATTATTTCATCATCTCATTTCTGCCAAGAATGATTTATTAAAAATAATGCAAAGAGCCTGCTTTAGGCTGATCCACATGTTCAGCAACATTGTTTAAAAGTACACATTTATTCAAGGACATCCCTCAAGTACAGATCAGGAAACCTAGTTTTGAACTAGGAGGCAAGAATTAAGGGTACAGATAAGAGGCAGCTAGAATCATAAGACTTCTAGGAAAATATCCCTAGAATATAAGAGGAGAAAGAAGAAGAAATCAAGAAATGGGTGTGAGGAGCAATGCAGAACTGCACAGCCATGCTGAAAGAAGCCAGCTTCCTCTCAAAACGATTCTTGTAGAAATCATACATGTGATCTGTCTGTCCTAATCCTGGAGACGGTGGAAATCAGTGTGGTTATTTAGCAGAAAAAAAGATGTCTCCTCCATGACACTTCTGTTCCTTCTCACTATGAATTCTAACTTTGTGAGCAGTAGACATACCATCTCTCTGTCACGCTTCTGAAATACTGTTGTCTTTCAAGATAGCGAAGCTCACTATTTAGACTGAACAAGGTAAGCCCTGGATGCTAACTTCAGTCTTATTCCAGTCTCTTGTTGATAACCTAGATCAGGGATCTCAAACTCAAATCACTATGAGGGCTGCATGAGGAGTAGTACAGGGCTGCATGAGGACTAGCACGTTAGCCTGAGGGCCGTACCATTGAAACCTTCTCATACAATGATATTGGAAATATCTGTAACAATAGGGTTGGTTGAGGGCTGCAAGAAATAGCTTTAGGGGCCACATGCACCCCACAGGCCATGTGTTTGAGACCTCTGATCTAGGTGCTTTATTCAAATTAAGGGATTCACTTCTATATTGCTTTACAGAGTAACAGGTAAACATTTTTTCCCAAAGAATTCTTAAGATTTTCTTTTGCTGCTTTCTCCAGAAAGCCAATATACACAGTGCTTCTAATCTGATTCTTCCATAGTTCCGTCTAGTTAGAAAGCAAAGGATTTTAAAAGTAGTTGGTTGTTCCATGCTGGATCCAATATCTATTTTCCTTTCTCCATTTTGCACAAGTCTGACTGGTCCACTCTTCCTGTACACTTTCTTTGTTGTGCAGATGTACTAGTTAGATTTTGATTCAGTTGAATTTACTATTCACAGAAACAAGAACCAAGTTGGAGAACTGCACCTAAGAAGGGGCATTGCAGAATCTGTTTATATCGTCCATCAAAGACAGCTCTGTTTTCAGTTGTGCTGCTGTAAGCGAGTTTTGTCAGAATCAAGCTTTCTTCTCAATTACATGAGCTATTTTCCAGGTGTGAAAGTCTTGCACTGGATTATTTGGGTTTATTTTGCCCCACTGGTTATACGTGACTGGCCACACTACATTGTGTAGTTGAAACTACTTTCACAAGGAGCTGTCATGAAGCGTGGATGCCTCTGTGTATGGCTAATCCTGAACCACTTCATCATCTCATCCTGCCCTACCCCAGCATCTTATTCAAACTCTTCCCCCCATCCCTGCTCAAAATCAAGGCCTCTATAAACTCCCTCCCACCTAATCTCTGCTATCACTTCCTCTATAATATCCTCAATCTTCTTCCTTTCCTTATTGTTCCCTTTACCTCGTTTTCCCCTCTCTACCACATGCTTTCCTTCTTTTTGCCCCTTACAAGTTGGTGAACCTTCTGCCACTTGTCATGTTGTTGTCTCTTCCTTAAACTCAACTCCCGAATGTATGACCCCTTCCTGTATTAACTTCCTTATCAACTGCGCTTGCTCACTTTCCTGCACCCATTTTTAGGCAGTTTGTATAGCATATATATAGTCTGTATCTCAAAGCATTTACAATCTAGTATGGTATGTTGCCACAGGTGTTGTCAATTTAAATTGTAAATTCTTTGCCATGTCTGCATTCTACAAAGTTCTAGTTAGTCTCATAAATAAGCCATAATATTGCAATTGTATGACGTTACAAAGAGTCTACTTAAGAGCAACTGAAAGCCCCAAATTCAAATACAATTTTTACTGGACAGCGTGGCTCTTGTATACTCACTGAAATAGCAGGGCTTCTGATATCCACAGCATAGTCTGAATCTGATGGCTGGATGTTTAGCTTTAGAACATTATGCAAGGAGAGACCCTCAATTCCTAAACTGTGAAGTCCCTCCATAACACGAGCTTCATTGCGCAACACATCAAACAAGCTAGAAGGAACACAAATCATTCGATATCACACATATATTAAGATACAACTGCTGATTTGCTCTTGACTAAACATTATCACATTATATTAAGGTACAATCATCACTACAAAGAGTCAACAAATTTTTCAGTTATACACAGTAGTCTTGATTTCCATGGTCAGCATCACAGCTATTTCAAATTGCCTCAAAAGGATTTTCCTCTCAGGAAAATTATTTAAATCCAGTGTTAAACAGCACTAGACACACACAAAACCAGACTTTTAGAGCTAAACTCTGGCCCAAATATGCCAATTTTCAGATGGACATTTTTTTCAGGGATTTACCCTTTAAGAACTAATATTCTTCTCTTCTCTTAAAATGAATTTGTATGCATCTGACAGATGCCTGATTGACAGCACTGGAGCCCAAAACTTTTTCATAGAACAGGTCGAAGCCATGGGCAGCAGCAAGGAGGAGTTGCCCTTGTGCTGGTTACGGTAATTTTGTCTTCTTAGATTGGCCATTCTGCTGAAACTGTCAACAAGAATGTTAATTACAAGTTGGATTTTAGGGTGACAACTAAGATCATAATTTACCGACAAACAGCCATGAGAAGGCAATATCTGTCACCACTGACTTGCACCATCTTTAAAATACTAGCTAATGGCTAATATCAGAAACAATACATGAGTTGCAAAACTAGTGACTAGATCTCAGCTAATACAAAAGAACAGGGGTAAGAGAATACTTTGTGTTTTGCTCACACACTTGTATTGAGTATGGCAGTATACACAGATTTCAGCTAGAAATCTTGGGAAGATGAAAAGTCTTGGAAAACTTCAGCATGTTCTCAGCAGGGTGCATCTGCGATACCACAATAACTTAAACTCCATATTTTAGTTGTTGAAGGGAGAAGTAGGACTTACCATTAGTGATATTATCCTAATACTTTTATACATGCATTCTTAAAAACATATTTATTATTGCATGCTGCTGGATTTACAAAAAGTAACCATACTTCTTCATAAAGAAGCTTAATATCTACACACAAATTCAAGAACATCTTAAAGATTCTAAACCAGAATAATATTTCTGAAGAAAATATGAGTAATTCATACCTAAATATGTCCTGTGTGTCCAGATCAATGTGCAATCCATTGACAAACAAGGAGGAATCACCAGATTGTAATCCTAATGTTCCTTTGAAGTACTGATGGAAAATGTAACAAAACCATTAGAAGACAGACTACTGCAAACTAAATAAAAACCAATGTTAAACATGTAAAACCTCCATAGCATTTATTCTGTAGTGCTTCATATCTATTACTGTCCCTACATCTGTATATTAACACCACAAAATGTACCATACTAGTTCTCTGCAGCAGCCTTTTGGTAACTTTGAATACAGCACAGATGGATGAAGTCAACAACACATTCCATATAGCTTGGAACAGAAATAGCTATGGGAGAATATGGCTGCCACCTACTATTATTTTATGGGTATTTAGCAATGAGGAATAATGGGATAAAATAAAGAAAAGGAAAATTGGACTGGAACCAGATCTAAATTTTGTTCTCAGCTCCACCACTGATTTGCTCTCTGGAAGCCCGATCACTGTGAAGACATTTTAAACAGATTCACCATGACTGCAGAGGTTCTCAACTGTTTTTAGTTGGCAACTCACAAAATATTTGAAAAACTATCCAGTCACCCTGTATCTCTTTATAATCCTTTGCAGTGATGGAAAAAAATAAGGAAGGGCTTTCGGATGCAGTTAAGTGGAGAACATGAGGTTTGGGATGGGTGCTGGTTTCAGGGTAGGAGTGTGGCTGGATGGCTTTGTCAATGGAGCTTGCTGATAGAGTTGCTGATTGAGGGCTGGAGGGGTTGCTTATACGGAGTGACACAACTGGAAGCAGGACTGATGAAGGAAATAACATTGCCTCGCTTGTAGCCAGCACTTTTCATCCATATATCTCGAAGCACTCTGGGGGGGAGGGGGTGTGCAGAATCACTATCCCCATTTTACAGATGAGGAAACTGAGACAGCGAAGTAAAGCGACATATGCAAGGTCACCCAATGGCAGAGCAAGAAACTGAACTCAGGTTTCCTGGCAACTGGTAATGCCACAAAGCTGCATGCTAGCTTAATATCCCAGGAGTTATGGATCCCATTAAGTCTTAAAGAAAAAAACTGCCTACATTTTGAATGTTTCAGAACTTTTCCATGCACCTCTACCTAGGTACAACTCATTTAGCATGGATCTATGAGCTATAGCTTCAGGGACTGTAACAGGGAATGGATTAAACATGTTGACAGTCATTCTAAACAGCCTGTCCTAACACTAACTTTGGGGAGCCTTATTTAAATGTATAGAGGATATAGTATTCTGTCTCTTCCCTAGGATACCTGGTCACCTAGTGGTAATACTAATGCACAATGTCATTAAAAGGCACAGTAGTAAAGGAGAAATAATGTTTTGGTTACTACTTGCAGGTAAAAAGATGATAATAATGTGAACAGGATGAACCCAGAGTGGAAAGAAAGTTGAGAAAGGAGAAACTGTAAAGGAACACGACTGGGTTGACCATGATATACTTTAGATCGGATCTTCTTATGCGCATCTACTTACAATGTGAATGTCCAGAAGTTACAAACCATAATGGGAATCTGCAAAAGGCTTAATTAATCTTCCTGGCTGCTCTTCACTGCCAGAATGGCTCAAAGCAGCTAGAATGCCCTGTGTTACTAAAGCTATAAATCTGAGCCATAGTTCCTCATATTTTATTGTGTGAAGTAGCTGTGTACATGCCTGTATTCTTTCTATAAAAGTGGAGCTACAGCGAAATAAATTTGCAGATCTCACACAGAAAGATACTGTTGCTTTGTTTTTCTTTGGTTATTGTTTCAAACCTGGATTTTTTTTTACTCAGCTATATGTTATAAAGGGTACCTTTCAGTTTGTTGTACAACTCCTCCCACTGTTAATTGGAGAGGTTTGCCTAACTACCAATACACTGCATCAGAGCCACTTAATTATTATTTTCCTGCATCAAACACTGGTACACTGAGGCCCATGGAGAATCATGATTTGAGGACATAAATAACTCAGTCATAGGTTAGACTAGAGTTTATTGCTGGTGTGGCTGGGTGAGGTTCTGTAACCTGCATTGTGCAGAGGGACAGACTAGATGATCATATTGGTCTCTTCTGACCTTAGAGTCTATTAGTCTATGAGAGACTGCCTGACTGTCAAATCCCACGTTGAACTGGCAATTAGGAACCTCATATCAGATCAATGGTGACTGAAAATAGTTTGTGTTTTCAGGGGTTTACATGAGTCAGTGGTTGTTTCAGTACCTAGTGGAAAAACAGAAGTCACCACCAAAACTGACAGTTGTTGCTGTCTTAGTAAAGAAGCTAAGGATTGAACCGGCGAGGAGAGCAAGTTACCACTGCACCCTGGGTTTAATCCCTATTTTACAGAATAGCATCCACTGAGACACTTCACAAGGACACCATAGGGAAGTTTGCACTGCTGCTTTCTATTTTAGAAATAAAAAGAGCATTTCTTTCTCCAGAGCTGTCAATCCACATCTCCAGCAAATTTAAATTCATTTTACAAAGACAAGATCTGAGTGCAGATTACTGACATTTAAATGACAGCCATTTGACAAGCAGACAGTCTTGCCTACTGAGAACACCTGTTATGGATCTTTGAAGAAGAGCATCATTCCACCATGACATTTCACAGTCTCACTCTGTCTTTATTTTATGGCATCCTGGCCAATATTTTCAAAAGCAGATTAGAAATGTTAGGCTCCTTCATGCATATTTGAAATGCTGTAATTTTTTTCTGTACTCAAGCATAGATTTAGGAGCTTAACTTTTCATATTAAAAGGGCAAAAATTTTGTCTTTTACTTTTCAGCAAAAATAGTATTAATTTTTTAAAGGTTAGTTTCAAAGTTCAAAGCTTTGTGAAGTGTACGAATGTATTGGATATTTTTCTATAAGCTTTACCTTTTGGTTCTCTTCAATTTCTGTCCTGAGTTCCGAGGAAACTACTGTTTTCGTTATTGCTCTAAGGAAACAAAATGTCACATTAGATAGATGTTGTCAGTCCTCCTTCCAATATTCCTGACCTCTGCTGTCTTGTCACCCCACACTGCATGCTTTGTCTGAAATGTATCTGTAAGCTCCCCAGGGAAAGAATCTGGTCTTAACTGCACCAGGAAGCACATAACACATATTTGGGAACCATGAAAATAGCAATAAAAGGGTAGGCCAAATAACTGCTTTCAAAATTTATTCTTCTGTAAATTTTCCTGAATCTTGACACCCCTACTCTATGTAGCAACTACCATCGAAAAGACAATTTCAACTCTGGAATGTTCCAAGCCTTCAATTCAGCACAAGAAATCACTGTAAAGTGATTACTACCCCCATTTCTCTACTCAAGCATCTTCCATTTTAATTGGTGCAGAGGGACCAAACTCTAGCACAAACTCATTTGTAAACAAGTAGAAGTTAGAAGAGGTAATTAAGGACTATGTTAGCCTAACAACTTTAAGCTTCATGATGGGATAATTAAGAGTCAGAAAGCTGCACAGCTGATCCTTGCCAGAATTGTATTTTTAGAATTCTAGGTCTCTAGAAATCCAATATCAACACTTCCAGAGGACAGCAAAAATTTCACCAAGAGAATCCAAGAATCTGTGAAACTTTTCATATTAAAACCACAGACTCAAAGCAATGGTGAGCTTCCATTGCCTAAGGGAGTCAGCCAATATTTAACGGCAATGCTAAAGAGCAGTTAGGAAAAGTCAATATTTAATTACAAAGTCACAGATATATACAGCAGATGTGTAAGTGCACAAAACTGTACAGCTGGGCATCCCCCTCTCTCCCATGCTTTGGATTTTGCTAGCTGTCAGACTCAAAGCTCTTCAGCATCTACCTCTACATCAGTACAGATACATAGACAATGAAGCTATATCACCATTAATTACCACAAAATAAATATTATATGCAAAAAGCTATGCTAAAAGAATGTTAAAATTCAGAAGTTGAATGCTCAAAAACTTGGGAAACACTAGAATTATAGTTGCTCATGTAACTGTAATTCAGACTCCTTGAGAACATGCAATAGTTTCAAACATGTGGCAGAACCTAGAATTCAGGTGTCTTGGATTCCAGTTCAATGCCTTAAACATAAGAGAATGTCCTCCATTCTTGCAGCTGTCCGCTTCATTCCTTGCCCATTCTTCAAATGGGAGAAACAGTGTACAAGAATGTGATTCCAGTCTGTGCGACAGTGCAGACAGGGATACTGATTTAAGACCCCTGCCTCAGGAGACAGAATATGTTCTGGAGTAAGGAACGGAGGTTATGAGGCTTTGTTCAATAATAATGGCTGTGAAGTGCACAAAATTATTAACACCAGTCAGTGGGCAAGACAGGAATAGAACAAATTGCCTCTTCTTCGTGACCAGTGTATCTCCCACTTTGTCAAGAGGACCGTAATAGCTACTGCATCATTCCTACCATCCAAGTCACACAAGTTCGCAAAATAAATCTCTCTCTATGCCTGTCAGAATAACCAGCTAGCAATCTCGTTTAAACACACTTCCAATCACAGCATGGATCTTAACCATCTCCACATTTTCACGGAAGCATAGTTCCTCAGTTCCTGGCAACTAGTCACTCTCTGGCCTCAGATGTGCCCCCTTAACTACTATGCCAATTACCAAGGCACCTCCCCTGGAGCATAAAGAGAACTGGTGCCAAAAATCTAATGTGTGTATGCACATAAGATCACAACATGAAAAAGGCTTGTGGAGCACAGGAATCATCTAGGTAACAATCTTCTCCCACGAAACCCCATGCAATAAATAAATTTGTTATGCTTTAAGTGCCACAGGATTCCTTGTTCATTTTACTGAACTAGACTAACTCGGCTTACCCTTTGTAACTTAGTGTTCCAGTGGTCAATTCCAACTTCCACTGAAGGACAACAGTGTTCACTTGCTAATCTCATGCTAAAGATCTTTACGAAGGACATACCCTCAAGTGCAAGAGTTGTACTTATTTACTTTTAGCTACATGAGATTCAAGAAACATTTAATAAGCCTTCTTCAGCTTCTAGTCATGCTGGAGAGAGGAGAAAATTTTATTAGGAAAGTTATGAAATAAGACGACTTCCTGATGTTTTGTGCTGAATTACCTGGCCTTAGTAGGAAAGTTCTGACTGAGGTCTTTCATCACCATCAAAGCATCTACAGTGGGTGCAGCCAGGATTCGGGCAGCAGTTTGAAAACTTAGATCTAAAAATGAAAAACAGTTAAATCAAGGATTGTAAAGTAAAAATAATGCACTTAGTGAAAAACTAACTTAATTCACACATTGCCGTATTCATGTCACTCAAAACCATAGGACACAAACAAATATTTCAGAGGATAACCTGTTGTATCTGGAAATCTTTGAAAGTTTAATATTTTGTCTGTCCCTACAGGTGCTCCCTTTTGCGTTTTTCCTGATCCTACACCCTTTAGTAGCCAACCTTGTGTAAATGTCTTCCTAAACTGAAATCCTGTAAGGTATATGCAGACAGCACCAAGAATTCTGGTTCACCATAGACATGAGGGAAGTTGGATGGGTTAGCTGAATGCATCTACTTCGCAGTGTTCTGGATGCTTGCTTCATGGAGCAAGAACCCATCCTTATGAAAAGACCTTACAATGACATGATTTAAGTAGATATTTTATTGTACATTTATCATCATAATTTTGCTGTAACTTTCTGAAATATTTAATGATTTAAATTCTTCTCCAGGAGCATTTGTAAAGCAGGTTCTATGCCACTGTAACATTGTACATGCAACAGTTTTGGCTATTTCTTTCTCAGAGGCCCTTAAATCTCTCTCTCAAGGTTGTTTAACAAACTATTTCACCCATTCTTGGGAACAAAGCATGGGGCAGAATACAGGAAGGTTTTGAAATATTGATTGAAAGACGGAGGGAAAACTAAAAGTTTTATGTCTTATCCAGGAATTCTAAATTAGTTTGTATTTTGCAGTGGCAAAAGGGAAAATAGTGAATGTAAAAAAAGTGAAAAGACCAGGAAACATTCATGCTACAACAACAAGGTGTCTGCATTTGGCTGCACTTGTAGTGGCATTTGTATTTATTTTTCTCTTTCTTAAACTGAAAACTTATGGTGCCATCATACTGTACAAGATACCAGGTCAGCGTATACAGGACTTTTCTGTTGACCTCAATGAAAATTCAAAGCAGTGCAGACTCTTGCAGGAGTGGAGTCCTAAATCCACTGCTTCCCATGAAAAATTAAAAAAGTTCTGTGGCACTTTTAAAGACTAATGAAGTTATTTTTTGCATATTTTATTTTACTTTTTTTTCGACTCTGATTTTTCTCCACTCTGGCATTTGATGAAGTGGGACCTTGCCCAGAAAAGCTCATGCTAAAATAAATTTGTTAGCCTTCAGAAGTCCCACAGGACTCTTTTTTTTTTTTTTAATTTTGCTGAACTATTTTATTTCAGCTGTCCCTTTGGAACTTGCATCCTATGAGTTATTAATATTCTTCTCTAGAAAAGAAAGTCTACTATAATGGGAACTGGGAGTACTTCCATCACACTGGACTGAGCCTTTAAGCCCCAGTCCTGCAAGTACTATAGGTACATTCTTACTGCTACCTATTGGAGTAGTTCCACTGTGGTCAGTGAGATTGCTTATATGAGTAAAGCTAAGTACACGCCTAAAGAAGGTAGCATCAGGACGTTAAATTGTAATATAGCCCAAGATGAGGGCAAAAAAAGCTTTGACAGCAGGGTAAACAAATCTTGAATTTAGTCCTTCAGTGGTTTGGAGAAAACAGAACCTACTGAGGTAGGATGGGAGTATGACAGAAGATGATATTCCACTTTCCTGTCTCTCTTCTACTCTTTGCAGATACTGTAAGCTGGCATGCTGCACTTCCAGAAGATATACAAGGGTACTGAACATCAAGAGTGTTTGACTACCAGCAATGTGGTCATTGTGTAGAAGGAAAACTCTATGGGCCTTTTAGTTGGTATGGAAACTTTTTTAACCCACTTCTGTTACTACGTCCAAACATGGTTTAAACCAGAGGTGTCAAACTCATTCAATGTGGGGGACCACAGTGCAGGGCAGGACATTTGTCACAGGCCGTATGTCTGCATAGGCTCCCCAGCCCTTTCCCTTTCCGTGTTTCAGAGTGACATGGGCTCCCCTTCTCCCCCTCAACACTGCAGGCTCTGTAACACCTTCCCTTTTCCCTGCCCTGTGGGCTCCCCTTCCCCACGCTGGCTCCCAGATCCCCCTTCTATCGTTCAGGTCCCAGACCCCAGGTCCCCTGCTTGGCCACTCCCACACCCCCCTTTCCACTTCCCCTATCATGTGGTAGCAGCATATCACTCTCAGTCACAGCCACAGGAAGGCTGGGCTCCTGCCTCTCCCACTCCCCACCAACTCACCGTCAGTCATTCAGCATGGTGGACTTCAGTTGGCTCAGTCCCGGCTGGTCTTTGATTGGCTTGTTCCCACATGGGAATCAGCCACTTTTTCTTATTTGTGAGTCATTCAATATGCAGTCAATAAGATTAGCATGTCAACTGATGGATAGGGTAGGGTGGTGGCTCTCTGGGATCCCAGCCCAGCCTGCTGTGACTGAGACTCTGATTGATTGGTAGACCACAGCAGAGCTGAACCAAGATTGGGTGGAGTGCTTCCTTTGTTCTTCTGTGCTGACTCATTCACGTGATCTGAGTCACAAGCACACTTAGCCCTGCTCTGCCAGCAGCAGCCTGTCTGTTGTTCGCTGCTGCTGCACAGAGCACCCAGGCAGCAGCGCTGTGGGCCAAATCAGTGCCCTTGGTGGGCCAGATACAGCCTGCAAGCCATAAGTTTGACACTTCTGATTTAAACTGAAAGCTGTGGGACATTTTAAGAACTTTCTCAAGTATATTCTCTTATAAGCGAATATCGCTTTCATTGAGGGACCATGTAAAGTACAGTTCTTTACATAAATGGAATTTCAAGACAACTGTGAAGAAACTTCTCCACACATAATTTACCTTGTAATTGCCATACTTTTAAAGGTGCCATTTCATTGGTACTTTCAATGAGATGTTTTCGGAACTCTTTCAGTTCTTCCTTCAAGTCAGGATACAACTGCCTGAAAGGAAAAAGCAGATCTTCCTTAGGGCCAGATCTGTAAAACTATAGCTAATCCTATGAAATTAGCACACCAAAAATGTCTGCATCTGCTTTTACATATAGCTTCAGTTTTCTTATGAGTACACTGCTAAAACTCTCCAACATTAACTGCCTGCTTATATTGTTTGGGGGGTTTTGATTTTGAAACCAAACAAAAAAGAAGAGAAGAAGTTGTAAAAATGCTGCAATAGGTTCTTACTAAAAGTGTCTTACCTGAGCTTTCCAAAGAGAAATCCTTGCACTTCATCAATAGGGTCATTTTCTCCTATCATTGTAGCATTCACCTCTGTACCTATAAATACATGGCAAACACTATTACTACATTATTTAGAAGACAGCTTCTTACATATATGCTTTGGTTAGTTGTATATAACAGCAGTAAGCAATAACGATCAATACTTTGAGAGCTACAAATGAGTGAAGTGTATTTTGCGCAATGTGGGTAAGCAGTGTCGTCTCCATATTTTACAGGTGGAGCAAATGAGGGCAACAGGTGAGTTCTGCCATGGACATACTGGAAGTCATTGTGAAAACTAGAAATAGAACTCAGTTCTTCTGACACCCAGCCCCATGATTATTTCACTAGACCACATCTGCCCTCATTATCTAGCAAAAAATAATTTAAAAATATGAATAAGCTAAAAATAGGATGCTGCATTGCCTGCCAAACCTAAGAAACAGAGGTTTGGAAGTGAATCTACAATTTATAGTCCTCTGCCCAAGGGCTGCTAAGAACTCCAATGCCAAGCACAGTCTTTTCATGTTAATGTACAGATGACTCAGCAACAGCAGAAAAAAAAGGGAGAGTTGGATAAGAAAAGGAAAAACTGGGGAATAGAGGAATTCACTGAACTGAAAGAATATTTCAGTGTAATACAGATATGTCAATTCTACAAACTATTTTAGCTTATTAAAAGATCTTCCCACAGAGTCAGTTTTCTACAGAATGTGAGGAAGATTTCTTTCCTTTTTTAAGTTTCTTTCCTACCTGGTTACAAAAACAATTTCTGTTCCATAAATCAGCAAAGGTACTGATGAAATTGTAATAATACATTAATGGAACTGCTCACATGCTAATGTGACAAGAATAAAAGCTCCCTAAATTAAAATTAATCAGATGCTCTAGAATGCCAGTTATTTTGAACATAATAATTAGCAATTTAGAGTAAAAAAAGCATTTGAATGAACTTTTCTCACTCTAGAATTACTTGAGGGATCACTTTAGTACAAATAAAAACATTTTATTGTAAGAGTCTGAGATAACATTCACAAAAGTATTTAGAAAAAGGTTGCATTGAAAATCCTAAAATGTCTAGCATGAAGTGCAAGTTTTGTTTCACTCAAAAATGATCTATATTTATTGAATGACAGGAAATGTATTTAAATACATATTTCTGTTATCTCTACACTGAATTTAGCACCATATAGGCTGAAACAGTCACAAAATTAATTTTGAAGCATAGATGTGATCAAATCAATGCTAATATTTTAAAACAGGTTAGAAAAATGGGATTTACTTTTGATAATAATGATTTAAAAAAAAAAAATCCAGAAGTGTCTGATGTCTGCTAAATGGATACGGATAAAATCTTTAAATACAACTCTATAAAATACATATTCATGCAGAACTTAACTAATATGCAGTTTACCCATTCTGTGTCAAATTTCCAGAAATGGGGATTGCCCCTATTCATGCTTAAGAGATGGCAGTAGGGGCAAAACTAATTTAAAATAGTCTAATCTCCATTTTACAGCAGCAGAAGCTTGGAAGGCTGATGGAGGAACCATTCTGTGCTCTGGAGAAGGATAAGAAAGAAGAAATGCCTTGATGCTGCTCAACAGTACTCGGTCTAACTAAGGAATGACATCACTATCTTCAGAAGAGAGTAATTGTACTCCCAGTTTAGAGGAGGAGGCAGAGAATGACAATATGCAGTGTGGGAAGGGAGAGATGGTGGCTCTTCAGAGTTTAGTTTCTCCTGTACTCTAGGACAAAAACTATTCATGTGAAAAGAAATATAAAACCATTTTATTATAACAAATCATTTTTATATAAAATTCTTATTTAAGTAGGAATTCACCTTTCACCTGTGTATCATCCTTGGCCTTATATTCTGTGCTTTTAATAGCCAGTTCCACACCATAGCCAGACAGGTAGACTTTTTCTTTACTTGGATTCTGAAAAAAAAAAAAAAAAAAAACAGTAGCAAAACCACGACACATAGAATGTCTTTATATGGATGTACAACACATTAATTTAGTGTTTCCCATAACAAATAGCTTGTATTGACACTCATTTAAAGTTGTTGAAGCATCAGAGCATGAATGTCTTATTTTAATATTCACATAACTTGTGTAGTATAAAATACAGAAGTAGCAGCTCCAGCATGAGTTATTCTGCAGGTGTACAACAATAATTTATTTGTATTATCTTACTAGGCTTTGTGTAGGCAGGTTAGCTGAAGATGATGACATAGAATCATGGGAAAGAGTAGGTCACACTAGGGCTGGTGAATAGTTCTGTGACAGAATCCATGGCTATGTCCAAAATAAATCTTGTAAATACTAAACAGAAGCAAACACCAGACAAAAATGATGTTGCATAAGGCAATGTCTGAACCAACTTAAAATGGATACACCTATTTAATCAAAATGAACAAAAGGAGAAGAAAAGAGTGATTCTTTTTTGCTGAAAAGCAAATCAATTGTGAAGCAAAGGAATGAAAATACTCCAGCCTCCACCATTCATTGAATGGTAAAAATATATATAGGGAATACCACAGAAATGGTCAAATCAATTAATACTTCAGGAGAGAAGATCATATACTTATGTTTCACAATTTTTAGATGACACCTCTGAGCACCTGATAAAAGTATGTGACTTACAATGCTTTATAATCAAATGTCTAGTATAACCAAGACACACAATTAAGCATTTTATGCAAAGAATGGGAATTCTGTCACGTGAAATCCTATTATTCTTTCTGCTCTATGTCACCGAAAGTATAAATATCACTAAACCTGAGCCAATTGATGCCTTTCCCACAAAGCAAATTTGGCTGACAGCCCAAGCACTGCATTTATGGCTTTTATCAACACCATCAAAACATCAGAGAGAGAAACTACACAGATCAAAACTCTTGAAAGGTACTAAAATGTAAAATATTCGTTTTATGACCATTCCTTTTGAGATCCACTATAATAAATAAAGTTTGGAGGAGGTTTGGTTTTTTTTCCCCTCGATTGATTAATTGGAGGGAGAAACAAGAGAAGACCACAGTACAACTGGTGAAACAGTTCAGCAAAGGAATCCAATCCTAGTTACATATGAAAGGGCTGGCCTCCATTAAGAAAAAACATCTTACTTTTTACCCACCCATCTCATACTACAAATGTTCTGTGTTTTCCCATGTAACTACTGGATAATAAAAGACAGTCTTTGTCTTAGACATTTAAATGATAAGTAATTTTTGTAATTTGATTTTATAGATATGTCTGACTCCAGAAATGATGCATGAATGTTGCACTCAATGCAAAGAAATTATTCCTGTACCAGGAAACATGGGCTGAGATTTTCAAATTCAGTATCCTATGTCCAGATGCACACCTCTCAAAAGCTAGACCACTTTTTTAAGCACCTGAGTGTGGATGTCAGAGCTTCATCTTGGACACCCAGTTTTTAAAATCTTAGCCAAAGGCTCTTCCTAATTCCCAAGTAATTGGTTCAAAATAGTATTACTACTTACAGCAACATAATGTCTGAGGACATAAGTGATTTCTCCTGCTTTGGCTTTTGAAACAAGCAGGTTGTGGAATTTGGAAAACTCCTCAGTGCCGATCTCAGCATAGAGTATGACAACCGGACCATCAGGGTTTGAGAGTGGGAACTTGTGATCTCCTTTGAACAAAAAAGGCTTCAACCTAAGATCAAATATAAACAATTAAAATTTTACAATGGTCTTGAAAGAGGAAACTGAGCAAGATACAGCAAAATCTCTTATCTCTCTCCCTGTATAACTGTTAGGTGTCTTTTCACAAAGGACAAGATCTCAAACTGTTCTTTACTCATAATTAAGCTTGTCAGTCATTTGTGTGTGGTGACAAAACTTTGATAAAATGGGACAACAGAACTCCAAAGGTCCTCAGCCACAAATCTGCATGGAGCTGGGGGGAAAGAGGGTTGGAAAGCACCTGACCTTATAGAAATGATCAACTTGCTTAACGTTTTCAATAAACTAGTTATTGAGGCATAAGTTCTAGCTGAAAAATAAAATAAGCTGAAGAAAACAGACATTAGAGACTTTGCCAGCCTCTAGGCTTAGTTTACCTGCTCTGTATTCATGTCTTTTCTCCTCTTCTTTTCAAATCTTGCCCTCAAAATAAGGTTCAAAATATTCCAAAATGGAATTTACCAACAGAGCACAACAGTGCAATGCACAAGCAAAATAATGGTATTCATTTGCACGTGAACCAGAAGTAAAAGATGCCAACCTTTATGTTTACAAAAAATCAAGTTGCAAAACCAAGAGGAATCTGGAGACAAACTGTAGTTTAAGTTTCTAAGATATTAATAATTATATTTCATAAAGTCTCTCAATTTTTTTTGTTTTGTTAACAGGATTTACTACCAAATTCAATTGTTATTTCTTTGCTTAATCCTGTTAGTTATGATGCAAAATAAATTTAAGATTACCTATTGTGTGTCACATTAAACAACATTTGAATGAAAATAAAACAAAGCTGAGATTCATGTATCTGTCAGCATAAGTTCTTAGCTTTTGTTTCCTTCATCTTAAAAACGTGTAACTTTTAAAACAAAGCCACTCTCAGAAATAATTTTTAAGCCTTCTGCTGTCCAGAATTTTACTGCCTTAGTAAAAAAGGCATATTGTGACACTACCTAGTATTTTATAGTACAAATAACTAAATGTAAAGAATGTTACATGTTTAGTGTGTTGCTATACTAAAACATCACTCTCTTAGGAACACAGGAACCACATCCAGATTTCAGAGCAGTTGGAGACTTTATGGTCCTCCACAGTTGGCGTGTGCCGGAGGGGGCTTCCTAAACATGGGAACTTTCTGTGCAGGGAGTTCTCTCGTTGCTGCTTAAAGCATGATTCTGAGTGTTACACAAATCTGACCTAGAATGTATGTCTTCTCCATTATCCTTTCTCTCACAGGGATAAGCACTGTAGTACGAAGGAAGAAATAAACCTCATAATAGATCATTTGTTTTGGGAAGGGGGTTTGGATTAAGATTTTTTAAAAACAAAACTGTACAAATAAAGTATTCAGTATGTCCCATCCACTGATTTTTTGCCAGTAAATGTTGCTTTTGGAATGTCTGGATATTTTACTGTATGTTTCAACTGAGACAATAAGCATTCAGCTGCATCCATATTAGCTGCTTCACCTTCCAGGTGCTTGGAAACCTGATGCCTCTTTTGAGATTTTGAAGAAATGGCTTTTGATAGCAGTTTGACTTCTGTTTGTACTTCAGTAAATGCTTTATTTACCATTCTAACTTTTCATCGCTTGCAGTGCTTCAATTCTTCAGACTAGTGGTGACGGGCTCAGCTTTATGCTTGGTTTTTAGGAGTCTGGATCTAGCCATATGGAACACGCTCTTCTGCTTTAGCCCCTTGCTTTGTTCTTTCCCATAGCTGTCAGGACACAGTGATTACCCTGCCCAAACTCAGGCAGCTCAAAACATGTTGTCAAACAAAACAACGTCCAAAACATCCCAGACATTTTTGTATTATCAGCAATCTGCTCCTCACCTGATTAATCTGGAGCGAGATTTATGCAGAGCTTGTGTAATAACATGCAGTCCAACCGTGTTACACTGAGACAACTTCTGTCTAGCAATTGAAATAAGATGTACTCTGTGTTTATCATACTCAAATGCTGTTTCTTCTCTTCTAAGGGACACTACAATTTTCAACCTCATTAGTTTAACTGTGGCTTTTCTGATTATTCATATTAAATGCCTAATTACTGATTTTAATCCTAAACGTTTTGCCCCAATAATATCCAGCAACAGCAAATTCTAAAGTTAATAATGCTGTGACAGAGTTAACCCTTATATGGGAGGGGAGGAGAGGGGCAAGCAGCTGCTTCCAATTAAGGAGCCCTCTCACAGGCTGCTGGGAAACGGAGAGGTCTAGGGCTATATAAGCCTGGCCCAGATCATGAAATGAATCCTAGCTCTCAAGAAAGTGCCCAGAAGGGGAAAAAGTAGTTCCAAAAAGGAGCAAAAATACCTTAGGCTAACAATTTTGAGTTTGGAAAGAATGAGAGATCAACTGCAGCTGACCTCCCTGGGAAACTTGGAGCTTACTCTAGAGGTAAGAGAACTGTGAGAAAACAGGACTAAACTTCCAGTGTAGAGAAGGATTAATATACTGTTTTATAAGTATTACTACATTTTCTCTGGCTTGTCTTCTCCACTCCCCCTTTTTCTATGGTGTTTGCATCATCCTGGCCCATGGGAAATAGCTTAGTGACAAATGCTTTTTGGAGAACTGGGAGAAGTACCAGTTTTATATGTGGTTATTTTTAAGAGGCTTCCTTTTAGTTAGGTTTAAGAAAGTTAAATAGGAACATCTGTCTGCCCTTTTCTTGACCTTCATTAGGCCATTTCTTACTAGTTTCTTTCCTATTTTACTAAACTGCACAAACTTTTAGAACTCCCATTACACGAACATTCTTCCACATTTTTAAGAATTACTGCTGTCTTCTTAATGCTTCTACTTCTACTATCCTTTTAGAACACCCTTGCTTTATGGTACAATACTTGAGTGAGAGAGAAGAGACTAATTACCCCTTGCTGGCTTGACACCAAACATGTTTATTCTTCCTAACAAAGGGCAAAAATAGACTGGAAACAAAAGATACAGAAAGCAGGAATTCAATAAAATTTCCCCACCTTAATAGTCAGCTTGAGCTAGATTTTGTATAAAAAGACTACCTTTCTGAAGCTGTACGTAAAAGGTTTTCAAGGGTGTTGAATTCACAAGTCTTCTTCCCATGCACAGCAAAAAATGAGTTACAACCCACTGGCGGAGGTTCGTCTGCTGCTATCTGTTTTAAAATAACTGTGTTACAATGTCATCTGTAAAATTTTCCTTAAAACAAAGATAATAGAAACTGCTATATTATATTACTACAAAACTGAACTGCAAACTAGACTTTGGGCAGTTAATACGAGGCTCCTGATCAAGAAGCTCCAGATTTTCTACAACTTTGGTACTAATGTTATCAAACTATCTTCTGAACAAAAATTAAGTAAACAGAAAACATCTGACACAGTTTAAGTCACTCTCTAATCATTAACCTATCAAATCACTCAAGATGTAAAGGAAAACATCCTCAAAGGAAAACAAGTCTGCCATTACTAAAATAAAGTACGCTACAAAATGTTGCACATTTTATAACAAACCATAAAATGTACTAGATCTGTGTAAAATAAAGGTGGAAAGAATTTGCTTTTAAGGATTCTGTTAATGCTAGCTCTGCATCCATGGATTAGTATCTTTATAATTCCACAACAGGACTGATGAAATAGTAATTTTGGCATCACATGTGCCATGGAAATTAAACCTAATTAAGTCCAAAAATAAAACTACTCTTTGAATAAAGCACCATTTAAGGTTGCTTAGACAAGGATGTACTTATCAACCTCATTACTTACAAAGCCCAATTAGTAGCTGAGATGCCAAAATCAAATCAACAAAAACCATGGGTTACAGTTAGTGTTGTAATAAACTATATGCATGAGAATATTAATTATGGGAGTACTGTAAGCTCTCTCTAAGGGCCTGATGGGAGACTTCTTTCAAAACAGTGAAGATGTACATTAAAACTTCTCAAGTAAAAACAAACAGATCTTAGTTTTTAAAACTTTAGATGCTAAATCTATGTCTGAAAGAAGCTAACCAAGGTACAACCTGCCCCTTTTTTCCCCTTCTTTGAATCTCCATAAATTTCCCATCAAAATATTTCAAGTACTTTGATTGGCTTTAGATCTCAAAAGTACCTTATTCTTAAAATTTGGTTTATGACATGGAATTAAGGCATTTATTATTTTGAAAACAAGTGTCAAACTACCTCATTTTTATGATCTGAGCAACAAACTTAATATCTTTAGGTAGCTGAAGTAGCTACATCCTTCCTGGACCCTATGTAACATTCTGAGTCATTGGATGATTTCCATTGCTCTGTACTAACCTGCTGAAAAGCCTGAATTGTAGCTGAGTAGGAATGCAGAGACAAGGAAAACTTCAACAAGTTCTGTTGCAGCGGTGACAGATTCTGGCATGCTGCTTTCAGCATTGCTTGGTAAGAGGAATAATTAGTACCTGTAAAGCCAGAGGTCAAACAATTAACCCTGAATTTGAAACTGTTACAGAAGAGGGCCACTTAATTGTAAATCATGGATTTTCACAATATTATATGCTATAAAGCATGCATGGCACCCATTAATACAGTTAAAACCTAAAACAAGTCAATCTCATTTAACATGAGGCATTATTTTTGTATTAGAGCCCAGTTCTACAGCTGGATCCACACTAAGTTCCATGTAACTTCATGTGGGCACAATGACCTGCCCTTGTAGATCCAAATGGGCTTTAACATAAGAAGTGAGGGGACACAGTTAAAAGCTCCCAACTATTTATAAAATGTGTGTTTTCTTAGTTGTCATGACAACATGACAACTCAGTTTTGTCACATACACAGGTACTTTAATCAACTGGCTCTCTCCCATAACAATCTAAATTACGTAGACGAACTTCAGATTGCATTTGCCTGACTGCACACCCCATAAAATATTTTGCTTGCTTTTTCATCCATGCTGATTAATATTAAGCAAGAAAAAAGGGCTACAGAATCTTACCACCATGATCTGATGATCCAATATCTTGACTGGCCTCAACAAAAGTCCAGAATTTCTCTTGACCTTCTTCTGCTAAAAATTCACTGAACAGAAAGAGGGTGGGAGAGAGTATCTTTAGGAGAACTTATTTTATGACTCTTGTCTCAAATTACAGTACTTCATAAAATTACCTCTTACAGCAAATTTAATCCCTAGCACACATCTCTGCCCATGTAAGAAAAACAAACCTCCATTGTCAGGAAGGAAGCTGGAATAGTAGGAGTGTGGCAAGTAAGGACAAATGTCCATTAATAGAATTGTGTAGAGGAAATGTGTATAGCACTCATTATTGTTCCCTCACAACTGTGAGCACTAAAATGCACAAGTTTACATACCCTGAAGTCTTAATCTAGCTATTCTTTCTGAGCTAACAATATTTTATGAGAATCACTTTTGCATTGCATAAATTTACAGGACATTATGTGAAAGTCTCATGTAAAAAAGTTAAATGTCTTCCCTATTTCAATGACCCTATAACCATTTTTAACAGAAAAAGCTAGATACTTTACTGATCATGGCTAATGTGAAAAGTCCATTGTACGCATCAGGGATTTGTTTGAACTGTGAAATCCAGTAGCATCAGAGCAAGATAAGCAAGTTAACCATGACAGCAGTTTGTTTCAATCTATTATGATCTTATCCTGATCTGAACTTCTTGAGGTCCATTGTACAGCAAATTACTATGCTAAGTTTCAGTAAATCAAACTGGAGGAACTTGGCACTAGCCTTTCATCCGCATTCAAATTCCCCACAGTGAGCTATGGAGTAAATACTGAAGCCTGCTCAGACTTTTAAAATATAATAACCTATCCTGAAGGTATCGGTTAGAGTTTGAAATATTTATTTTTTGGCTCTTCACCTTTTACCCACTTACACTCTTATCTCAAGTGCAGGTCTACTCTTAAACAATGCCACTGTAGCATTCAGTGATGACACCATCTACGCTGATGAGAGGGCTTCTCCCATTGGCATAAGTATTCAAGAAGCAAGAACTCTGTCCGCAGAAGTCCTAGCAATACAGTGCTGCCTACACTGGGTATTAGGTCTGTTTAACTGTGTTGCTGAGGGTTGCATGGATTTTTCACATCCCTGGCCAATGTAGTTACACTGACCTAATTTTCTAGTGTAGACATGGTGCAAGTGTGGTTTCGTTAGAAATGCTATCATGGGCCAGCCTCAACTGCACAGCTGGGATCTCTCTCTCTCCATGGACATGCCTTCTAAGTGACAGGCCCAACACCTGCTCTTGGAGTGGAACTGCACAATTCACCCCACTTTTAGATAGGCTTCAGCTTTCAGTACCCTGACTACCAATCAGGCTCTTACCAGACCTGACTGGTTTTGCTGTTCACCACAGACTTCTCCCTTCAGGAGTTAAGATCAGGATAAAAGCACTGATCCTGCTTCTTCAACATATTAAACTAACGGGCACAGGGATGATTTTCCTTGCTACTTTTAGCAATCAGAATAGCAAAAGGGGTCTAAAATGAACTCTTACTTATTTAGGTACCTATTCAAGTACCTAGCTTTTTTTTTTTTAAAGCTTGTCCTGAAAACCAGGGACAGCTTTCTGAAGAGAGCTGTGAAGTTGTGGAATAACACAGTGGTTCCCAACATCATCTCTGCCATCGCACACTTTGCTACCTTTAATTTGAGACAAACCACCATAGTTTCCAAATGAACTCATGAATATTCATGAGCCAATCCAAAGCTCTGAATAGTTTTTCAAAAAATTTTGTGGCACACCTGCTCAGACCTGGTGGCACACTGGTTGGGAAACACTGGAATAATGTATCAAAGTTCCAGTTCTGATGATTCCTTTAAATCTTAGGGAGGTAATGAAGGGCTAAGTTGACTATATCCTACCCACAAAACACAGGGTTCCTAGTAGCAAGAATGCCTGTTCTCAAACTGTTAGTGATGCTTTCACACAGCAAGCCTCTGAGCATGACCCCCCTGCAAGCTTCCTTCCTTTACTCCAGCCCCCTGCAGGCTCTCCACTCCACCCCCTGCACTGTGCCCTCTTTGCACCTAACCCCTGAACCTCCTCTCCACATGCCTGCCCGAGGAAACAGAGCTGGATGCACAGAGTGGCTGATATTATTACTCACTCCCTTCTTGAATGCAGCTCCTGCCTGTACCCCATGGAGCTGGTGAGGAGGAGCAACATCAGGGGTCCCTGCATCCAGATCATTTGGACTGCATAGGATGAGAGCAGGGTGCAGCAACTCCTGATACTCACCTCACAGCACAGCCCAAGTGCAGAAACTGACCTGGATACAGGGAGTCCTGGCGTGGCTTCTTGCCCCACCACAGCCCACGGTCTGCTGGGGGATATGGAGAAACAGCGGCAGGGAGAAGAGTGAGCAGTATCTGTGTTACTGCTCACTCCCCCCACATCCATGTTTCTCCAATGAAGTCAGGACTCTCAGTCCTGTCTCAGGTAAGGGCTCACTACATACAACCCACCAGGCATAACCATCTTGCAGTCCTCTGAGAAGTCTCAAACCCCCATTTAAGAACCTCTGGTCAAGACTATTTAATACATACTTTACCATTAGGACTTTCTCCACCACCTCATCATGCTTACACCAGAAGGTTTCAGTCTCAGCTTGACATATGCAAGGTAAGAACATACCATACCATCCTCTGTCCTCTATTTAAAGGCCTTTTTAATGAAAGAATAGTCATTTTTTTCTCCTAGTTTCAAGGTGCTCTCACCCAGTTTCTAACAGCTCTTCAAAAAGCTTGTTTCCTCACTTAAAGTTGTCTTGGGCTTTGATGGAGAAACTGATTTGTTGAAGGATTTCTCAGGAGAACTACACTTGACATTGGGTGGGGGGCAAGAGGTTGTTTTTTATAATCAGCTGATATTAAGTATTATAAACACTTGTATATCCACAAATACCTTTGTTTTAAATGTGTGTAAAAAACCAATGTGAAAGAAGAGAAAGCAGGTCACATTTTGGCCTCCCAATCTGGATTACTTTCCTGTTTCTATAAAGGTTCTATTTTAAAATCTTTAAATATGTTTTAAGTGAATAGTTGTTTTTTTAAAAAACAGTCTACACTACTTCAGCATACCTAATTTCTTTGCTTTTGGTGACTTAAAATTTGAGTCTTGTATACTGTAAAATACAACAATCTTTTCTCCAGGCCAGGTTACTCTGCACGGTTGTGTAGTAAAACTATTAAGTTCAGGTGTGTAATGCACTGTGCCAAATGTTGATTCATGATAGAGAGCAACTCGTTCAAAAACCTACCAGCTGGTGTTGGACCTAACTCTTCAGAAAGCACAGTGACCGTACTTAATGTGCCAAGCTTAGTGATAAGGACCTTATACAGCACTGATCACTCAAACCAAGATTAAGCCAGGTATCTTTGGTGCTTACTGATATGGTTGCTGAATGGGTAGGTATCTGTGTGTGTGTGTCTCCACTTGATGCTAACATCCCTGCACTGTTTTTCTGCTCAGAGCAGAGAGGAGGAAGGCTTACTCTCCGGACAGACTTACAAGGCTATGCTGAAGGCTACAGCTGGCAAGAGCCCAAGTCAGAAGTGCTGCAAAGCAGGCTGCCTCAACTAGCTAGAGCTCTCAGAAGTGGAGCACAGTGAAGAGATAATCTAGCTAGAGAAGCAGCAGTGGAGCAATGGATATTATTGTTGCACCTCTCTGCTGTATACCAGCCTGTTAACACAGGCACAAGAGAAAAAACTAAACAGACAAATTTGGACACAGCACATTAGTGCTTACATCTAGCTGCTAAAGCATGCTGACAAACCATTTAATGCCCTTCTAGGATTTACTGTAGTGTGTGTGTGCCCATGATTGATCACACAAGCTAGTATTTTTTATTCCTCTACATTTCAGATTTGTGAATAAAAACAGCCGAATGCTTACCTTGCTTCAAGTAACAAAGGTGTGGACAACCACTTGGTAGTCAGGGATGTCGTCACTGCTTTAGAATCCGCCTTTGCTAGAGAAGAGCTGAACCAGATTCCAAAAAGTATAATAATTATTCCCATTTTATAGAGAATGCCTAGGAGAAAAATGAAAAAAGTTCATCTCTGAAACACTCCATCTTTTTGTAGAGTCTTAGCCCTTCTAAAATGCAAGTCCAAGTGCTATTTGAAATATTCAGACTAGATGGTCATAAGTCCCTCCTGGGCCTGAAAACCTAAGAACCTAGGAATATTAAGAGACAAGAATAAGACCAAGCCTCAGTCCTTGGTTACAGTCAAGCCTAAAACAATGGGAACACAAAATGACATGATAAACAGGTTCTTACACATTTGCTCCTAGATTCAAAGATCAGAAGGGACCACTATGATCATCTAGTGTGACCTCCTCCATAACATAAGCAACAGAAAATAACTGCTGCTTGACCTACAACATATGGTTTAGAAAAACTTCCAGTCTTGATTTAAGTTGCCAAAGCTGGAGAATCCACCATTCTTGGTAAGCTGTTAGAAACTTGTGCTTCGTTTCCGGTGTACACTTTGTCTAGTTTTAACTTCAAGTCATTTGATTATTTTTAGACGTCTGTCTGCTAGATGGAGGAACCCATTATCAAACTTCACTTCATCACAGATGCTTGTGAACTGATCAGTCTACCCTTCAAAATTCTTTAAGCAGCTTACTCTGTTTAGCAAAAGACGGTCACTAAGGTACGTTTTCCAATCCTATAATCTATCTTGTGGCTCTTCTTTTGAACCCTCCAACTTTTAAAATCCTTTAACTGTGAACATGACAACTGGACACAGTTATTCCAGTAGTTGTTGCAGCAGTGCCAATACAAACTCAGCTTAACCTCCCAACCCCATTCAAGGGTCCCCTCTCTATGCATCCAAGGACTGCACTAGTCCTTTTGGCCACAGTGTCACACTAGGAGTTCCTGTTCAGACGACAATCCACTGCAATCGAGTCTTTCAGAGTTACTACATCCCAGGACAGCCTCCCCTTCTGTAAGTATGGTTTACGTTCTTTGTTCCTAACTGAAAACATCTTGGCCAAATGTAAAAAACATTGTGTGCACCCAGTTTACCAAGAGATTCAGACAGCTGAGACCTGTCTTCATTATTTGCCACTCCCACCCACATGTCATGAATCCTAGCAGATTAGGGATGGAAGGGACCTGAGAAGGTCTAGTCCAACACAGGACCAACCTCAGTCAAATCATCCAAGCCAGGGCTTTGTCAAAGCAGGCCTTTAAAACCTCTAAGGATGGTGATTCCACCACCTCTAGCTGTGACAGTCGGAGTACCTTTCTCAGATCTAAGGGAAAGCTCTGTGTGGCTCAAAAGCTCATCCAATAAAATATTGCTTTTACTCACTTTCTCTATCTTTCTCAGAAATGTCTATCAACTTTGCTCCCGTTTCCAAGAAACAGTGTACCTGTGTTCCCCTTGCTCTCCTAAACCAAACTCTCCCTAGTAGCCTAACTTCAACACTACACCCAAACTCAGCACTAGTCATCTACAAACTTGATCAGTGATTTTTTTTCCACATCTTTAACCATGTTTAAATAGCATAGGCCTAAGTACTGATCCCTGCAGAACCTCACTAGAAACACACCTGCTTCATGATGATTCCATTTACAGTGACATTTGGAGGCATGTCAGCTAGTTTGTATCATTCAAGCTTTCAATCAAAATGTTATAAAATGCCTTACTGGAGTCTAGTTACCTTTCTTTGATAAAGATAAGTGTTTAGGTAATGTGTGATCCTTAAAAGAAAAGGACTGACATCATCTCTTTCCTAAATCTGTACTAACTGGCATTACTTATATTACTCATACTCTAAATCTTTGACTCTGATATCCACACCATAGTTTCACTGCCAGAGAAACCTCTTCCCGTACAGTTTGCCCTAAAAAAGGCACATTACAAACTGATCAAGTTTTAAATCAGGTGCAAGACTGACTACTTGTAGTGATTAAAAATCTTTTTCATAATTGTAGAGATTTAGTGCTTGTGTCCTGATCAAAGTCAGATTAGGGTAACAGGAGCCAATAAGATTACAAAGAAGGCCCTGTAGATTCAGTTGGATACCCTGGGTCCCTTCACTAAGGGTATACTTTACAGGGAGCCAAGAGCCCTCAGTTTTCTCTAGAAGCTGACTTAAGAACGAGGGCCCTAATGGAAAGGCAAGCTCTGCTTTAGAATACATGACATGGAAATAATGTCATTATATCCTCTCTTCCACACTGCCCCCATCTAATCACCATATTACACTAATGTTAACTTTTTTGCCCATGGTGAGTCTCATCCCATGCCTCAAATTCTTCTATTATCTTGCCATCTCATTCCTCAGACATTCAAACTCCTTGACCTCATTTACTAGACTCTACATGGTGCCAGTCCCATTCTGCTTACACTCACTCCTTTCTCTTGTAAAACTTAATTTTGCTTTTAACTAAAATGTGCCTGCCCATATTCTGAGGAACACTCCACTGCACCCACCTCTCAATCTTACACCTGCATCTTTTCCATGCTGCTATCTGCCAGTAACAGCTTTCTTCTTCCACTATGCCAAACCCACTCACTCTGCTCCTTTAACTTCATTTTTTCCAACTAATATTTCAAAAGCTACCCTCCCCCAGTCTTACTTCATTATACAGTGGGAACCCGTTACTGTGCGACCGGTTTGTGCATGGAACCAGTTAACGCGTGGTAACGGGATGTCCCCTAAAGGCCTTAAATTAACCCGCGGGTCCCACTAACGCACGTTGCTTAAACGGGACCAGGAGCGTTGCTGCCCCAGAGACGGACCCTGGGCACTGGCCCTGGCCCCACTTCTGTGCTGGGGTCCGAGCCGGCCTCAGGAGCCTGCTGCTGCCAGCCTGGCCCCGGATCCCCGGCCGGCGACAGGGCAGGGAGCAGCAGCCGTGGCCGTGGGCGGCCGGACCTAGAATGGGGCTGGAAGTGGCCACTGCCACTGCTTCCTGCCCTGTCCCCAGCTGGGGATCTGGGACCAGGCTGGCAGCAGCAGCAGACACTTGAGGCCGGCTTAGATTGGACCACAGAATTGGGCAGGGGTGTTGCCTGCGGCCAGGGAGCAGGGCCTGGGCCAGTGACCTTCCAGTCCTGTTTACACACAGGCCAGTTTCATGCACAGTCACTGGGAGCCTGTCCCACGACACCTGTGCGTAAATGGGTCACCACTGTATTTATTCAAGAATATTTTTAAATAAGTGTCCTGCTCAACTATGTCATCCCTGTTTGATTACATCAGGAAAATAGCCAAGTTGGCAACATGCGAGACTGCAGCAGCACTTTGTTTGTAGTGAGGGAAGAGGAGGCCCCGTCAACATAGTTGGCTAGTTTCCTACTTTCATGGACTTCCACAGAAGATGATGCCCAGTGCCCCCGAGGATGTGCTCTTCCTGTCCCAAACTATTAAATATCAATATAGTGCACTGTCACAGATCCCATTCCAGTGAGTCTCTAGAAACATTGCTTTAAATTCCACTTAAGACAACAGCTTCTTCTAAAGTCAATTTTAGCTCTGAAGTTTGTGTGAAAGCCTTTTTAGATAGAATCTTGTCTCTAAAGATTCTAATGTATGTCATTAAATCTTTAACTGTAAACCTTCACGGAGGGCAGGTCTCTACCTTTCCAAGCTCTAGAAATAAACCTCACTCCCTCAGAGATGGGGTAGTCCTCTTATTATAGAGCTGAGATGTAACAGAAAAATGAACGATGTCCTGTCTAGTCAGTATGTTGGTGCAGCAGGAGACGGTCTGTCATGGATATAAACCATGGTTTGTAATCACTAAGATAATGCATGGACTAGACTGGTCAACAGCAGCAGGATTCCTAGGACTCCAACCAATCTGCTCAGAAAGCTGTAGTGTGCCTTGAATGAGGAAGGGATAGAAGTCTCTGAAGGTGTTAATGGGTCTGGAGAACAAGGCAAGGGAGAGCTTTTCAAGGAATCCTGGCTAACAGGGATAAGGAGTAAGAGGTGGGCAGGAGTGACAGACACTCTTCCACCCTACCCCAATATGGCACATCCTCAGTGTGTCTGTCATCCAATTTCTGAGAACTGAAAGAATAGGCTGACTTGTGACACTAAAGTTATTTCATTTTAAAATATTCTTCCACTTTTTCTCTATTACATAAATAGATTGGCTTTTAACAAAAAGCTATTGAAGTGTCCTGGAAATTCTTTCTTCAGGGAAAGCAGAAAGTAAATATCACATACCCAAGGGTTCTGTGAACTTAGGCACTAAACTGCATCCAGAAGTCAGAATCACAGGACTCCACTCCAGGAGAATCATAGGGTTGGAAGGGACCTCATAGGTCATCTTGTCCAACCTCCTGCCAGAGGCAGGACCACTCCTGCTTAAACCATCCCAGTCAGGGTTTTGTCCAGCCAGGCCTTAAACACCTCCAAAGATGGAGACTCCACCACATCCCTCGGCAGCTCATTTCAAGACTTCACCACTCCCCTAGTAAAAGGTGAACTGCAAAATGCCCCTCCTGAGGGAAGCAACTCAGAGACCAAAAGAAAGGACAGAGGTAGTTTTATTTAGATCAATGACTTGTTCAAGACTCTGAACACTAATACACTAACAATACGAAGCAAATCTCAGCAGCACTTAAATCAATTGAGCAGTAGCTCAACCTGCCATTTCCATACCTTCAGGAAAGAAGCACAACCTCCACCTTCTCCAAAACCCTAACAGATACCTTTTTGTAGTATTGCCAGCTGGTACCAAGGATCATTGATACTATACAGGTGGATCATAGATGCTCAACTGCTCTGTCGGATCTAGTTTGAGAATCCTTTATTCATGTGATTAATCACTATTGGCAATGACAGAACATGACCTGTTATTTGAAATGTGTTAGAATCTAAGAATGAAAAGTAACAGAAGGGAAAGTTTGTCCATGTTTTTAAGCATAGACCTAGCAGGATGATAGCAAGTGAACAGACTCCTTTCATACACTCACTCTGGGGTGTAAACAAAACACATTGGTATAAAATATGTCACAGGCTTCTAGTAGTATGGCCTACTGTTGCAGGTTTTGTTAGAACAGCAAAAGTTGACAAATGGCTGCAAGAGGCACCCTGTAAAATGAAATAGGACAACCTTACAAGCTTCTGATATGGCCACATGTAGATGTTACAATTCACTGTGATGGAGCATATTTAATTAGATATGTTACTATATGATTTCCCCACACTCTATATCTAGACTAAGACACACCTGAGGGAAAGAACAAGCTTGAAACCATCAGCCTTCCTCGTAAGTGCTATTTAATCTCCATAATTAAATGAGGACAACACCCACCCAAGTTTCTCTTCTGCATCATCATGGACACTGATGAAGTCTCATAGAAAGGGAGAGTCAGCTAGTCACTGAAGTGACTGCATTTGTTTAAGTTCCAAAGGCACTGGTGAAACCACAAACCTAATAAAAATGTCTAGCTGGAGCCGCTACCCTGAATACAAGTTATTGGCTTTAACAAGATCAAGATCATTTCTAACAACTCAGCAGTTCTGAGCTCTACAGGCTAAAGAACTTTATGAAAGAATCATATGTTGAGGGTCTGTTGAATAAGTTTATAGGTGGTGAGCCACAAGTCAGGTGACTTGTGCAAAATCACACCATACACCACTGGCAGAGTTAAGACTCAGATACTGTGACACCTAGTCCGCTACCCGCAGTTACTTCCACATAGTATGTGTAAGAATGAGATACAACTGAAAATCTTCAAGCAAAAAGGGAAGGGAGATGCCTAACTGCCACTGACTCTCAACAGGAGTTAAAGCCCCAGCTCACCACTGTCTCTCTGAAAAACTTCCCCAACTTTGCTCAGCTGTGTGAGTAAAGCACAGGAGAGAGTAAGCAGGGTTTGGAAATCAATTTACATCCAACTCAGCTACAAGCCTGTAACCACTCAGCAGCACAGTGTCATTCCCGGAAAGGGCGCTCTCCCACCACCCAGCACAACAAGAGCTGGTGCTGCGGTGCAGAGCTATGCCCTGCGGCCAGGAGGCTCCTAGGTTACCGCAATTATTGCTCCGGGTTTTGGTGGCACAGAAGTGAGGCTGCTGCACGTTCACACAGGACCTCACCTCACTTCACTTCACTCCGCTCTGCGCCAAGAGCCACAGCTCGCCCTGGTGCCGCCCTCCCCAGCCCAGCACCGTCCTTGGGCCAGCCTGGGCACGGCCAGCGCCCAGCACAACACAGGCCCGGGGCCGGGGCCAGGGCCGCCCGGCCGGGGCGCAGCCTGAGCCGCGCTCGGGCAGGGCCCGGCCCGCGGGGAGAGACGGCCCCGCCAGCCCCTCCCGGCCCGAGCCCCCGGCCGAGCCAGGCCCCGAGCGCTGCGGCTACCGCACCTGTGAGCGGCCGCCACGCTCCCTTCCGGCTCCAGTCCGCCGCCGCCGCCGCTCTCCGGCTCCCGCCTTCCGGCCGCCCGCCGCTTCCTCTTCCGCCGGAGGACCAACTGCCATAGAGCCGGGGCAAATGGCGGACGGGGAGCGTCGCCCGACGGCAGCCATGTTGGGTGTGTCTGAAGCGAGAAGGTCGCTTGGGGGCGGCGGGTCTTTCATTTCTTGCAGCTCCTCCCGGGCTCTAGGGAAGAGGAGGCCTCGGACCAGCGCTTCTCAAGCATTGTGTCAGGACATGTTACTGTGTCGCCAGCCTCTGCAAGTGTGGCACAGAAAGCCGGGGGGTGGCTGGAGTCAGCCTGGGCTCACGGGGCTGGTCTCTGTCCTGTGGGGCTGTGAGAGTCGGAGAACCACTGCACCGCATGTCTAGGTGGGATGGAGCGAGTCCCCTGGTGGATGGACAGACATTCCTGTCTGCCACAGGTGGCTCAAGAGGTTGTGGCACCCCCAGCCAAATTTTGATTTGGCCTCCCCCCCATTCATGGTGGTTGAAAACAGTTTTCAAAAGTGCATAAATAGCCAAGATCTGCCTGTAGAGGGATTTAAAATGCACTCTGCCTACATGGCTTAAGCTGCAGGTTGAATAACAGGGCCTGAGCTGCTAGGAAAGAGTTGAAGAGGCAGAAGCCAGCCTGATCTTCAGGAGGGCTAGGTGCCCCCAAGAACTGGCACCTGAAGCCATGTCTGTCTCTTGCCTCACAGTAGAGCCAGCCCTGCTGTCTGCTTAAGACCAAGGGGGCTTCCTCCATCCCCACTTAAATCAATCCACTGCTTGAGCAGCAGCAGTTTGTGGCCTCTATTTTGCAGACAGTCAGACCAGGTGAGCATATAGGTCCTTTCAGACTTTAGAGTCTATGGCTACATCTACATCAGGCAAAATTAGTTTGGACTCAATAAGCCCAGATAAGAAGTTTGAGGTTAGTTTGAACTAAACATGCATTCTAATTCCAACTAATGCTTACTTCAAACTAGAACACATGGTTATTTCAAACCAACCAACTTAAGTCCTAGTCCAAACTAAGCACCTAAGTCCAGATTAAGAGCTGGTACTTACCTATTCAACATAAGTTTTCCTTAGTTCAAACCAAGAAATTTCTTAGTTCAAATTAGGGAAAGCCTAGTGTGGCCATGGGCTAAATTAGCCCAGACTAATTTGCCAGTGTAGACAGAGCCTAAACCCACATCCCACTGCTGGGGCAGTGTAAAATGGGTTCCTCACAGCACACTGCCTGTCAGGAGGGGCTGCTCTGCTGACTCACAACCCCCTCCACAGGGGCTGGAGCCCCAGCTGCTCAGCATGTCGCTTCCAGGCAATGGGCATCTAAAAATGGGCCCTGTTGAAGTGAACACTTGTTCAAATTTGGTCCTGGGGCAACTGACACCCACATAACTGTGGGGCCTCAGCATTCTGAGGTGTTCAAGGCAGCAAGCTGCTTGTCTAACAGCAGGCCTAGGAGTGGGTTCACAGAGCTCTCGAGATCTGTGTAATTATCTAGTCCCATAAACTGCCCAGTGTAGGTAACGGGGAAAAAAAAATGAGCTTAGTGGTATTTGAATTGAAGGGTGTTTCACACCCAGCCAAGGAAATCAGAGATGAGTCGATGGCCAGATCCCAGAAACCAGCTGAGCCTTAGTGTTTTTCCACGTGTATTAGCAGCAACATTAAGCCAGAAAGGATGGTACCCAGCCCCAGATGGAAGTAAGCTGGACCCCATGAAGGTAAAGGCTACTATCAGCAAAGTTAAACCACCCAAACAAACTTTGCCGCAGAACAGGATAAAGCCCAACTTGCCCATTCTATGATCAAAGCCATCAGAGTATCAGAACAGCAACCACACAGGATACCTTGGGTCCAAGTGCTGCCGTTACTGTCCAGAATGTTATTGCTTATGACTCACTAGTCTCTAGTAAATGGTGGCGAAGGAGCCAAAAATCCACGCAATCTGATAAAGGCTCAGTAACAAGGGGGGGGGGGGGAAATGACAATCAACATTCTCCATGGTACCACAGAACTGGTGTTAGAAGTTCTGATGTCACAAAAAAGTATTATCACTACCCTGTAAGGACCCAGTGCTGCCAGATCTCCCACAAAATGTGCACCCTACTCTGCCTCTCAACACCCCAGTCTGTTTCCCATCCCCAATCTCTGAAAAGCCAAACCATTTAAGACCCATGAAGGTGCCACTCAACCTTCAAATATTCCTCCAGTATCCAAATACTCCAATATTATTAGACAGGCTCAAGACACCAGGATTCTATTCTACCTGAGTGACCTTGGGCAAGTTACAATCTGTGTCTCCATTTCCTCATCTGTGAAGTGGGCCTAATAATGGACTACTTGTGTTCTGATGAAGAAAAGCTCAGGACCAATTATTTCTACATCCCCACTGCCTCCAACACTTAACCTAACCATCTCCCATCTCCATAGCCTTGCCATAGGTTTAAGACCCTATTCATTTGTGATTACAAAAATTGAATTCTGTAATGTTAAGTTTCCACTACAATTTTGTTAGGCAGGCAGCTGCCAGCAGGAGCCTTACCATGCACATGGCTAATTGCAGGAGTATCACTGCCCCTGACAGGTTCCAAAGGGGCAGCCATGTTAGTCTAGTAAAGCAAAATCAAGGACTCTTGTGGCACTTAAAGACTAAATAAATCTGTTAGTCTTTAAGTGCCACAAGACTTTTATTCTGCACCCCAGGCAGGGCTGACAGCAGGAGCCAAAACCACGCTGCAGGTTACTGACCATAGGAACCCCCGTTGTCAAACCCACCCACAGCTGATAGAGCAGGTTTTCCAAATTACTAGCAAAAATAGAAGGTCCATTAATTGCTTTTCTGGGATTTTTCATGTCTTGTCCACAACTCAGCCTCAATTACTTGACAACCATCCTGCAATTCTCATAGGACCTCATCTACACTGCCTTACCTATAGATAGATGCAAGTCACTTCACATCTTGTATTGATTCCCAAAGGGTTTCCCGATAGATTAAGGACCTAGCAGATGTGACCGTTTATTGAAATATTAGTTTGTATGAACATCTGCAAGTACTAATACGCTTATAAAAATACGTTTTAATCTGAGGAACCATCAAAGCGTGATATCTTTAGGACAGAGCACATGCCGGCTTCTGACCACAGACCCTCTGTCAACCAAGGAGCCTCGTTTGCAATGGGAATGCAAGAGGCAGGAAAATAGGACAAAAAAACACTTGCAAAGGCTCACGCTGAAGGGCGAAGCTTCAGCCCATCTCAGCAGGCTGCAGCGTCAGCCGGCCAGCGAGCGGACCTGCACACGCCGGAAGGAAGGAAACGAGTCACCCTAGGCACCGCCTCCAGCTAACCAAGCTTCCCTTGAGGCCAAGCGGCACCACCTTCTTGACCAATCGCTGAGCAAAGTCAGACCCCGCCTCCCGCCCGCTGGTGAAATCGCTTTCGCGGTGCCCGTAGTTTGAACTACGTTTCCCAGAAGACCATTCGCCGAAGCCGTTTCAGCCAATCGCTGCGCGTGCTGGGCGGGGGAGGGTGGGACCGAATCGCAGCCAATCAGGCAGAGGGTAGCTGCGGCGCTGGACTGGAAGGAGCTTGGGGCTGAGCATCGGTGTCAGCGGGAGAAACGGCTCCGCAGGCGGCTGCGCCAGGCCTGGCCGCGCGCGGGACGGCAGGTAGGCTGGCTGGGGGAAGGCTCCGCGCGTGGCGAGGCCTGGCGGCCGAGAGGGGTTTTCGGGACTGGAGTTGGGGCGAGCGGAGCGGACCCAGCGGGCGAGGATCGCGGCCATGGGGACGGGCAGCGGTTTCGAGAGGGCTGGTGACGGAGGCTTGACCGCCCGCCGGCGCGCGCCCTTTTTAGCCGCCCGGCGGGTGCGAATGGTTGGGGGGAGGGGGCGCTGTGCTTTATTGCCTGCTAACATCCGGGCTCTGCGACGCGGCGTCCCTCACAGCGATGGGGGGTGGAGACTGGCTGGGCTTCGTCGGCCGCAGCTGCTTATGCCATTGGTTGCCTTTCTCGTGAGGTCATCAGTGGGGCGGGCTTCCGATTGGCTGAGGGTGCTAGCCCGCCTCTGCTGTTCCATTGGCTTGTGGGCCAGCGCGAGCGGGGATTGGCGCAGGGCTGGCGATGTTTGCCCGCCTCTAGCCGCCGGCTGAGCGGCCGCGGTGACGGCTGCCCGTGGCGGGGGCTGCGGTAAAACAGGCGCCCCCGGCTAGCGCCCCGCAAAGAGCTCCGTCCGCGCCGCCGGTCCGGGCTCCTCCACAGCCCGGCTAGGGCCCTGCATCCAGGGACCAGGCGGGAAGTGGCGGGGTTACACTGCTGCCCCGCTTCCCCCCGGGAGCGATTCCGACAGGGCTGGCCTTAGCGTGAGACGACCTGCGGTGGCCAGCGTCTAAAGTGCTGTGTCCGCTGCTGGTGCATGCGTATTCTCTCTGCTCCAGATGCACGGCTATGGTGGAGCGCTGCGCTGCAGGAAGGAGGGAACAAGAGTTGTAGCAGGCAGCCAGGAGAGAAGGCGAGAGGGGATAACAAAGCAGCAGGAGCTTCAGGGGGAGAGAAAGGAGAAGCATCTTATGGACCTTTCTAGCACCCCCAGGAGCCTGGAGAGATTTACACCAGCTTCTCAGGGAGCCTCCTGTTTTCTGCTGCTTCCTGACTGCACTTGAGGCGAACAGGCAGTCTATAGTAGGAGCCACTTAGGTCCTTAAAACAGTGTTTCCCAACCAGCGCACCATGGCAGACGGGTGTGCCATCAGGTCTGAGCAGCTGTGCCATAAAATTTTTTAAAAGATTACTCAAAGAGTGCTGGATTGGCTCATGGATATTCATAAGTTCATTTGGAAACTATAGGATGGTGTGCCTCAAATTAACTAAACGTAGCAAGGTGTGCCACAGCAGAGAAAATGTTGGGAACCGCTGCCTTAAGATGCTGATCATTTCCCTCTCTAAGGCGGTGCTACCAGCCTGCTTATTTACCCCTTTAACTGAGTGTTGGGAGCCACTATAGCTGGCACAGAACAGCAGTCATGAGTAAAAGAAGAAAACACTCCTCTGGGACAGCATTCAGGGGAAAAAATAAAAGGCAAAAGAAGTTTTTCTATCAAAGCAGGAAGGAGCTCTCTCGAGCTCCGTAGACACAAATGTTCATGGTAAGCCTTCCAGCTCCAGTCAGGATGTGAATGGTGAGCAGATGCCTGGTCTTCCAGTTAGTCAGAGTGCAGGTGACCTGGCAGCTACTGCAGCATCAACATTTCTATCCCAAATGGCTGTAACCATGTACATTCCTGAAGAAAAGTAGATCAGAGACAAGTGCGGTGGAGGCACAAGAAACGGCTGCTGCTGCTGAGTTTAGTTCCTTAAGTCTAGATAGTCCAGGACTGTGGACCCACTTTAGCAGTAGCCTGAGGGACTTCTTTGTACTGCATGAGATACAGCAAGTGAAAAATTTCATGTTTCCCAAAGATAATGAAAATAGAAGTTTCCATCCAACACATTACTGGTGTGAAATCTCCAAGAGTGACACAGTGGAGAGGCCATGGCTTATGTAGTCAAAAAAATCCAGAATGGTGCTTACTGGGTTTGTTGCAGACTCTTCCAGTCTCATGTTCTAGCCTCATTGGGTTCTGCAAGAACAAAGGACTGGAAAACTCTGGCCAGAAATCTGGCATGGCATGAGAAGGCAGCAGATCACCAGAGAGCATTTCATAGGTGGAAAAAGTTTGAGATGAGACTAACATTAAAGGCCACCTTAGATGATTGTTATCAAGAGAATATTGTGTTAGAATTTCTTTACTGGCAAAATGTTCTGAAAAGGCTCATAGTCATTTTGAGACTTCTTGCTACCCAAAACCTAGCACTGTGTGGCACTTCAGATCAGTTGTATGTGCCAAACAGTGGCAACTTTCTTAAAATCATGGAGCTGACGACAGTTTGATGCTGTACTCCAAGAACATCTAAGAAGAGTCACCACCCAAGAAATCTATACCTACCACTACCATGGAAAAACAATTCAAAATGAGATCGTTCAGTTACTGGCAGCAAAAAAACCAGAAGATTGTGGCAGATCGAAAGTCAGCAAGCTATTAAGCTGTTATTCTGGACTGCACACCTGATATCAGCCATACAGAACAAATGGCTTTACTGGTGCATTTTTTTAACAACACCAGAACCTAGTGAAAATACCCCTGCAATGGTGACTGTCAGAGAGCATTTACTAGAATTTATTGACATTAATGGTACTACAGGAGCTGGCATGACAAATGTGCTTCTTAAAAAGCTGGAAGATGCAGGAATTGTGATAGCTGACATGAGAGGTCAGGGCTGCAGTAATGGTGCCAACCAATGTTCCCTCTAAGCTGCGCTGGCGTGCTATGGCGCAGCCCGCCACAGCCGCCAGCGCAGCGAAAGCTGCCGGCAGCCTTCACAGAACTCCTCTGGGGCTGGGAGTTTTGAAAACTCCCGCCCAGAGAAGCTCCAACGCAGCATGCCCAGAAAATCTGGGCATGCTCCATAGAGCTCCTCTGGCCCGGGAGTTATGGCTGGGCCCTCTGGCTCCATTTTTTTTTTTTTTTTAGGGGGGGGGGGCGAGCGGGAGTGGGGGCTGTCAGGAACAGCGGGGGGGCTGTCAGGAGGGGGGGGCGAGTGGGGGGGCTGTCAGGAGGGGGGGCGAGTGGGAGGGGGGCTGTCAGGAGCAGCGGGGGGGCGAGCGGGAGCGGGCAGGCTGTCAGGAAGGGGGGGGGCTGAGCAGGAGCAGCGGGGGCGGGGCTGTCAGGAGCAGGGGGAGGGGCTGCGCAGCAGGCCCTGCGTGGGGGGGAGGGGAGCGCAGCGAGCAACCGGAGTTGCTCAGCTGCCCTCTCCCCTTAGAGGGAACATTGGTGCCAACATGAGAGGAAAGAATAGAGGAGTACAGACTTGGATCCAAGAGTTAAACCCTCAAGTATTTTTTGTCCTGTGCAGTTCTCATTCATTGAACTTGGTGGTCAATGATGCAGCATCAGCTTCTAGTGAGGCTGCTGAATGTTTTAAATGTCGTTCAAAGCATCTATGTATTTTTCTTTGCATCAACTTGTCAATGGCAAATTTGGAAGCAACTTTGGGAAAATCCTCTGACACTGAAATCCATTGAGTGCCACACAATGAGAAAGTTGGGTGAAGGTGATACATCCTATCAAACATCAAATTAGGAAGATAGCTGATGCCATAGTTGCCATTAGGGAGGATAATGCTATGACGAGAACTGTTCATGGGAGAACAGTGGCAAAGGGAAATAGAATCATCAGAAACATACATAACTTCAAATTTCTGTGTGGCTTAGTGTCATGGTGTGATTAGTGTTTGAAATAAATGATGTAAGCAAGAGATGCCAAGGTATTGACCTTAATATATCTGGAGCAATGGAACAACCAGACAAACCAAAGTCATACTTAGCCTTACTGGTCAGATGAAGGATTTCAAAATGTTCTGAAGAGTGCGTAGAGAGGAACTTCACACTGAAGCTATTTTTCCACCCATTCAAGAATACAAGAATCACCAAAGAAGAAGAGATTTTGATTACGAGGCATGGGATAATCCTGTAAGAGACCCCCAACAACAATTCAAAGTTGAGTTCTTTAACAAGGTGCTAGATTGTTTAATACAATCAGTTGAAGAAGTTTTATGCAGCTCAAGAAACACAGCAGTATATTTGGTAAGTTACATGATATTCCAAAACTCCTCACTATGCTTGAAGAAGACCTACACCAACAGTGCAGACTGCTAGAGACAGTGCTGACACATGATGACGTGCAATATTGATGCAAGTGATTTGGGTGATGAACTGAAACCCTTTCCAGACACGTTTCAGCAGGATCAACTCTAAAGGCTGTTCTGGAATCTATGTGCACAAATAAGATGACCTCCCTCTTTCCAAATACTTTTGTTGCTCTGCAAATGCTTCTAAAACTGCCTGTAACAGTTGCATGTGGAGAACACAGCTTCTCCGAGCTGAAGTTAGTGAAAACACATCTAAGCTCCACAATGACACAGGAGAGGCTGGTCAGCCTTGCAACCATCTCAATAGAGCATGAGCTGGCCCAGACTATGGACCTTCAGGAAGCAGTTCAAATCTTTGCAACCAAGAAGGTGCGGAAAGCACCACTTTAATTATTCAACCAGATAAAAATACCAGTATTTACTATGAAAACAAGAAACATTTGCTGTTCAGGCATTTGAAAGTTGCTTACAATTTTTGAATAAAGCATTTTAAGTTGTTAGTTCTTTATTGGGGTAGGTAGCAGAGCGGTACCATGAGAGGAGTAGGAGAGGAAGAAGAGAGAATTGAGACCTTTCAAAATTTTGGCCCAAGTGAGGAGGCATGGAGGCGTCATTTGAGCTCCCCACCTCAGGACCCAAAATGTTGTGGCCTAGCCCTGGAGACTGAGTCCACTTTCAAACTGGAATTTTCCCATTAATGCCAGGACTGCACTGATGGTGAAATTTGGTGACAGTCAGCAGGAGTTACAGAAGCTGTGCGAAGTACTTGCATCTACTTCCTAACTCCTCTTCAGTGTGGCATCTTTCCTATGCTGAGCCAGCAGGAAATGCATTCCTGTCCACAGAGTGCTATGCCACTTGGGGGTGGGGGGAGGAGGATGTTTATTAAGTCAGTCTCTGGATCAATTTTGCTGGTCTTAACTGATCACTAAGTCAGTTGGGAAAGCTCAATCTGACAGAGGTGAATTTCCCCTATCAGTGTAGACATGGTGTAAGAGTCATGATCATCCTTCCATGGACTGTGTTACAAATTGTCACCTTGTAGCCCAGATGATACCAGAGGGATCAGTCTGATCAGGGTCAGCTCTAGCATTTTTGTTAAGCATATTGATAGGATTATGTTGCTTTAAAACAGTTGTTTTTAACCAGGGGTGCACATTCCTTGGAAGTCTGCAGAGGTTTTCTGGGTATACATTAGCTCATCTAGATAATTGCTTGCTTTTACAACAGACAATATATATGTCATTTGCAGTCAGTGCAAACTAAAATGTCATGCAGGCAAAATGAGAAAGGAAGCAATTGTTCAGTAATTTTGTGCTGTGATGCTTTCATATTTTTGTCTAATTTTATAAGCAAAAAAAATTTAAGTGAGATGAAAGTTGGTGTATGCCAGCCATATCAGATTTCTGAAAATGGAACAGTAGTTTACAGGGTTGGGAACCAATGCTTTAAAATATTCCTCATGCCATGCAGGTAGAAATGAGTTCTCAGCAGTTTCCCCGTTCTGGAGCCCCTCCGGCCGGACTAGGACAAGCACCACCCCCAATGTCCACTAGTGGATCTACAGGACTGATAAACCCAACAACCACAGGTAAGAGAGCTGTTGGGGTTTCATGTTTTCTACTAAACACCTTCATTCTGGAGAATTTTGAAGGAAACAACTGAATTTCCTGCATCTTGTGCAGAATTTTGAGATGATTGATCACGCTGAGGACAGACATGATCTGAACTCTGATATATTTAGGTATGTTAATTTGGAGAATTGTAAGATGCTCTTATTCCATTCCTGACATATGATACTGGATCAGTATGGGCTGGAAATCTACAGATTGCATTAGGAAAACAATGCTAGCAAAAACATTTGGACCACAAATGCTGTTTAGAAATTATCTAAGAAGCAAGTTCCAAAGTGGTAGCTGTGTTAGTCTAATCTAGCAAAACAAACAAGGAGTCTGGTGGCACTTTTAAAGACTAAGACATTTACTTATCACATGAGCTTTTGTGGGAGAGAATTCCACTTCATAAGGCACTTGAAAATCAGTATCTAAGGAAGTAGAATTCTGTCCCAAGAAAGCTCATGCAATAAATACATTAGTTAGTCTTTAAAAGCGCCACTAGCCTCCTTGTTTGTTTTATCTAAGAAGTAAATAATGGTTTGTGTCAGACAGTGGTTTTCAAACCTTTTTCTTGGGACCCAGTAGAAAAGTTACTTATGCCTGTGGCACAGCAATTACAATTAAATGCGTTCCAGTCTTGCAGCAGCAGCAGCAACAGGGGGCATTGTGATCCAATACCTGAGGGTCTGTGACCCAGGATTGGGTCCTGACCTGTAGTTTGAAAATGAGTGGTGTAAGACATACCAGTTGGGCTTTCTGTTGGGGAGGGAAGAACTGCAAATAAATAACAGGTAGGTGGGAACTATTGGCATGGTTTTAGAAAAAGCCAGCAACAAGTAAACCTAAACCATGTTCACCTACAATAGGACTGCTTGATTAGCTGATGATCAAAGGGAAGCTCTCAGAAAGTGGATTTAAAAAAAAAAAAGTCCATTTTTATTTGTGTTCCTTTAATTATTAGCTAAAACAGACCATATGTCAGCTAGTTTTCAAATCCACTTTAGAAATACCTGTTATTGTTTCATTATCTCCATAACTCTTGACTGGTGTTTGATGTCTTAGGTCCCAATTCTGCAATGAGGTCTGTGCTACCAGATGCCTGCCCCGACCTGGAGCTCATTGCAGGATCAGGGCCTGAGTAGTGAGAGTTGCCACATTACTGATGCTTCCAGCAGTAAGTCGATCTGATCTTATAGAATAAGATGGAAGGGAGTATGTTTTCACAATTCAAATGCATAATTATGGTAGGAGGTTCTGTGAGTTGTATAGTAAAGTATAACACAAATTCTACATAGGTTTTGATTGACTAATAATAACTAATGTTGAAATATACTCTTCAGCTGAGCCTTTTACACTCTTACAAATTTATGAGATGGAAATAGACATTTCAGTTTTAGTCTAATTACCACTGCAAAGGTGGCAGCTTTGTGTTTTGATTATTGTATTTTTATCTCTGACACTTCTCATTATCCTTCATTTAATTAGATGATGTGATTGGACAATCTTGTATTTAGTGAAGTCTTTAATAAAAAATTGAATTGAATCCATGTCATGAGGCCTAAGTCAGTAGCTTGATGGTCTTCATCCATTTATTTTGTCTTTTTAAGTTTAATTTGTCACTTTAGAGAGAAATTACAGTTAGAGGCTTATTTTAGGAAGGAGGATTGGACCCTGTGAGTGACTTGGGGTAGATCATGACATGTAGGGATAATCCTTAGGGCTCTAAAAGAAATGCAGAGTGCTTTTGTGGGAGGATTTATGACACTTTGGAGACTTTCATTTTTGGATCAGATTTATTGTACTAGAATTAGTGAATGTCTCTCTTTCAGGAGGTTTTAAACAAAATTGCCTTTGCATGTATACAATTGACACTCCATACCTAGGCTTGTGGGCAATGAGTGCATACTTCTTATCCATTTTTTATCCTCTTCCTTAAAGTTCCTTATTTCTTTCCTCACTAGCGAGTGATGAATCTAATCGAGAGTCAGATGTTGCTCCCAGAGAGCATGTGGGCCCTGGTAGCTCTCTACAGTCTCGTGAAGAGAAACAGGAACCAGTGGTTGTTCGGCCATATCCCCAGGTTCAGATGTTGACACCGCACCATACTGTCCAGTCTAGTGCTGCAGTGACAGTGACAGCTCCACCGGCACATCTGACCCCTGCAGTGCCACTTTCCTTTTCAGAGGGACTTATGAAGGTAATAAGGTGGCTCATGAATGAGTTGATTATTAACTTCTTCTGTGGTTTATTTCCATTCTTTAGGCTCATAGCCATTATGTTTCAGTTATATCTCCTCAACTAAAATGTTCTAGCTTTATTTATTTATTTATTCAGCTCTTTTCTGTGCTCTTATTCTGTGCTTGTGCCTCTTCTGTGTTTTGCATCTACTCCTGATGGCAGATTGGGAACCTTCCAGTCCCTATGGAGTCTTTTGTGGCTTTTCTTGTTGTTTATTTCTTGGATTAAGGATAATCTAAATCAGTTTTACAACCCCCTGATTCATACCTGGAAGAGGAAGGAAAGAATGTCAATATGTTTATAAACAGAGCATTAGAATTGAGTTATGGAGCAATGGAGAATCATCCACAAACAAGGCAGTTCCTGCAGTTGGGCAGAATCCGTTTTGTGAGTATGGGGTTAAGAGGACAAGAGAGGGAGACCTGTGTAAGGACTGTCTGTAACCTGAACAAAGGGCTGATTACAGCCATTTTCTTTTTTCCATATAACGCATTAACTGTGTGTAATCTAAAGTCTAATTGGTAAAGGAGAAATTGCATAGAAAATTGACAGGCAAAGATGCGAAAGGAAAGGTAGATGAAAACTTTTTAAAAAGTACACCAGGAGATTAATGTTTTGGTTATTTGGCTAGTTGTCAGTGTTGGTTTGCTCCTTGGTAGCTCCCGGAGTGTCTACACATGAATGGGGTCCTAAATTGTGTCCGTAAGGAAGACGCCCTAGCCCAAGGAACTGCTTCCTTCCAGTCTCCCTCAGCTGCAAGTGGAGTGGTCTTTAGGGTAATGTTCCCTCTAAGCTGATGATGCAGCTGAGCAAGTTCCCCACCAACACCCACTGGGCCCCTTCCCCACTGCCGTCTGGCTCCCTGACTGCATCCATAACTTACTCAGTTCCATCGCCAGCTTGGAGGGAACATTGCCTGGGACCCTTCCCCATGGGCTCCCTGACCCCCCCCCGGGTCCCTGCCCGGCTGCCTGCCTGCTGGCTTCCTCATCCCAATCCTCTTTTCTTTCTCTGCTGGCTCTCTACCTCCCCAGCCCCTTCCCCACCTCCCACTGGATCCCTGACCCCTGGGGGCCTTCCCGCCCTCCCACTGGCTCCCCAGTCCCCTTCCCTGGCCTGCCCGCCTGCCGGCTCCCTGGTCCCCTGAGTTCTTCCCTGCCAGTTCCCCAAACCCCATGGGACCCTTCCCCGCAGCCTGCCAGCTCCCCCGGAGCCTTCTCTACCTGCTCCTCAATCCCCTGAGCCCTTCCCTGCTGGTTCCCTGATCTACCCGGGACCCTTCCCTGCTGTCTGCCCACCTGCTGGCTCTTCAGCCCCTGGGTGCCTCCCTTGCTGGCTCCCCAACCCTCTTCTGTGGCTTGCCCTCCTGCCAGCTCCTTCATTCCCCATTCCTTCCCAACTGGCGCCCTGACTCTGTTCACCCTCCACTCCCAGGCCCATTTCCCACTGCCTGCCGGCTCCTTGAGTCTCAGGGTACCCTTCCCCACTGGCTCCATGACCCTCCAGGTCCCTTCCCCGCTGCTTGCCTGCCTGCTGGCTCCCTGACCTCCAGGTGCTTTCCCTCCCCTCCTGTCAGCTCCCCCAACCCCTTTTGTGACCCATCTGCCAGCTCCCCTGATCCCTTTCCTAACCTGCCTGGCCACTAGCTCCCCAACCTCTTCCCTGACCTGCCCACTGGCTTCCCCACCAGAGCAGACCCACCCACTTCACCCTTTCCCTGCCAGTTCCCCATCCCTGACCCCTAGGGCCCCTTCTTCCTCGCCTGGCCAGAGGTGTTCCCTGGCCACACTCCTCCCACTCTGAGCATGGATCTGAGTATGCTCAGGGCAGGAGATTTTAAAACTCCCCCAGCCTGGCCTCAGCTCCCTGTTGTGCAGGGGTCTGAGATGCCTGTGTGGGTGTGCGATGGCCACTGCGTGACTGCCCACCCCTGCAGCTTAGAGGGAACATTGGTTCAGGGGCTCATACTTCTTTCCTTCCCCCAAACCACACACACTCTGTTGGTGCTATTGATGCACACCTCACTAGGCTGTGATTTCTGAGGTGAGAGCTCATCATCCTCTTATTGAATTGCCATGTCTTTCTTGTTTCTTGCAGCCTCCTCCGAAGCCCACAATGCCCAGCCGTCCCATTGCTCCTGCACCCCCCTCTGCTCTTGCAGCTCCTGCCAAGGTTCCTGGGCAGGTTACAGTGACCATGGAAAGCAGCATCCCACAGGCCTCAGCTATTCCTGTGGCAACAATCAGTGGACAACAGGTTTCCTTTTTCTCTTCTTTGCTGTTCAGTGAAGTGGGGTGTTGCTTGATAGTTCTTTGTCTGTAAGCCATCAGCAGAGCAGAGAGACCTGGGTGGGGGATGAGCTGTAGTAGATGCTTAGTAGGAGCAGCTGTTAGAGTCCTTTTGCTATGTTGCTCCAAAACCGCTGTTATGGGAAGCGTCACCTGACCAAAAGTGTAAGAAGACTTCAGAAGGGGTGGGGTGGTCACGTTGTGGAACAGGTGGGGGGAAGCCTACATTTGAAGGTAATGGGGCAGGGGAACCCCCAGGTAGCAAAATGACTGAATGAGCCCAGCTGCTGGGGACAAGCTGAGGATGCACCCCCCGGTTGCTTCATGCTCAGCCTTGGCAAGGAATGGATGGCTGGGTAGAGCTCAGGGCACACCAGTGGGGTGGGGTGCTCTCTTAGCATGGACAGCAGGCGTAAAGTATTAGAGCGTAGAGCTGGAAGCAGACATCCCCGCTATGAGAAAAATAGACCTGAGTAAGGAGATGAAGCCAACCTGGTAGAACCCCACCCCATGAAAATAATGGGCAGATGACTTGACATCTCAGGTTCTTTGTCTAATAAACTGGTACCAGAGAAATTCTATAGAAATCTGCTGGTGCAGACTCATCCTTCAGTACAAAGAACAATCCCCTCTTCTGCAAAGGTGAAAGTATCATTTACTCATTTAGAAAGCTACTAGTTTTAATTTTGAGACCCCATTTGAAGTAGCAAATAAAGTGGTAGGATGCTGGCCTGCAAGTGGACTGAAATAATGAAGGGCTGTGTCATTTGCTTAAAATTTGCCACTTTCACAGCATCACCCATAGATGTGCTAGTGTAAACAGGTGCTTTTTTTCTTTTTAACACCTTGTCTGATTCTGTTCAGGTTAAGTCCTATTGATGTATTAAAAAGCATCTGGTTTACACTAGTTCTGCCTCTGTGTAGCCACATCAGAGCTGTCCTGCATCAGACCAGTAATGGAGAACTTCTGAAAACTCTGAGACTAGGCAAGGCTTTGATGTGAATGCCTGTCAGCTTAATGCCAAAGCATGCTCCCGATTCTTGCGTTTCAGTGCTAGTTTGTCTAAACACTCAGCTTTAGTGATTGAAATACTATTAGGTTAATAAAGTGCTTTCTGAAACATAACACAATTGTGAAGAAAGTCTGTATTTGATTAACAAGTACATGAATTTTTAGGGTAGGTGCTTCTACCTTCTAGGGATTCATGCCAATTATTTCTTTATAAGTGACATTCATAAATATGCCTGGAAAGGCAGTTATAAATGAAACATAGGGAGTCAATTTTTTATGTTTCAGTGCTTCGACATTTCCCATATTTCTGTTGATCTGGTGACAGGATGATGTGAAACTGTCTAAAATGATCACCAGATGCAGAAATCCCATCTGTCCAGCTGAAATGGGACAGTGACTTGGAAGAAGAAGAGACATTGACTGACACATACTTGCTTGAGTAGCTTTGTGATTGAGATTTTCCATAGAAAATGGAAGGAGGCTGCAGCTGCATTCTTTAGAAACATCCATCTCTACTCCCTCTCATTTATGATGCCTCTGCGTACTAGTGTTATTTCCACAAAACAGTGGTTTGTTGAAGCTTTGATGTTTTAACATGGGCAGTTTCCTGTGAATGTAATCTTTGTCTCTGGGTAACATCTCATGGAATCCTTTTTTTTCCTCCCTCTGCAGGGACATGCCAGTAACTTGCATCATATCATGGCAACAAATGTTCAGATGTCTATCATCCGAAGTAGTGCTCCTGGCCCCCCTTTACACATTGGAGCGTCTCACTTACCCAGAGGTGAAGTCAATTTGAGCTGTAACAATGGCTCCTTTTCACACTTGCTCAGGGAGGCTACAGCAACAGGAGTATTTTTTCCCCTTTAAAATCTCCTACTGTCTGCAATGTGGGTGCCTTTCCAGTGGTAAGAATGCTAGTGAAGACAAGGCTCCTGGTAGCTGCTGGCATTTTAAGTGTGTTTTGCCTAAAACTGCCTGGTGCTGCCTAGTGCTTAAGATGCCTGCAGCCCTCAACACCTGTCACAGCATCATAAAAGACAGGGGTTGGAAGGGACCTTAGGAATTCATCTAGTCCAGCCTGCTGCTCAAAGCAAAGCCAAACCCAAATAAATCAACCAACCCTAACTAAACCTCTTCTGTTTTAACATTGTGCTGGCAAAACAGTGGGGTACTTCAGAGAACATGGCCTAGTTTAGGTAGGTCTATCATGCAAAATGTCACTGCTTGTTCTCTGCTCTCTCCTGCAACTGATCTCCTATCCCAGCAATCACAATAGCATTTCTGTTCCTTGTCATACATGTTACTGCACTGAATGGTGCGCACATTCAGACTTATGTCTGAGCTAACTGTTTGTTTTAGCTGTGCAGTCTTTTGTCTCTTCTCCCATGATTTTGGCTGTTGTGGCTTCAGCATTTCTTTATGTAGCTTGTAAAGCAGGAGATCAGTTGTTTTAAGACTGGTCTCAAACATGCGGCCCATAGGCTGCGTGCAGTCCCTAAAGCTATTTCCTGCAGCTCGCAATGACACTATTGTTACTAGTATTTGCACTATTGTTGTATGAAAAGGTTTCAGTGGTGCAGCTCTCGGGCTAACGTACTAGTCCTCATGTGATCCTCTACTAGTCCTCATGAGGCTCTCGTGGTGATATGAGTATGAGACCCCTGCTTTAAGAGGAGAGACAAGGTCAGTTAGTGTGAGAGCTCTTTGAGGGATAGTGTGCTGATAGCAGGTTTATCCTGAAGGTCTGTGAATTGAGCTTTCAGTCTTACCAGTAGGTAAAACCAGACTGATACTGAAAAACACCTACCAAAGTTTTGTTTCCATCTCCCACCCTTCTGTACTTGCATAGAGCATGTTTATGTTTGGATCACAGATTATGCAGTTGCTCAAAAAAGAAATCTAAAATATATTTTGGGGTTTTTTCTTTATTTTTTATTTTTCTAATTGTTCCGTTCTTAACATTGATTTCCATTCACAAACAGGTATACAGTCCTAAATAGCTTGTGCACCGGGCAGGCTGCATTTATGATCCTTTATTTGTGTGTGCAATATGTTGCATATTCAAAACTGTCCTTCACCACAGTAGACAGGAAAGAATGTGTAGCTGTATTTAGTTTTTACAGCCTACATGCAAGAATTTGCATGTACCTATTTTTGTCATTGGTTTTTGAGCATCTAGTGTCCTAGTTTGTGTCGATTTTGAGCCTTGAGGAGAACCCACTTGAACATAAATCGCTCTTTGTGTTTTCACTTAATGCTTATTTTATTTTCAGCCTGTCTGGTTTCAATGTCTTGTTTGTATTTTCTTGTTAAATTACTCATGATATTGAGTGAAGTTTGCAGAAATTGTATGTTTCTATCCCATCAGATGATTTGACTGCATACTATTTGCATTGAATTATGTTCACAATCCTCTTCCAAACACAGTTAATTTTCCCTATAAGCTAATATTACCATTGAAATGTTTGAGATCTTGTTTGATAACTAGAATTAAAACAAGAAATTTTTTCAGACTGTTTACTTCTGATCACTTTGGCACAGCAAATGGTAGACAAATTACTGAACTGAAGCCATGGATTGTTTTGTGGGGTTTTTTTGTTTGGTTTTTTTTATAAGTACCTTCCCTCTATTGCTCATCCATCTTTCCTTTGCAGCTTGACAAATGCAGATACATTGCCACAATTGCTAGACTCTTTTTTTATATACGAATCTCATATGTGGGCTATTTATTTCAGTTATTCCCATTCACTTAGTTCAGTAGTTTGGAATTGAAAAAGATCAGATTTATAAAATGACATTTAAAATTGGAAAAGGTCCAACAAAGCAGATTGGCTTTTTTGGAATTAACAAGAAAAGCAGAAAAACCCTTTCTGTATCTCTTGATTATCATTATTGTTAGGCTTAATTTTAAAGTTGCATCACTTGAGTGGAAGTTAGAAGTATATGATAAAATGTAAGAATAGCCCATGGTGACGCAGACGAGCGATCCATCTAGACCAGGGGTGGCCAAACTTATGGAACTCAAGAGCTGCATAAGTTGATTATTAAACCTTCAAGAGCCGCACCAAGGCATATAGCCATATACTTTTACCTACTAAATTGATTTGCTGGCGTTCTTCAGCGAGCCACACTTTTTTCATTTGAGAGCCACATGTGGCTCCCGAGCCGCAGTTTGGCCATGCCTGGTCTAGACCAGAATCCTTTTTTGTGACAGTGGCCAATGCCAGATGCTTCCGAATAGGGCAGTTATCAAGAGATCCAGGCCCAGCTTCCAACAGTCAGAGGCTCAGGGATACCCAAAGTAGGGGGTTGCATCCCTGTCAGCCTGGTTAATAGCCATTGGTAGACCTATCCTCCTTGAGTTTATCTAGTTCTTTTTTTTTTTGAGATCACTTAGTTTTGGCCTTTACAACATTTCCAGCAATGAGTTCCACAGGCTGACTGTGCACTGTGTGAAGAAGTACTTCCTTATCATTATTTTAAAACTTCTGCCTATTAATTTAATTGGGTTACCTTGGTTCTTGTATTCTGTGACAGGGTAAAACACTTTCTCATTCACTTTCCAATACCATCCATGACTTTATAGACCTCTGTCATATCTCTTACCCACCTCTTTTCTAGCTGAATGGTCCAATTGTTTTTAATGTCTTATATGGATGCTGTTCCGTATCCTTTTTTGCTTTCTCTGTTCTTTTTCCAATTCTAATGTATATTGAGATCTGGCAACCAAAATTGCATGCAGTATTCAAGGTGTGGACATACCGTGGATTTATAAAGTTACATTGTCATGTTTTCTTTCTGAATTGTCTGTTTGCTAGTGCTTCTTAACATTCTTTTAGCTTTTTTGACTGCTGCTGCCTATTTAACAGATGTTTTCAGATGACTCCAAGATCCTTCTTGAGTAACAACTAATTTAGACCCCATTGTTTTGTATATGTAATTGGGATTATGTTTTCCAACATGCATTACTTTGTATTTATCAGCAGTGAATTTTACCTGCTGCTTCTCCCCCCCCCTCCCCCCCTCCGTCACCCAGTTTGGGAAATCCCTTTGTAACTCACTATCACTTGAGGACTTAATTATCTTGAGTCATTTTGTATCACCTGCAGATTTTACCATCTCACTGTTTACCCCTTTCTTCCTAGATCCAAAGGGGTAGCTGTGTTAGTCTAGCTCAGAAAAAAAACCAAGGAGTTCTTTGGCACTTTTATTTATTGCATGAGCTTTCATGGGAGAAAATTCCACTTTGTCAGACTCTTTGAAAATCAGGAACTTACGGAAATGGAGGAAAATAAATGCAGGAAAGTGTAAGTCGTGGGATCAGGTCACACTGTAATAGCAAATAAATGCAGTAGTTTAGATTCAAACACTTGGGAACAGCATATAGAGGAAGATGAGTCAAATCACCTGTTGTAATCAGAGAAAAATGTATAGCCCTTATTTATCCCTGAAACAATCCTGTCAACTTTGCATATGAATTCCAATTCTGCGGTTTCTCTTTGAAGCTTTGTTTTGTTATTCATTATCTTGAGCACAGCTATTAGCAAATCATCAATGGAGTGATCATTTTATAAGTTTCCCCATCTTCAAATCATCTGACAAAGTGAGATTTTCTCCCATGAAAGCTTATGCAATAAATAAATTTGTTAGTCTTTAAAAATACCACAGGATTCCTTTTTCCCTTTTTTCCTGAATCGTTTATGAATATGTTGAAGAGGCCAGGTTCCAGTAATCCTTACGGAACTCTGCAGTTTGCCTCCCTCCATTGTGAAAACTAACTATATATTCCTTTTCTTTGTTTCTTATCTTTTATCTACTGATCCAGAAGAGGACCTGCCCTCTTATCTTACTTTGCTTAAGAGTCTTTGATGATGTACCTTGTCAAAGGCTTTTTAAAAGTCCAAGTATATTTTATCCATTGAATCACTCTTCCCCCATGTTTGACTCCTGCTCAAAGAATTTTAATAGATTGGTGAGACATGATTTTCCATTACCAAAGCCAGGTTGACATGCAAAGAAAACGTATTGATCTGTGTGTTTGATCATTCTGTTCTTTATTAGAACTTTAATCAATTTGCCTGCTACTGAAATTTTGCTCGCCGGCCTGTAATTGTCAGAATTGCCTCTGTAGCCTTTTTTAAAAATTGACATTACATAAGCTGTTCTCCAGTCACCTGGTACAGAGGCTGATTTAAGCAATAGGTTATGTGCCATGATTAGTAGTTCTGTGATTTCTTACCTTCTGAGTTCTTTCAGAACTCTTGGGTGAATACAGTCTGGTCCTGCTGACTTGTTACTTTTTAATGTGTATCAATTTGTTCCAAAAACACTTCTCTTCACACCTCCATCTCTTATAGTTCCTCATATTTGTCACCATAAAAAGAATGACTTAAGTGTGGGAGTTTCCCTCTTGTGCTCTGCAACGAAGACCAAAGCAAGGAATTTATTTAGCTTTTCCTTAATGGGCTTGTCTTCCCTGAGTGCTCTTTTAGTGCCTCAGTCATCCAATGGCCCCACTGATTTTATTATTGTTGGGCTTCCTGCTTCTGATGCACTTTGCTAGCTGCTCTTCAAATTCTTATTTGGCTTGCCTAAGCAGACTTTTTCATTTTACTCCCCAGAGCTGCTTTGTGTTTTCTTCGTAGAATTTGATGTCCGTTTTTTAGCAGATGTCAGTTTATCTCTGCCTTTCACTGTCTTTAGCCATGATGGTACTTTTTGTTTGTTTGTTTTTTGCTCCTCTTAGTGTTCTGTTTTTATTTGGGGTATATAACTTTAACTCTGTTGTGTTGTTTTTTAAAAGTTTCCATGCAGCTCGCAGGGATTTCACTCTTGTGGACTGTTCCTTTTATTTTCATTTAGCTAGCTTTTCTCATTTTTGTGTAGTTCCCTTTTTTGAAGTTAAATACTAATGAAGTGAGTTTCTGTGTTATTTTATATTATGGTCTCTATTATTGGCCAGTTCAGCTATATTCCCTTTTGCCTCTTATGACAAAATCAAGAACTGTCTCTCTTAGCTGCTTCAGGAAGCAGACAGTAATGTTGTCTAGAAATTTTATCTCTGCATCCTGTCCTGAGGTGACTTGTACCCAGAAAAATATGAAGATAGTGGAAATCCCCCATTATTTTTGAGTTTTCTTTTTCGTGGCCACTCTAATCTTCCTCTGTTTTGCTGGTGAGGTTTTCACTAGTAATGTTGTGCTCTTATTCACACGTGGAATTTCTATCCATAGAGATCCTATGGTACAGTTTGATTCTTTTGAGATTTTTTACTAAAGTTTTGACTTTTGCTATGCTTTTTTCCACTGTAGTGCCACTCCGCTACCAGCGCAACCTCGTCTGTCTTTCCTGTGTATTTTATAGTAACATATACTATTGATTATTATTGTTCTACCAAGTTTCTAAGATGCCTGTTACATAAAAATCCTCATTTAATATCAGGCACTCCAAGTTCACCCATCTTGGTATTGAGACCACCAGTATCTGTATACAACTGCTTATAAAACTTGTTAATATTTAGTTGTCTGCCTTGATGTGATGTCATTGAACGAGACTCTTTCATCTGTTTCTCTTCTGTTCCTACCTATCCCCTCCTCTTCACTAGGATATAGAGAATCCTCTTTAATAAATCCCCTAAGAGATGTTTCTGTAAGAACCGTGTGCTCCTTCACATCAGCTTTTCCCAGCCCTTGATTTAAAAACTCCTCCATGACTTCTTTATTTTACATGCCTCTCTGTGTATTAGTAATTCAATCATTTTGGTGTGTTTTGCAATAACACACCTGCTTTGTTCCCCAGGTGCAGCAGCTGCTGCTGTGATGTCCAGCTCTAAAGTAACTACAGTCCTGAGGCCAGCTTCCCAGTTGCCAAATGCAGCTACAGCTCAGCCAGCTGTCCAGCACATCATTCATCAGCCAATCCAGGCAAGTGGCAGTCAAGCTCTATTGCAGGCACTCGATTACTGGGTGTTCAGAGATCTTTCTGACTTTGGGGAGCATTCACCCAGAACATGAAATTATGAGCCTTTGTTTACTGGGATGTGTAGGCATTGCCAACCGTCGCGTTTGTTTTGTCTCTTACTACCAGCCTTATGAAGTCTGCTTTGGCAGCAGTGTGCAGCAGACTTTACAAGCTGTTTTTGGAGGCTTACTGAGCTGGAGATTTCAGACCTTAAAAATGTCTACAGACGGCTTAAGTACTGGAGGAGCTCTTATTCTAAAAATGCTTGAAAACTTGATTTAAGTCCATAAAAGGCCTGGCTTGAGTGTAGCCTGTTCCTTTATACTCAGACTTTAAATCAGGTTGACTGGAGTGGTACAAAGCTAACTACTGGAACTGGAAATATATATTTAAAACAAGACGGTGAGGGGTGTACTCATTAGATATCTGAGTCTACATGTATATAAGAAATATGGATATGGTATCTAAGCATGACCGTGTTTGCATATCCGAATACTGTATAGATCACATTTGACAGCTGTGAGTGGATCACATCAATGTAAAAATATTTTGTGATAGGAAATGGAAGTTGTGCATCATTCAAACAATTTCCATACAAATCTGGTCTTTTAACTACCTCTGATGCTTCTGTTCTGAAAATCAGTCCAGAGCCTCTTTGGAGCTCACAAAAAAGTACTAAAGCCTGAGTAGATCTCCAGGTGCCAGTGTCTTATACTGAGATCCAGGAAAATTGGCTTTATCAAAATGTTTCCCAGCTACTGTCTCAACTGCATTATTGTGACTTGCTGCTGTTATCCTGTTCCCTTCATAGTCTCGGCCTCCTGTGACAACTTCAAGCACCATACCCCCTGCTGTAATAGCAACAGTCTCTGCCACAAGAGCTCAGTCTCCAGTTATTACTACAACAGCAGCACACGCTACTGAATCAACCCTTAGGTAAATGTATATTAGAGAGTATCTTGAGGAGCCCTAAAGTTCCTGACATTCACAGAGATAGCACGAGTGGGAACAGGGGGTGGGAGGAGTCCAGAACTGATAGCCCTTGAATGTCAGAAATACTCTACAGGCATTGGAGTGAAATCTCTGCTGAGGTCCAATTGATTGGGCACCTGAGGGAGTTAGGAGGCTTGGGTTCTTTGCGCTCTTCTACCAGTGACCTTAGGCAGGTCACTTAATCTTTCTCCCAGTGAGTTTATTTGTAAGATAAGGATAATGATGCTCACCCATCTGTGTCAAATGCTTGCAGCTTTGTAAATGAAAGCACTGTAAACATTAAAAATTGTTTTCTGGTCAAAGACAGAAAAACAGCTTAATAGTAGCTCATTAACGATTTATTTCCTAAAGAACTGTACTTATTTTCCAAGGAAGCATCTGAATAATTCAGTCCTATCCTCCTCTTGTAAAAGTTGCTGTAAAAAGTGATATGAATGTTGGAAAACTTGAAATATTTCAGCAGTGGGGAGAAACAAATTACTTTGTTATGCTGATGTTGGTATCTCCGGATACTGAGGAATCTCTGTGTTCCCAGCTACATACCTGGGGGAGAGGCAGAGTCAGAATTCTAATTCAGGCAATGCTGCAAATTCTCTTCTTGTGTTAATATGTATTTAGTAATAGTGTAGCCCTAAAAGAAAAGACAAATGGGGTCTGATGCTCCTACATGCATTATACCTTGTTCAGCTGTCTGGGTACTAAACAAAGGATACTTCTCTGAACGTTCTTTTTCCTTTTCCCAGTCGGCCCCCCCTGTCTATCCAGCAGCACCCACCTCCTGCAACTATTAGCATTCAACGCCCTGCACAGCCACGGGACACAGCGACTCGGATCACATTGCCATCTCATCCAGCAATAGGAACACCAAAACAGCAGCTCCATACCATGGCTCAGGTGAGTCCCGAGAGATGAGATCAGTGTAGTTTCTTTCACAGTGAGACTGTGAAGAAGTTGTGATTTTTTTGGTTCAAAAGTTAAGGATACAGTTGTTCACTCTGCAGTTGTGGTGTAGTCAGAGCTGTCAAGGCTGTTTCCCCACTCTGGCACTCTGTGTGCAGACAGTGGGGGCTTGCAAAAGGCCTTAAAACTCACTGGCCCTAAAGCCTTGTCTTAGAACTCTCCAAGGCTACCAATTTACTGACCTTGGAGTGGTATCGCTGCCACCAACCAAATGCAAAAACCTCTTGAAACTCCAGGAAGATGCACTTGGGAATTCCTTCCTGCAAGGTACCCTCAATCACTTTTCTTCCTCCCTCAGGAGAGCAATTGAACCCCAGCTGGGATATCAACTGAAAATGGGAGAGAATCCCCTTTAGTAGTCGGCCATGCAGCGTAAGGCACATGCATACAAAACCTCTTGTCCTTTAGGACACAGAACCAGAGCTTATTTTAGAAGGGCAAATTCTTTAATTAAGAAGAACAGCTAAGAAACAGAGAGATCCAAGAGAAGCAAATCTCTGTGTTTCTTAGCTGTTCTTCTTAATTAAAGATTTTACCCTTCTAAGTAGTTACAGGATGGTTGGGAGGGGGTATGTATGCTCAGCACAGTGAAATCCAAAAAGAACCAAAACAAAGAAATACCTTAAGAATGTCTAGCTAAAGATTCCTTGTTCTACTCACACCTGGTCAGTAACAGACTTGAGCCAGTCTTAGGGAAGGATGTCACTGGATACTTCAGGCCTCTCTCTGGCTGCCTCCTGATCCTTCCAGGAGCTCTTCTGCCACCAAACAAGGACAGGCAGGGCTACTGCTCCAGTTCAAAAACCTGTTTTCCATTGCTGTTGGCTCTCTTGAGACTCACTGGCTATGTCTACATTAGAAAGCTTAGCTTGGACTGGCTTAGTCCAAACTAAGCAGTGCTGGGTTAGTTCAAACTAACCACATCTTTTTAGTTTGAACTGAAAAAGAACAGCTAGTTTGAACTAAAAGTTAGTTTGAACTAAAAAAACCAGGCTGGTTTGAACGAACTAAAATTTTTTAGTTTGAACTAGGCAAAGCCTAGTATAGACAGGAACCAAATTAGTCTGGATTAAGCCTGCATAATCTGGACTAATATGCTAGTGTAGATATAGCCACTGACCAGGGTGTTAACCCCTCCCCCCCCAAGGTTATTACAAGAGTAGGTGGTGTATGGGGCGAGGGTTGGTTGGCTGGGCACGGGCAGAAGGCTGGATGGGACGGGGTGGGCAGTTAGCTGGGTATGAGTGGCCAGCTGGAGAGAAGGATGGGGGTCTGGGGCAGAGCTGGCCCTAACTCAGAGACCCCTGGAGATCATTTGTGGGGGCTTTCATCAGCAGGGTTCCCTTGTCCCATCCCTGCATAGGAGAGACCAGCCCTAGTCCGAAACTGGCCGCGCTAACAAGCAGCCATGAAAGGAGCTGTGGTCATGTAGGAGCTGCTGCTGCTTGCAGAGACAGAATTATGCCTAGGTGAAGTGTGTGGGATCACAGGCTAAGTGCACACAGCAGGCACTTGGTGCTGAGCTGAGGTGTTAAGTGGGACTAGACCTTTAGAGATCTCAGCCCAGACCCACGCAGAGAACCCCATCCTTTCCTTCATCCAGCCCCAGTGCTACGCCACCACTTGCACCAAGGTGCAGTGACCGACAGTGGAAGTTGACTGGGCTGCCTGGCCATCATACAGGGAGGGGCCATGCCAAATTCTGAGTGGCAGTGTGTAAAAGATGTGATAAGTGTTGGGAACTATGGTTTCCACAAGAAGATCGTAGCCCACAATTTTTTTTTTTTTTTTTTTTTTAACAGCCTTATTCCATATTTCTCTCTTGCTTTGAACCACAACATCTTGATGGCCCACAGTTAGTCATGAACAGGGTTTAAAGTTAGGCTAGGAGCTGGTGCTGTGTTCTCTTAAGAACAGATGCAATATGATTTTAAAGCAAATAAATGTAAAATATACCAGTACATTTCTTTTGACATGAAACTTCCTTTTCTCTAGAAAACCATTTTTAGTACTGGTACTCCAGTGGCAGCAGCAACTGTGGCACCTATTTTGGCAACCAATACAATTGCCTCAGCTACCACAGCTGGTGAGTATTCACAGCTCAGTAGTGGGAACCCCACCCCTCCATGAAGTTGTGAGGTGATGATGGATTACAGAACATCTTCATTCTGCAAATAGCCATCAGAGATCCTGTCCCTAGTTAGAATCTGGACAATTTTTGTTGGGACTGGAGGGTTATGGGAGCGGGGGAAGAAATGACTGCTGATGCTTATTTGCTAGTTTTCTCTCTGTGTTTAGGATATGGATATTGGGGAGATAGAGCTCCATAGAAATCGCCAGCATCACTCTCTGTCTTTCAGGTTCAGTGTCTCACACCCAAGCTCCTACAAGTACAATTGTCACCATGACAATGCCTTCCCACTCTTCCCATGCCACTGCCGTGACCACCTCAAACATCCCAGTTGGTGAGTGTTTTCAGCTTCTCGTGGAATGTGTGTCATTTCACTGACATTGCTCTTGACACGTGCATCCAGAATGGTTTAGAACATCCCTGTATTTCTTGCATATGAAAAAACAAATAAAAAAAATCAATCCAAGTTGGAAGAGATGTAGATTTTTAAATGATACAGGAATGAGTTCTGGAAGCACTTGGTTATTCTATTGGCCTCCTCACTTGAGTCTTCATTCTAAACAAACTTGAGCCTCCTGGAACTTCATACTGTGTAGCATGATGTACTGAGAGATGTAACTACTAACGGACTCACAAGTATATCTTCCTCACCTCAGTGCAGGAGTAAGTCCTCCACTATTTCTAGAAGTTTTACATGGAGCCTAGTCGCATTTGACTAATGTGTGTTTGAGGGTAGGACACTTAGTTCCGTTCATGTCCTCACTCACCATCATACCACCCAAATGTGGCCATGGCTGGGGGCAAACTCAATTTCCGACTAGCAGAAACTCCAATATCAAGTGTAAAATTGCTTTTGAGCTCTATGTAGCTTACTAAAGACTAAACTCCATGACATATAAACAAAGTCAGTGATTAGTCAAAGTAATATCAGTAAAGGCCAACTACCAAATTTTATGCTTCACCTGCTTTTCAACACACTGCATCCCAACTTTCACATTCTACAAATAATGAAGGTCTAGATCAAGGGTGGCCAAACTTATGGAACTCAAGAGCCACACAAGTTGATTATTAAACCTTTGAGAGCTGCACTGAGGCATATAGCCATATACTTTTACCTACTTCGGAATTACTAAGTTAAAAAATCATTGCACACTTTAATTTTATCATAAAAAGAGAATAAATTAATGTCAAATTCTGTAATAAGTTTAACATGAAAATTAGGCCTATGCAGTAAAAACTTAGCTGCTGCTCAATGTAGAAGACTGTAGGCTAGTGGCGAGATTTTTAAAATCCCAACCACACCACCCTTCTCGCTGCCATCCCCGACCATACCATGCTTCTCCCCACCGTCCCAACCCCCTCCTGAGCTCCTAGGCTGGGGCTGCTTTCCTAAATTGATTTGCTGACATTCTTCCAGGAGCCATAATTTTTCACTCAAGAGCTGCATGTAGCTCCCAAGCCGCAGTTTGGCCATACCTGGTCTAGACTATGGCCATGCTGAATTTGCCTTTGAATTTATTCCAGTGAGCTGCTTTTGACGTCTTGTCTCTGGAGGAAGCTGTAGTTTCCTTAAAGCTTCCTGTAGCCAGTTGCAGCTGGTGTGTCCTATAGTCCTTCAGGACTTTGCTTGCCCTAATTGAAATTTCTCTTGTCTTTCTCTCTTTTTCCATCATGTGGATTGACCCTTACTTTGGTCCCTGAAGATCTGTCTACTCAAGCAATTGGCAAAGGAAGAAAGGGCTGGTTATGAAGAATTAAAGTTATTTAGGGACTGAGGTCACTTAATTTGATATCAAGTATTATGTATTTTTATATGTGGACTTAGAGTCCAACAGGCACACACTACAAATAAATCAGGGTTGTTGCCCTCTTCCCCACTTTGATGGTTAATTGGCTTCTTGTTTTCATTATTCAGCTAAGGTGGTTCCACAGCAAATCACGCACACTTCTCCCCGGATACAGTCCGATTATACAGCAGAGAGGAGTAATCTCATTCCCATAGCTGGACACCGAGCATCTCCAAACCCAGTCACAATGGAAACCAGAAGTGACAACAGGTAGGTAGAAAAGAATTCTTTGAGCAGAGTGCCTGGCTGTTTCTCTGCTCAAGCTTGTGCATGAATTGATGTGGTGGCAAACGTTTATGTGAGTCTGGAGTTTGAGTTTAGCTAGCTGAAAGGGGTCTCCAAGTAAGGCTGCAAGATTAGAGGGTGGTCTAAACACTGGGGTTGAAGAAGTGAGTGCAGGTTGTAATGATTCATTTGACACTTGCTGTATCTTTTTATCTGCAGGCAGTCGGTGCCAGTCCAGTTCCAGTACTTCTTACCAACATACCCGCCTTCTGCCTATCCTTTGGCTGCACACACTTACACTCCCATCACCAGCTCTGTGTCCACCATCCGCCAGTACCCTGGTAAGGAGTCACTATGCAAGGGACTTTTAGAGGCAGCTTGGAGCAGCAATATGAGTATGCTAGGCCTGACCAGTAGAAGCATTCAGTGCAATTCAGGGAGTGGTCCACAGAGATTCTGCTTAACAAGCCTGAGTGTTTGTCCAGACCCAAACCTCTTAAGTGTCTCCCACACGAAGCCAGTTTCACTTTGTAATATTCGCACTCCTTTTACTTTGCATACATATGCAAATTTGCAGGTGAAGTTGTGGGTCTCCATAATTGCAAGTTGCTCTGGCCTCTGATGTCACTAACCTCAGTACTGTAGCTCTTGTGTTATTTATTGATACTACCTTCAGTTTTCTGTCTAATGTCCCACAATTTGAGTTTTCAGTGTGCTACTGTATTTTTGAATCATTAACAATAGACAAGTGCATCATGGGAGTTGCAGTGCCAGGTGAGAATCTGGAAGTTTTGCAGCAGGCTAGGGGACAATTGGAGTCTTTGACATCTTGAGGAGCAGTTTTAGAATGGTGACATAGAACCCACTAGTGCACTTGTCTCAGGAACTGATCAGCAGTGAAAGTTAACTGTGTAAATTAGGATTTAGGCTGTAGTGTTAAGAGTCCATTGAGAAGAATGGGGCAGTTCACAGCTCTGACTATTGATTCGAGCTGCCTGTGGACTCAGAAAAACAATACTATGTCTGTTAACTCAGTTGTGTTGTCATGGTTAGCATTACAGTCATGAGAGCTAGAAATACAGCACCATTCTGCCTTATGGTTTACCTTCCACAGTATTGTGGGTGTTGGATAATGGGATAAAGAACAAACCAGTTCACATAGTTGTGTTATAAAGTACTTAGGACGAGAGGAAATCAGGGAAATCTTTAAACTAAACTATATTATAAAAACTTGACATCTACTCCTCCCTCTGCTTCTGTAAACTATCACTGATCTTTTACTTTTTTTAATTCATGTAAGGCTCAAACCTTGACTAACTTTTTACCAATCTGCAAACCTGTCTTTGTAAAATAAATGCTTTAGTGTGGTTCTTCCTCTCCCCCCCATGCCCATGAGAACATTTGAATCTTGATACTCAAAGGACTCCTAAAATAACATGTCAATGGCAAAAGTAGAGACCAAACTGTCTGGGGTAGGATACAGACTTCAGTTGCAAGCTTCCAATGGCTAATTTTTAAACTTGTGAGTTAAACACCTTGACAGTATTCTTTCAAGCACAGGCTTTGCTCCCTTCCACCTGTTGCATCCCACCTTCTCATTAGTGTTGTAGTTAAGTTTATATTGTGGCAACAGGCAGACATTATAAATGCAGAATTCAGGCATCTGCATTTCTTAGGACTCCAAGCAATCTTTGGAATTAGTTTGTGATGGGAAAAATCTTAATCAAATTCTGTTATCTTCAACAGTAACAAGGGGACTGCAGACTATTAAGCAAATTGCTCCATCTTAAATTAAAATTCAAATATTATTTAGAATTCCTCACTCTTCACCATAGGAAAATGAAATAGTCCCTTGGGGTGGAAATAATTAGATGTTTGTGTCACTGCTTTCAGTTTCAGCTCAGGCCCCCAACTCTGCCATCACAGCTCAGACTGGCGTAGGAGTGGCCTCCACTGTGCACCTCAATCCCATGCAGCTGATGACTGTGGATGCATCTCATGCCCGTCACATCCAGGGGATCCAGCCAGCGCCCATCAGTGCACAGGGGATCCAGCCAGCACCCATCAGTGCACAGGGGATCCAGCCAGCACCAATTGGAACACAGGGACTCCACCCAGCTGCACCAATTGGCACACAGGGACTCCAGCCTTCACCAATCAGTGCTCAGCAGCCACAAACAGAAACAAAGACTTCAGGTAACTTCTGCCAACTAGGTCCAAGCTACATATGGGCTGTGTTCAGAGGAGCAACTGAACCTTGAATTGACATCCAGCTTCTTGATCTACTGAAGTACCTTAGCCAGAGTGACACTCAGAGAAGCACGCTCTGATGAGCAAGTCTTTACACAGCACAAATCTTCGTAAAGCACTAATCTGCACTCTCACTGGGTTTTTTTTTTCCTTCCAAAATGACACGATCAGGTTGGAAGTAGTTTAGTGATTTGGGTTTTGAAGTTAGTATTGACCTGACAATGTTATGACTACAGCTGGAAATGGCACTGCAGTTGGAGAACCTGACAAACCTTCTCTGCACGTGGCTGATTCACCTCAGGAAGACTAGCTGTTCTCACAGGTGGGATACATTGCCTGAGACATGAAGCCCATTACAGTCACTCTTCAAACAGTGACTGCAAAATATCTTTGCCACTTGGACTACCCAGGAAAAAATCCCACATGTGAGAAAAACACCAGTCCAACTATCCTGAAGACTTTTTGAGGAAAAGGCATCTGGCATCTCATAAACCACTTGCAGAGCTGGGTGCCCAGCTGATGTTGTCAGATATTTACTTCTCACCTGCCTAAATGTTCTGGATCAGTGGTGAGCTGAGCTGGCCAAATCCTGGCAGAAGGTCAGGACACAGCATTATGAGGCAGTGCCTTATTACAAGTGCATTGCCAAAGACATAAAATTCTTCCAAGTGTCCTCATTGTATGCATATGGTGATGCATTCACATCTGCATTCTTCCCTGGCAGGCTTTTGGAAAGCTAGCCTCACCTGGCAACCATTGCTAGGCAGGAGATGGCTTCCATTTTCCCTAGAGAAGGTTGTTACTCAATTGCTTTGTGTGGTAGGTTGCATTCACTAAGTGCACTGCACTTCAAAAGCGGGAGAGAGCTTGGGGAGCAAATACACAAGCACCTTTCCCATCAAGTGTTCCTTTTAATAACTGGTGCTTTCCCCATCTTCTCTTTGTTCTCTTCTGCCTCTCTCTCCTTTTTCTTCATTTCCTTTTTGTGCATTACACCAGTGGTTTTGGCAGATGGAGCCACCATTGTGGCCAATCCTATTAGCAACACATTCAATGCAGCTCCAGCTGCAACTACAGTCGTGCAAACCCACAGCCAGAGTGCCAGTGCCAGCACACCTGCCCAGGGCTCTTCCCCACGCCCAAGCATCCTCCGGAAAAAGCCAGCCACGGACGGGTGAGTAGGACTAGACTTGGCCTCTAGTTGTGTTTGCTCAGTCTAGACCAGGGGTGCTCAACGTGTGGGCTGTCAGTGGCCCACCAGAGCATTTCGTAAGGCCTGCAGCGTGCTTCAGCACAGCATACTAGTGGCTGAGTCATTAGCATGTTGTCATGTGTACACAAATGTGTTTAGGAGAAACTACTTACCTACCTACAAAACAAGCTGAACTAAAAACCTAAATCAGTACCAGGGACTTTAAATCTCATTCTAAACTGTAGAGTCTGTTTCTCCCACACAGGGTTATGCTTTGGCTTACATGGTCCTCCTGTGTAATGAGGTTGGGCACCACTGCTTTATTCCAAAGCAAAGAAGTGTGGGCTTTGGTGAGGGTGGCCAGGGTCCTCGTAATGAAGTACATGCTGCATCCAGATTGCTTTTTTGTCCATCCTGTTTTAGGGCAAATGACTGAATCGTATCCTATTTTCAGCAGAAGGACAGTTTGACACCAGCTCTTGCGTGTGACCTGCAAGGGGAAACAAAATATCCAAGGCACTCTTTTTCTGTTTTCTTGGGTTTTTTAAAAAAGCACTTTTTTGTCATTAGACATTCCATTTTGTTTGCCCTGCTTTTCCTAGAAGACTGAAGAAGGAGTAAGATGATAGCACAGAAGTAGCATGAAAGTGAAACCTGATTACCAAAGAGAAGAACATAGCTTTAACTTTAGACTTTTTAAAATGCCTCCTAAATTCAAATGCCTGATTAGATAGATAGGGAAAGAACTTTTCAACTTGTTAACTCATTCTTGCCATTTAGGGGTTAAAAAGTTTGCCTTCAAGTTTTGAGACTCCCAATGAGCCCTACAAGACTAGACTTTATGTGTGATATTTAATGTCTTTAGAAACAAAGCTTCAAGCTTTTAAAAAAATATAAATGATAAACAGGAAAAAAGGACAATAGTCCAATTTTCTGTTTCTATATAGGTCATCTTTAAAGGGCTTTTACTTTCTAGAATGGTCTTGCTTTTGGGGTGGGGGGACTGGATTGCCTCAGAATTAAATGTATGGAATTATTAAAGTAGCTTCTTGTGTTTGCCAGGCTCACTAGTTATCAATATAGCATTATGCGGCTATGTGAGAAATGCACATTCAGTCTTCAGGACTCTCCTTTATAAGCTCATAGCTGAAAACACTGTCAGGTTAGGGTGGTTTGCTGAGCCTTGGAACACCCTTGGAAGAATTGTGTGCACTACTTGGTGTTGTTTGATTTCCCATTCTCCATAGCTAGAGGCTGGTGGTCTCAACACAGCAATGGTGGTGAGTGGAAGCAAACCTAGTAGGGATCCTTGGCGATCTGTGGAGAAGTTCTCAGAATGGCTGAAAGGAAACTGATGGCTTGGATTTACTTTTTGGGGAGATAAAATAGCCTGAATAGTCTGAAAAAAAAAATACTAGATTTGAATCCTGTTTAATTATCTGGTTGTAACTGTACTAACCCATCACTACCTTAGGAGTGCAATTCAAATAGCACACGAAGAAGAACCTATTCCAGTTATGGCAGCAAGAGATACAAACTTTCTCCTGCCTTCAGTAGCATTCAGGTTCATGAGGGCAATGTACCTAAGAGGCAGCAGTTTCAGGCTTATCTGTGTCTTCCAGACTGGCAGTCCGGAAGAGTCTGATCCCCCCTCAGCCTTCTGAAGTAGCTAGTACCCGCGTGGAGAGCTCTATGCGGAGTACATCTGGATCGCCCAGACCCGCTGGGTAAGGATTTCAAACAGCAAACTGCATGGCAGGGTCTCCTGTATAATGAGCCAAAGCTAATGGAACTTAGATTGAGGGAAGGGTGTGTGTTTAGAAAAAAAAAAAAAAGACACAGTCTTTGTGAAGTAAAATAGAAACTTAAATGAATAATTGTATTGCACTGGAGTTGAACATTTAACTGATTTAAAACACAAAAACAATCACCTTTCCACTTCCCCTACCCTGTGGCGGCAGGCAATTAATCCGTCTCAGTCACAGGCAAGCTGGGTTCCCTGCTTGTCCCTCAGCCCCCTGTCACTCATCAGTCATTCAGCATGCTAGCCTTTGGCTGGGCTCCATCCTGCCTGGCCTTTGATTGGCTTGTTCCCACGTGGGCTGTGCCCATTTTTTCTTTTTTTGTTTGTAATTCGTATGCAGACTGACAGACACTGAAGGGTGGTGGGCACATGGGGCGGTGACTCTCTGGGGGCCTGGCCCAGGCTGCTGTGACTGTGACCACAGCTGAGCTGGGATTGGCTGAAGTGTTCCCTTTGTTCCTCTGTGCTCTGACTCTGATCATGTGAGTGAGTCAGAGTGCATGTTTCCATGTGCTTGCCCTTGCTCTGCTCTGCTGGCAGCCTGTGTTTGCTGTTTGCTGCTGCAGAGAGCTCTTGGGCACTATCCAGACAGCAGCTCTATAGTTGGATAAGCGCCCCTGGTGGGCCGGATGCGGCCCCCAGGTTGTAAGTTTGACACCCCCGCCTTAAAACATTTCATTACCAAGTCAGTATGCTATTGCATTTATCCTTTAGAGCAATGAAAGTTATTTATTTACCATGTATTGCTTCATCAAAAGCTTATTTAAAAGGAAAGGCTTCATAATATTTCTGTTTGGGTTTCCTTAATAGAACACTAATTCTTCATGGATATTAAGTGTTTTCCATTTGGCTAGCCAATTAAGTATCTTCTAGCTCCCTTCTGAAGGAATCTGTGTAGATTTGCTATCAGTATGCATATAGAAAATAGACTCAGCAATCACCATTAATAATGCACAAAGAAAAAAATTCGGTGCATTCTATCTAACAGTGAAATAAATGTCCTAGAATTCTTCAGTAATACAGTCTAGAAATGAATGCTATAGAGCAGTGTTTCCCAACCGGTGTGCCGTCAGGTCTGAGCAGATGTGCCACAAATTTTTTCTTGTAAAACTACTCAAAGAGCTCAGGATTGACTTATTTGCTCAAGAATATTCATGAGTTCATTTGGAAACTATACGGTGGTGGGCCTTAAATCTATTAAAGGTAGCAAGGTGTGCCACTGCAGAGAAAATGTTGGGAACCACTGCTACAGAGAATTCATATAGATCCATTTGCCAATCTAATGGTCTGAATTAGAAAAGAATGTGGTGTTCCACCCTTGCCATCATCTCCCCTGCCATAAGGTTTATTTTTTATTTTTAATTTGAACTTGGTCATGAGACTGCTGATGAAGTTACATGGAAGTAGAATGATACCAAAATTTCATTGATAAGAATTGAAAAGAGCTCCTGATGAAACAGCATAAAACTCTCTCTTGATCATTTGTGAGATCAGTGTAAACTGTCCCGATGTCACTGAGTTAAGGATGAACGATTCCAAGTGAATTTTCAGCTTTTAGCTTTCAAAACGAACAGAAAAAATCAAAATAAGTGAAAATCAGATGAAATACTACTTTGTCCCAAGGTATTCCATGTCATTTAGATAAACACCGTATATGGGCATAAAAATTGGGTTTTCTGAAGGAGCTAGCTCTAAAGCTAGTTCATTAATTGTACAGACTTGATCTGCAGTAGAAAGTGGTGACAGCAGCACTTGAGCTGTTGAGTGGATTAATCTAATGCCAATTTTTATGTTTTAGTGCCAAGTCTAAACCAGAAATCCATGTCTCTATGGCTACTCCCGTTACTGTGTCTATGGAGGCAGTGTCCAATCAAAGCAGCGAGCAGCCCACCATTGCAGTCCCACCTACCTCTCAGCAACCTCCAGCTGCCATCCCAACAATTATTGCAGCCGCTAGTCCACCTTCTCAGCCTTCAGCCCCTCTGTCAGCCATTCCAGGAGCAGTTCCAGCTGCTCCAGCTGCTTCTGCCACAATTGTGGCTGCTCCTCCACCTCCATCAACCATGAGTGGGGCCCTCTCCACAGTACTGGGACCTACAGCACCAGAGATAAAGATCAAAGAGGAAGTGGAACCAATGGACATATTGCGGCCAGTCTCAGGTAGGCTTCTGGTTAAAAACTTGCTGTTTTTCTGGGGAGTGATGGTAAGGCCTTACCAAAGCCAACCAGAAACTCCTGTGGGTAGTGGTACTGAATGCCAGTAATTGCTGCTAGCCTAGCTTCAAATACTTCCTAAAGGTTCTCTGGTTCTTTTAATTTCAGTGTAAGTCCAGAGTCTGTAAACTTGTTTGAATCTTGTTTTCAGTAACATGAATGGGTCTGAAGTTCTGATGGTCTAGAGACCCAGTGACAACTGGAATTGGAGGTGAAGGTCCTACTGATTTCTAAGCAAGGAGTCTTTCTAGATAAACGGGTTTGACGTCACTTTCTTAGTCTTAGCAGGGAAGGGCATTGGAAAGATGTAGATCCTGAACTGTTCATCTTAAATGTAAGAGTTTGCAAAGTAACTGCTGAACCTCTGCCCTTTAAAAGTTGAACCTAGTTTCTTGTATTTTCTGTTACAATTTTTTAGCTGCCTCATACATCTGAAGACAGAGGTAACAGCAGAGCAATAAAGTCTGACTTAAACTCATATAAAAAATTATACTAAAACCCGTGAGCACAGAGCTTCTTTTGTCCCACAGAGACAGTGTTCAATATCCTTTTTCTTGGACAGCTAATATGCCTTCTTTCCCCAGCAAAACGTAATTGTTGTTTTCAGGGTAGGATTGCTCTGACAGCACTTCTTAGACAGTATCACCTTCTTACTTTGACACTGGCTGACGTGCAGTTGCTGTCACTGTGGCTATCAGGCTCTTGAATGTTTCCCTTCCTGCTTCTATCTTAGCAGTTCCTCCGTTGACAACAAATACCATGTCTCCATCTCTTGCATTGCTGGCCAACAACCTTTCAATGCCCCCAAACGACTTGCCACCTGGCGCCTCTCCAAGGAAAAAGCCTCGGAAGCAACAGCATGTGATCTCCACAGAGGAAGGAGACATGATGGAGGCTAACAGCACTGATGATGAGAAATCTGCTGCCAAAAGTATGCTGGTGAAAGCAGAGAAACGCAAGTCTCCTCCAAAAGAGTATATAGGTAATGGCACCTTTGATGGTGACTGTGTTCTCTGCTGAAATAGCTCCTCCTCTATTCCTCCGGATTAGCGCCCTTTGTTCCTGACCTCTACAAAAATGGAACTTCAGTTAAACAAGAAACTCAAGCTGTGAATTAAAAGCACACCCTCTGCTTTCTAGAATATCCCTTTATCAGAGGCACCATCTCAGTTTCCCTGCTTGTAAAATGTGAAGCAATTTATCCACCCCAGAGGGGGAATTGGCACCTGAGCTCAGCTAACTCTGCATTTGCTGCTTCACTGCTTAATCATTGGGTCAAACCGGTCTCTTCTAGTTGATACTGCAGACATCCCTAATGGGCCCAATTGTTTCTCTTGTCTCTTTCTTAGATGAAGAAGGTGTGAGGTACGTCCCTGTACGTCCGAGACCTCCTATCACACTGCTCCGTCACTATCGCAACCCCTGGAAGGCTGCCTATCATCACTTTCAGAGATACAGCGATGTCCGAGTGAAAGGTTGGTTTTCCTTTGTATGGGATCTCTCACTGTCACTGATGCACTGCATTACATAATTCTGGAATCAGCTGGTTGTAGTCGTACAGAGCAAGGAGTTAAGTAGCTGTAGTATGGCAAATAGAACTTGTTTCCTGCTCAGATACATCCATCATAGTGAACTTCCACTAGCCAACAATTCTGCACTCTTATCAGACCTCCAGACAGTCGCACTGAAATGGGTCTGACCTTCCATCCCATAGGGGGAATTAAAAAACACCAAGAGTAGCCAACGTATTACAAATGATAGAAAACTCTTGTGGCGTGTGTCTGTTGAACCATATGTTCAAGCAACAGAAGGCCACTGCTGGAAACATGCTAATAGTAGACATGCACTGCAGCACTCTGAGGTCCATGCTTTGCTGATTGGCAAAAAGTAGGCTAAGTTAGAGCAAAACTACCATCTCTTGATTTCAAAATAACTAATCTCATCAGCGGACAAATGTTTCCAGTTTTAGCTTCTCTCCCTGACTTTTGGAAAATAGAAACTGACTAGCTGGGAGCTTTTGAGGACCGTGCATGAGGATACATGTCTGTAAGAGGAACAGACTTGTACCTGTGGATAGGTGGGACATAAACTGTCAATCTCCACACTGAGATCTTTGAGGTCTGCTCTTTCAAGACAGGAAAAATCAACACAGAATTTTGCTTCTTTCTGCATCTCAATCTGCATATGCACCCTCTCCAGAGAGGTGCCAGAAGTTTGCTTTGAATGTGGGGATGGGATTGGGTGGGGCTGGGAGTGTGTTGAGCAGCGTGGGGGCAGAGGGATTCAGACAGTAGTGTGGATGAAGGAAGGTGATGGGGTTAGCACTCATCTTGGTCTTGAAGATGTATAGGAGGCTAGTCAGGTATCCAGAGCAGCTGGCTGCTGCTTTTACACAACTGGCTCTGGAAACAGCCCTCCTCTAGCCCCAACCTCCATGTGCCCCCTCTTTGTGTACCTGAGCAAGTTTGGCCAAAGGAGAAGCTGGGCTGTACTCCCATATCTGTACTTCTCCAGATAAAGAGGAAATATTGTAGAGGCAGAAATATAGGTCAGCCCCCACACTATTTACATAATGGTAGCACTAACCCCTCCTGTCAGCCCGTCACATGTGCACAGCATTCAGATACGTGGCATGTAAGTGGATGTCACTGTCCTGACCAACTGACCTGTGTTCAGTTCTCACTGGAGTATGTGGAGGAAGAGAAGCTTGCAGTCTCACAACTGTCTTTGTTCCTGTGTTGGACAGACACATCAGCTTTGTGTTCTTTGATTGTAGAAGAGAAGAAGGCTATGCTGCAGGAAATTGCCAATCAGAAAGGAGTTTCCTGCCGTGCGCAGGGTTGGAAAGTCCATCTTTGTGCTGCACAATTACTGCAGTTGGTAAGTGAATGGGGATTGTCAGCTGAGCATCCTACAACATGGGAAAAACAGGAGTGTGCCAAGGTGAACATTGGCTCTTTGCAAGTATCATAAATTAAAAACACACCTAAGACACTGGAGATCTCAAACTGTTTGGTCTGTGGTGGCTGTAAAGGAGCTGCCCACATACTCTCCAGTCATCAGAATGTGTTGCGTATGTAGAGCCCTGTGAATCCATGGATGTTGGTATTCACTGATTGGTTGTTTTGCAGATGGTGGGCTAGATGCAGGTAAACAGCTTCCTGCGACTTATACCCTTTGAGGCAGTTTCCCCGCCTCTGATGTGGTGGGTGAGGCCTGATTGCTTATCAGCTATTGCATCGGATCAGCCCCCTCTAGGCAGCTGCTCAAAAATTGATCGGCGGCTGACAGGGGAGCCCCACAGAATAGCTCTTTGGGGGGCTCCTCTATGGGCTGCTAGTCAATCAGCTATTCCTCAGCGCTCCCTGCTGGCTGCCACTCAGCTATTGCACAACTGGCTGGAAGGGCTGGCCCCAGAACAGCTGGTAAGTGTCAATGGGGTTGGCCTCCAAAGAGCTGATTGGGGCCCCAGAACTGTGGTGCAGATGATTACACCATGGATGGCAGACTGAGGTAGAGTGCTTGGGGTGGATGCAGATCCACGTTTGTGTGTTCATGCAGGCCTTGGTGCATGTGGCTCAGAAACTCAAGAGTGGTGAAGGTTTTGATCTAGACATAGGAGCTGATGCATTCTGTACAGATGCTCAAAACTGGCAACTCTTCTCTTCCTCCCAATGCACAGGGCTGAATACATGTGAGTTCAGGACAGTGTGGCAAGATAGGAGGCAGCATCACTCCTCATTCTTCGATGTTTTGGTTTGGGGCTGGGGGTGAGGTCAGTGCTCTGCATTCTAGCACCAAACTTCCCCCACACCTCTGGATTCCCAGAACAGTGTTGAGGGAAATCAGGGAAGCAACTGTATCTTTGAGAAGGATGTGGGTTGCTTTGGATTTGGTGGGGACGCACTTTGTACTCCCTCTGAATTTTTCAAAGCCTCTGTTTCAGGGGCAAGGCCAGGATGTATAAGGCTCTAGGGTCCCTGCGCTTTCAGAAGCAGAGCAATCCTGTTACATCAGGATGAAGAATAACACCACTCTACAGCAAAAGCACCATCCTATGACTGACTAACATGACCAGCTGAGGAAGGAGCAGAATAGCCCTGCTTGTTTGTGGCTACCTTTCTTACTATGGAGGAAAGCCATGTGTTCCAGCGATGGGCATTCTCACTCAGGTCTTATGTGTTTCTAGACTAACCTGGAGCATGACGTGTATGAGCGCCTCACCTCCCTGCAGGAAGGGATAATCCCCAAGAAGAAGGCAGCAACTGATGATGACCTGCATCGGATAAATGAGCTCATACAGGTAAAAGTTGATGGCTCAGTATGACTACTCTTCATTGTAAACTCATTCTAGACCTATGTGTCATGCAGCTCTTACTGCCTGCCAGATGGGGAAATGTTAGAGGTATATTTGAAGTGTGATTATTTAGAGGTGACTTAGGCTTGAAAAGACAAGGAGTCATGTGGCACTTAAAGACTAACAGATTTATTTTTCGCATGAGCTTTCATGGGTGAAAATCCCACTTCATCAGATGCTTTGAAGATGGGGGAACTTCCATTCTGTAAGTTCACCCATCTTCGAAGCATCTGACGAAGTGGGATTTTCTCCCACAAAAGCTCATGCAAAAAATAAATGTTAGTCTTTAAGTGCCCATGACGCCTTGGTCTTTTTGCTGGACTAGACTAACATGGCTATCCCTTTGGAAATTGAAAAGGACAGAGTTCTTAAATGACTGGGATGTGTTTTTCAGGGGAACATGCAGCGGTGTAAACTTGTGATGGATCAGATCAGTGAGGCCCGAGACTCCATGCTGAAAGTTTTGGATCACAAGGAGCGTGTTCTGAAGCTCTTAAACAAGAATGGAACTGTCAAGAAAGTGTCCAAATTAAAGCGAAAGGAGAAGGTCTAGTGCCAGAAGAATAAGGACTTGGGGAATCGAGAACATGTACAGAATGGAGTTCAGTCTTTATTTTGGGTTTATTTTTAAGTAGAGCATCTGAATAAAAAGGACGAGTGCTAGAGAACACAGATGAATGCATGGAGCCCAGAACTGAGGGGACTGGCATCAATCTGTCATAATTTCTCACCCAGGCTCATCGCTTTTCAACTCTTCCCAGTCACATTTGTTTAACCCTGATGTCAGTGCCTACAACTTGGTACAGTGTTCAAGGACTGTCACCTTTTATTTTCCAGTTAGAGGTAACTTACAGGTTTTTTCATGGATTCTTGCCAGACACTTCAAGAATCTGATTTAAAAGTGTTGGCTCAGACAGCCCTGCGTGAATAAAACTGTTGAAAATGACCACTTCCAGTTACCTTCCCTCCTTCTCATTCAGTTCTCCTGACTTGCCAGTGTCTGAGGAGGCCTTCTTAAACCAGAGCCATTGCACTGGGAGATCCACCACATGTAGAATCTCATGGTTCTGAAGTCCCGTCAGGTTTTTTTAAAGCATACATTCAAAGTGATTGTCGTGTCTGTTGCGTGTGTCCATGTTGGTGCTCATACTTATTTTGAAGTACTTCTCTTCCAACACAGTACTTCCTGTAGCTGGTGTGTTGCTGTTAATTGTATGTACCACAAACACCCTGAAAACATTAATAAAAGAGGTGGAGGCTTTTGTACCTGAGCTGTTTGTATATTTTTGTTAGAAAAAGAAAAAGAAAAAAAAATGCAACCTATAAGCTCTAAAAGAAACACAACCCCTTAAAGGCATTATAGGGGAGAGTACATGGGTTTTGGAAAAAGACATCCACCTCTTTTGCTGCTGTCAGGAATGAGAGTTGGTGCAAATGTGATTTTTCAGTTTTATTGTGAGCCTCTGTAACTCATCTGCTAAGGGAGAGTTATGAGTAACTGTGAACAGTACACACACAACTTTCATGCTGTCACCTTGCTTTAGGAAGTAATTCACTTTCCATTTGGAGTTCTTATCGTCAGGTGGCTACTGATCACTGGAAACTCAATGTACTTTTCTGGCCAGCTGGAAGTAGTCTACAAAAAGCTGCTATTTCATTTTGCAGTATAGAAAGAGTAGGAAGATTGGAAGCACTGTATTTGAATAAAGCTTTATTATAATAAGGTGAGCAAGCATATGAAAGAAGCAGCCTTGTATTTAAGACCATCCGCCAAGACAACAATCTCATTTTGATCTGACTCTAGTTTTATGTAAAAAGAAAAAAACTCCAAAGTACATCTAATGTTATAACCACCTTGGCTAATATAGAACACACTTCAGTTGTGGTGTGAGAACAGTTGCTAACTTTTGCCAGGGGAGTGAAAATGTCTGGAAAATACCATTGAAAACTTTTAAAATATGTACTTAATAGTTTTGTAAAATTGTAATTCTGTAAAGAGATGAAGGACCTAATTTTTTCATACTACCAACTGTGGAAGGCTTGCAGCATATTATAAAACAGTGGGACCAAATTACCATTTTTTTGCTTCAGGCAAGAGCTATTTTGAATGATGGGAAATGCACATAACTTGGTCAAAACACTATTTGGCATAAAGTAATATAGATTCCATAAAGAATGAATCTGCTCAGCTGAGCCTGGGTTTTAGAGGAGGTTAGAAATACTCAATTTTATCATGAGAAGCAAATTCCCCTTTCAGTGTGATAACTGCCAGCTTTCATGATTGGAAATGACTTTTACATGAACATTATGTATTTGGTTGTATAGATCTTGTTCTTAGGTGCTTTGCTCTTTTGTTCCAAAAAGCTACTATTAATGTAATCCTTTCAACAGGGACATTTCTGTAGCAATAGGAACTGATGCTATACATCAGTTTGTATCAAAGACCTGGTTTTGAACAGAAGGCTAAGATTCCTTAAATGTACAGATGAGTTTGTTTAATGCTGTTCTTAGACAGTAGCTAGCAGCTAAGAGCCACTTGTGCTCAAATGCTCTTTAAAAAGTTCTGAAAGTTTGCCTCTAACTTGATACTGCATCTCAAACTTTTCTCTGCACAAACCTCAGGCCCAATCTTCAGCTACTGCAAACTGGTGGTGGTTGTCTTCAGCCAAGATCTGCAAATTTACAGTAGCTGGCTTGTTGAAGGACACCTTTGAAATCACGTGTCAAGGATGCTGTACTGGTTTTAAAGCCTGGCATCACGCTTTAAATTTTTTGTTCCTTAAAAACAAATAAGGCTAGTGGCACTTAAAAACTAACATTTAGTTATCCCATGTGCTTTCTCCTTACAGTATTCTGCCATGTTTTCTGGTAACCTGAAGAAACAAAAATAGATTTAACATTTTGGGTAAGGTCCAAAGCACTAGAAAAAGATCTAATGCTGGCAGAAACTGTAATTGTTGTATAAGATTCTCCTGTTACTCTATAAATTCATCTAGCCTGACTTACAGCTCCTGTAGCTTAAGGCCTTACCTTTTCTTCAGAAGAAACATCAGTTAGTCTTTCTTTATTGACAGCTAATGAACTACTGTGATGCCAATAATCCTATTTCTACTACAATCAGGGGAGAGTTCCCAAATCAAGTTTGACTTGAGTGTGTTCAAGTGATCCTGTTTTTTAATTCCAAAATGCTGTTGGCTTGTATACTGTCAACATGCTGGAGTGAAGAGTCAAGGCCAGGCATTCTTGCTATTTCTCCCAGGCCATGCTAAGCGTTCCATGCACAGCACTCATCCTTCACAATGCTGCTGTGATGTGAAAGAAGGCAGAGCTGAAAAGATTTTTCCCAGCATCAACAACTAAAAATAAGATTGTTTTGGCTCCATCTCATGCTCCCATCTCTCTTGTAACAGCACCAAGGGTTTGCCAATATTACACTTAACAGACAAGTGCTTTATATTCAAAGTACTCCAGCTTTTGTGCCCTAGAAGAGCAGAGGTTCCCAAACCATGGGAGGGAAGAGACCAGGAAGGGTGTGCTGCTCTGCTCTAGCCCCAGACATTACTCTCTTCCCAGCTGAATTCTCAGGCCATGGCCCAGTCATAGCTGCAGCCCATCTCCTGGCCATGGCCCCAGCCTCAGTTTCTGTTCCCATATGTCAATTCAGCTGACTCAGATCCTGGAATACTGCCATGATTTCAATAGGTCGAGTCTTCAGCCCAAGACGACAAGCAGGGCAAGTTTTGACCATTATCAGCTCTTCATACTCAAAATAGGATAATTTTGATGTATTACCATATTGTGATTTGTGTGTAGTTATGTTCAGTTATCAGAGAATACATCTCAGTACTGGTAGTGTCATTAGCAGCAACATATATTGCAGGGTGGAAAACAACTGTGTAATAAGCAACAGCCTAAATGCCCTCAAATAGCAGAGGTAAGAGACCCTTTACAGTGACAACCACCAAAGTTTGAATCCTGTCATTTGGCTCCTTACTACATTCCCTCACTTCCATCACATCCTGCTAACCCAGTGACTGCAAAAATCTTCAGAGGAGGAATGGAGCCGATAGCAGGACCTGGGAAAGGTAGCTCGTTGAGGGTTTCTCTAGGGCAGGGGTCAGCAACCCAAAGGATAAGAGCCATCTTTTAAAATTCCTTTTGTAACCAAGTGTTTTGAGAGCTGCAATTTGTAGCAGCCTGGTTGGGGAGAGATGGAAGCTGGGCCAGGGCTCTTGCTGCAGGGGGGCTGGGGGCGAGAGCTTGGAACCAAGAGCAGGCCTCCTCCCAAGGTCCCCCAGTGGTGAGAGAGCCTGGAATCTGGTGCAGGGTGCCCCAGTGGCAGGAAGAGGCCCAGAGCTGCAAGAGGGCAGCCATAGAGACACATAGGTTGCAGACCCCTGCTCTATGGCTTTGCTACAGGAGTTGCAGCAGCATAGCTACAGAACTGTAGTGTGGACTCTTCCTACAGCCATAAAACAGGGTTTTCTGTTGGTCTAGGTAATCTACCACCTCTAGTAGAAGGCACTAGGTTGATTCAAAAAAAGCCTGGCACCCAAATCCTATTAAAATTCAGTGGAAGTCAACAACCCCCAAGTTTAGCCTCCATATTGCAGTCCCTTCACCCGTAAAATGGGTGTTACACAAGATTAATTTTGCAAGTATTTTCTCTTAGAAAGTGCTGTAGAAGTGCAAATGTGAAAGAAGCTATTGTAACTTAATATTAGGAAGTACAGTGATGACTAAAGTCTAGAAAAGCCCCCAGTTGTATGTTTATGGAACTTCAAGAAGTCTTGCTATTTTGTAGCTCAAGTAACAAAAACTAAAAATAGCTTGAGGATACTTTAACAATCCCTTGTGATAAGTTATGAAGTTTTTAGTTTGTGACATTACAAAATGACAACCTAATAAGCTGGCTGGTAGAAATTTGCACAACTAGAATAAAAACAAGTTTAAAATAATTATAGCCTAAACTTTTAGTCAAGGGTGGTCAGGGGATTAACTAATTTTCAAATCTTTTTACAACTCAAACCTAACTCTTACCAGTCTGTGGCAGCCTTAAAGTTACCTGCATTGTGGTCAACAGTGCATCCTACTTCAAAGTATTTCTTAAAACTATAGAAGAAATACCACCTGTAACCTCTTCCCTCATCTTCAAAGTGAATCCCACTTCATAACTTCCCTCATCTTCAAAGTCTCTGATGAAGTGGGATTTTTCTCCCACAAAAGCTCATGTGATAAATAAATCTGTTAGTCTTTAGAAGTGCCACCAAACTACCTGTTTGTTATACAGATGTGAGGCCACTCACTCACACCAAGCAAGAGAACAGTGACAGAGCTGAAGTGACAGGTTTTCTGTTGCCTTTAGTATCCTCCTTTAGATACTCTTGTGCTGGGTATTACTAAACATGTGCATCATTAAGGTTAAGAGAAGCTAAGCATGAGCATCTCCTGTGAAATGATTAAATGACTTTGTACAGATCAGCCATTCATAGAGTGAAAAGAGAGGACTTAACTCAGGGCCCCTCCTATAAACTGAAGACCACCTCTCCTGCAGAAAAAGCCTGGTCCACTCATGGCAGCTTGTCAACTGAAGTGTCAGTTTCTCTGCTGAACTGTCACACCTGCTGGTGTAACTTTCCCCTACACCAGAAGTAGGCAACCCAAAAGACTAGAAGAACCATTTTTAAAAATTCCTTCAATAACCAAGTGTTTTGAGAGCCATAAGGGTTGCAGCCTCCTAGTGCAGGGCTGGGGGCAGCTGGGCCAGAGCACCAGCTGCAAGCTCCCCTGGTGGGGGAAGGAGAACCAGGAGCAGGCCCCTCCTAGGGTCTCCTAGTGGTGGTTCATAGCCCAGAATTTGGTTCCCCCCCCCGGGTGCCTCAGATGTGGCAAATGGCCTGGAGCCCAGAGCTGCAAAGGGGAGCCAAAGAGCCACATTACAGCTCCAGAGTCACAGGTTGCAGACCACTGCCCTACACCATGTCTGTAGCCTGTAGCTCCACCTCCTCAAGTGCCCTGCCAGGCTGTCACTAAGTGGGTGTCCTGGCAGTGTAGACTCTGCACTGCTCACACCAACTGTTGGGGCTTTAGGAGCTTCCTCCCTAAGCTGGGCATCACCCCCCCCCCCCAAAAGAGGAGCCTGAACACACACAGAATTAGTCACTGGACACCTCATGCAGTGACACCACTCCACACTTTCAGTAGGGGCAGAGCACGACAGCCCCAGAGGCACCCATACAAGGCTGGGAGGATCCTCCCTTAGCACGTGGTGGGATCTGAGCCTGCCTCAGCTCACCACCAACTTAGTCAGTGAGCAGCAGTCAGAGTAGACAAGCCTAGCACCTCTCAACTCACCCTGGCCCCTGCCAGCAGCACGAGCCACCCGCTACAGCCTGGCCACGTCTACACTAGAGACGGGGTCAGCACTGTAACTAGGCATTTTGGCACCCAGCGCTTATTTCTCTTGGAAAGTGCCCCTTACAATGAGCACCTGGAGCACCCCTTTAACACCATGGTCAAATGGAGCCAGGCCAGGTGGAAGCCCCCTTTGCCCCGCTCACAGCTCTGCAGGGTTGTTGAGCAGCAGCCGGGCCCAGCCTCCCTACACTGCACCGCGGAGCCCTGGGCTGCCAGGGCCCATGAGCACCCCTGTGCACCGAGCGGCCAGCCACACCCCCCGGCCCGGCCCGGCCCGGCCGCTTCTTCAGGGGCCTCTGACCGACACGGCTGAGGAGCCAGCGAGAGCCGCACTGACACCACGTGAATCAGCGCCTTCCATTAGCCCGCCAGTCCCCCCCGGGCTCCCTGCGCCAGCCAGTGCTGGGGACACTACATACAAATCATCAACCAGCTTTCGAGCAATACGCGCAGCGATCTGGGGGCTGGAAACCCTCCGCGGCCCCGAGCAGGCAGCTGTCCCCGCTGTCCCGGAGCCGGACCGGCCACCCCCACCGCGCGCCCCGCCGCCGGCTGAGAAGGAAGCGCCCGTCCCCTGCTTTTAAAGGAAGCACGTGCGCCTTCCCACATGACAGCGGCCGGTGTCACATGACTCGAAGCGGAAGTCTCCGGCCTCTATGGTTCCTGTGTGGAAAACCGTCCCTTCTTCTCTATGGTCGGGCCGAGCCCGCGGGGCCGATGGGAGCCTGGCGGACTGTGTACATTCTTCCCCTATTACCTCACTGTCAGGTTGGAGGCTTCTGGGATCGTGGAGGACCCGGGTGCTGCCTCGCTCCCTTCCACTCCTCCACCCCCTCTGCCCGGCGGCTCGGGGGATTCCTCGTCCCGGCCTCGCTGCGCGGCCCCCCC